>CM055117.1:605663079-606148079 GCA_029206835.1 Rana muscosa | reverse complement strand
GGGCTTAAAGGAGGTACAGCAGCTGATTCAAATGAATGAACTGCTGTGCCCAAGCAAACGCAGCCACCTAAAACCGTACGTAAATTGGCCCTAATATATGTATGAATGTGAGTTATGGACCTTAGATTGTAAGCTCCTTGAGACCAGGGACTGATGTGAATGTACAATATATATGCAAAAGTGCTGCGTAAACTGACAGCGCTATTTAAGTACCTGTAATAAATAAAACAGAAAGCTCATCTCTGTCCCACAACTGTGAACATTGCTAGTAACTGCTGAGGCAACAGGATTTTTGACTGTCATGTCTGAGCCATCATCTCAGGCCAAGAAGTAGATGCTGACCCCGGATTATGCCTAAACAAAGATACATCAGGTGTTCTGCAGATATAGGCATTTTCAGGGGGAGAACCATGATCGTTTAAAAGATTATAAATACATAGAAGCGTTATACTTAAACAATATTTGTATGCATGCAGTAACTTGAAAAATATATATCTGATGTTAGGTCCACTTTAAAAACAAAGATTGTGAAATAAATTGCCATTGTGATGGATCTCCATACTTAACTAATTAAACTGAATCTAGCTACTTTTCATTAAATGCAATGCTTCACTCTCCAGAGCCTTGGTTGATTAATTCGGTGCACCACTCAGTTCTTTAAATAGTGAAGGAAAAAATTCAAAGAACAGAACCTTCAAAACAGGACTGACACAAAGCTCAGTAACAACAGGTCAGCTGTTGGATAACTAGATAGATCCCTTGCATGATGATGATGTTCCCATGCTGTGCCTACATCACCACAACTTCTAGTGCAGTCTAATGCCGCGTACACACGATCGTGATTCACGGCGGTGAAAACACCGCCGTGAATCACGACATGAAATTAAATGAAAAACGAGGGAACGGCATTTTCCCCCACACACGACCGTTTTTCCCGTCATTTTTTTCTTTGTCGAGAAAAACGACCGTCTGTGGGCTCCGCGGCAGTGTCTCCCTATGGGAAAACTGCCGCGGGAAAAAATGATGGAAAAAACCATGAGAAAATTTAGAACATGTTCTAATTTTTCTCGTCGTTTTTCCTGCCGTTTTTCTCAACGAGAAAAACGGCATAAAGCCCACAGACGATCGTTTTTCTCGGCGAAAAAAAAAATGTCATTTTTCCCGACGGGAAAAATGATCGTGTGTACGCGGCATAACAAGGAATAACTATGCAGAACGTGGTGAAAAGCGATCAAAAGGTCCTTCAACCAAGCTAACCTGTAGCTCAGTATGGCCAGGTTCTCACTAGTGCAGTGCGATTTTGATTAGATTTTCATTACGATTCTGTAGTGCAGCAGCAGTGCGACTTTTGATACATTTTTTTTTTTATGCGTGTTATACTACTGAGATTCATCCCTGCTGTCAGCCAGCAGGGACGAGTCAATGGTTGCTAACGTCCTAACAACCAGTGAGTCATTGGGGGTTAAGGAATAACGCCAACAATTCTAACAAGAAAAGGACATATGTAAGGAGGGCCTTGAGAACATTACTTAAACCACTTTTTTTAAACACAAATTAATCTATCACACACACACACACATTCTTCATCACAAGCAGTTTTATTTTATTTTAATGTAGTTTTACTTAACAATCTTTCAGTATTCACATATAAAATTATACACATCTAAGTAATGTGGTGGACAAATGACATAACACCACGTTTCATATTTCTCTATACACCACAAACATATAAAAATATTAACAAATTGACATACAATTCTAACAATACTGTTTAGCGATGCATATTATAGTTTGATATAAATTACTCAATCTCAGCAAGGTAGAGAAAAAGATTCTCCCCCTTTGGGATCCTCCTCCCTCCACGAGGCCTTCATAAACTTCCCTTGCCCTTCTGGTATGCTAACCTAGTATAATTCTATAAAAATTTCCAGGTGTGCTCGCCTCTTGATACCCCCTAGGGGGTGCCTACACGCCTGTGACCACTTGCAAGCCTCACGGGTCGGTGCTGGACCCTCTTAGGTGAAGGATGCGGATGGGCCCTCAGCGTTTCTGGGATCGTGTGTAGGGGGATCCATTGTTTTAAGAAGTCTCTGGTTCAAGCGAGTATTTCGGCTAAAAGGGTAAATACACTACAATTATAATTAATGTAATATAAGACACTATTTAAATAAAGTGACTGTGTTGGTTGTTTAAATTAAAGTTTATATGAAATACTATAATCTGTCCTTCTCAATGTATTTCTATAAATGTATGAACCCCCTGAAGAAGACCATAACCCCTAAGGTCGAAATGCATTGGGGCATTTCCATACATCGGATGGTGCAATTTTTGACAGTGTATCATTTATGATGTATATATCCATTTCAGCCGCATTCTATCTCGCCCAGTGTACACCAGAGCTCATATTTTAATATTTGTACATGTGTTATGCTCAACAAATCTTTTTGGATTAATAAACCAGTGATTTTTTACAAAACTTCTGATTCTAATTTGCTGCTAAAAAACCCCGTGGGGAATTCTCTACCTGTTTTTAATGACAAGTCATTCCTCCTGCTGTCAGCAAGGGATTCTCTGCAAAAGAGCTGACATAAAAAAAAAACCTTCAGTCTGGTATGAATTTTAAGGGGAACCCACAAACAAACAAAATGGTTTGTGGTCCACCCCAAAACTCATACCAGACCCTTATCCGAGCATACAGCCAAGCAGGCCAAGAAAGGGAGGCGGGCGATGTACGCCAGCGAATGCCAGCTCCTAACAACCAGCACAAATCACATACAAAATTGCATAAAAAAATGACACGCAAATGCGATCTTGATGCATTTCCCTTGAAGTCTTTGGACCACAAACATAGCACTGCATCGCACCAAAGTAGCAAAGGACCCTTCCCTAATGTCACATTGCAGCTGCACTCCATTGATGTGAACAGGCATCATTGGAAGCAATGTCTTTTCATGGGATTCAGTATGACCCAAGTCGCATCTGAAATAGTATCAGCCTGAACCAGGCCTAAAGCCTCTCAAGAAAATGTATTGACTTTTGTTGCCAGCGGTTTAGACATTAATGGCTGTGTGTTGAGTTATTTTGAGGGGACTGCAAATGTACACTGTTTTACAAGCTGTACACTCACTGCTTAACATTGTAGCAAAGTGTCAGTGTTGTCACATGAAAAGATATAATAAAATATTTACAAAAATTTAAGGGGTGTACTCACTTTTGTGAGCTACTGTGTGTATGCATGGGCAGCACACACCTGTGCCTAATATTATAGAACAATTTATTCCAAACTTCATTCAGCTGTTTTAGGCATGTTGGTAATCATCAGTGAGGCTGGGTTCACACTTGTCCGACAAGCGCTCCGACATTTGGAGCTCATGTCGCATTGGACGTGTGAAAATCAATGTTTCCCTATGAGAGCCGTCTTAACTGGTCCGACACAAGTCGGTCCAACTTTGAGGCTGGGTTCACACTGGTCCGACAAACGCTCCGACATTGGGAGCTTATGTCGCATGACGTGTGAAAATGAATGTTTCCCTATGAGAGCCGTCTTAACTGGTCCGACACAAGTCGGTCCGACTTTGAAAATGCTCCCTGCACTACTTTGGTCCGACTTTGATTCTACTTCAGCCCATTGAATATCATTGAAGTCGGATCAAAGTAGGATCCTTGTCCTAACAATCCGACATTTGACATCCGACATGGTGATTACAACAGCGGTAAAAGAAATTTATCTCACCTTGGGATTGTTTTGATTGGTCAAAGGACAAGTCAGACTATCACAAAGTTGGATCAAAGTAGTATCCTGTTCATGAAAGTCGGATGGATGTCGGACCGATGTAGGATCAATGTAGGACTGATGTCGCAGAGCAAAGTAGGATGAAAGTTGTATGACTGTCATGTCGTACCAGTGTGAACCCAGCCTAAAAATGCTCCCTGTACTACTTTGATCCGACTTTGATCCGACTTCAGCCCATTGAATATCATTGAAGTCGGATCAAAGTAGGATCCTTGTCCTAACCATCCGACTTTTGACATCCGACATGGTGATTACAGCAGCAGTAAAAGGAATTTATCTCACTCTGGGATTGTTTTGATTGGTCAAAGGACAAGTCAGACTATCACAAAGTCGGATCAAAGTAGTATCCTGTTCATGAAAGTCGGATGGATGTCGGACCAATGTAGGATCAATGTAGGACTGATGTCACAGAGCAAAGTAGGATAAAAGTTGTATGACTGTCGTGTCGTACCAGTGTGAACCCAGCCTGAAGGGCATAGAAACAATGACTTCTATG
Source organism: Rana muscosa (assembly GCA_029206835.1). Taxonomy (NCBI): domain Eukaryota; kingdom Metazoa; phylum Chordata; class Amphibia; order Anura; family Ranidae; genus Rana; species Rana muscosa. Next base: position 606,143,790 of record CM055117.1, on the reverse strand, counting down.
GGAAAGACACTTTTCAAGCAAGGTATTAGGCTGGGTTCACACTGATACTACACGACATTCATCCGACTTTCATCCTTCTTTGCTCTGCGACATCAGTCCTACATTGATCATGAAAGTCGGATGGATGTCGGACCAATTTAGGATCAATGTAGGACTGATGTCGCAGAGCAAAGAAGGATGAAAGTCGGATGAATGTCGTGTAGTATCAGTGTGAACCCAGCCTAATACCTTGCTTGAAAAGTGTCTTTCCCATAGAAGTCATTGTTTCTATGCCCTTCAGGCTGGGTTCACACTGGTACGACACGACAGTCATACAACTTTTATCCTACTTTGCTCTGTGACATCAGTCCTACATTGATCCTACATTGGTCCGACATCCATCCGACTTTCATGAACAGGATACTACTTTGATCCGACATTGTGCTAGTCTGACTTGTCCTTTGACCAATCAAAACAATCCCAGGGTGAGATAAATTCCTTTTACTGCCGCTGTAATCACCATGTCGGATGTCAAATGTCGGATGATTAGGACAAGGATCCTACTTTGATCCGACTTCAATGATATTCAATGGGCTGAAGTAGGATCAAAGTCGGACAGAAGTAGTATAGGGAGCATTTTTAATGTCGGACCGACTTGTGTCGGACCAGTTAAGACGGCTCTCATAGGGATTCATTGATTTTCACACGTCATGCGACATGAGCTCCTAATGTCGGAGCGTTTGTCGGACAAGTGTGAACCAGGCCTCAACAAAATTATTCTGTGCAAGTCAGGCTGTCACCAATTTAGCAAAACGAGAGACTGCAATTCAGCACCTAGAAATTAGTAAAACAAAATAAATCACTGTGTGTTTGGTTTTACATTTTCAAACATTTAAGATTTGTAAAAGAAAGTACATTTTACAATATTAAAAGTTCTCACACACGCTATATTGATTTACTAAGGGAATAGAGACTGTCCACTTGGCACAAAGCATGTTAAAGTGGTATGAAACCAAAAATCAGAAATGTAATACTATATATTACAGCTATTCAACTGTAATTACAGTTTTCCTTTCTAAGGGCTTTTTTCAATTTTTTCCCTTTTTTTCACCTAATGATCATGCCAGTAACACACTTCCTGTCTTAGGGTTTCACCACTCTGAATGGAGGAGCAACAGATACACCCTTGGACAGCAGTATTCCAGATAGCAAACAATTGAGCTGCAAGTTTTAAAATTACTTGCTGAGCTATTGCTAGACTTGCCAGGCTTCACAAGTTTGTTGTATGTAGCGGCCTCACCCCGTCCTCTTTAGCTAGGGGTATGTCACGCGACAGAGTGAGGTGCGCTACGGCCCATGTCCTCCCCATAACTGTGGGTGAGGTGAAGGCCAATATCTGATGTTTCCTCAGGCCGGTGTGTCTTGGGCATGTACCGAGTCTGTTGTGCAGAAACCACCAAACCACCCTTTGCTCCCATTAACAGAGTCCATACACCGATCACAGTCCAACTGTTGGTTTTATTTCGTATCTCCACATACAGGCAATGCGATGGCAGGATACGGTGGGATGAGCAGGTCGAGGCACTATACTGATCTGGGTCCCTACACCCCCTGTGCTATGACCAAGGGTTGCAGGAGTCTTAATTTGAATACCTCTGCTGCGTTGCAGCCCCTATCAGGGGAAGATGTCCTCCAAGAGAGTTACCGGAGGCCCATCCGTCACCGGGTTGACGCTGCATCAGAATCTTCGGACGAGTGACCTCCCCAGCCTCCTCACCTCAGATGCGGGTCCCCTCGCAAGGGGCACCCTGGAATCACTTCACCCTTGCGGGACCCAGTCGGAGTCACTGGGTCCCAGGCCTCCTCAATAGTACCTCATCCCAGGCTGAAGGTGCCTGGGATGGAATCCCAGCTTCATTCCGGCCAGGCCTAGGGCGCCTAGGCCGGAACCTTGAACCGCCCGCACCCAGGCCGAAGGTGCCTGGGTGCGTGACGAGATGATCCCCGAAGACCTCGTGGCGAGGGCGTCTCCCCCTTTTATCTCCTCCCATTAACACCACGGCGGGTTCCCCGCCCCAGCCGTACCATCTCCAGGAAGGGACAAAAAGGGTAGCACTGTGGTGATGATTCTACCTGAAGCCTGTAGGTACTCCGCCACCCACAGGCAAAGGAGAATATTACATCCCCCAATCCTCCACGAATAACAAAAAGGGGTCTAAACCCTGACATAATTACACACCTGGGTCACACTACCCCCAGGTGTATCCCACTAAATCTGAATACCCCGCTACACACTCCCCCCTGTGATTTGACGCTGGTCCCCAGCGTCAGGTGCACACCCATGTCTCCCAAGGAGTGGTGACATGGAGCAAGCCCCAGAGGCTGTCCCCAAATTTGTGAATACTAAGTGTGCCAAGACCTGCTCAAAAGGGAAAGGGAAAATATAAAACGATAAACTTTTGCATAAAACATCTATTCTGTACACATGTACAATCCCTCCCATCACTGTCCTAAGAACCACCCCATCAGTGTTGCCAACCGTACGTAGATTTACGTACAGCCCGCGATTTAACCCCTTTTTCGGGCTGTACGTAAAAGTCCGTTTATGGGCACCGGCGCCCATAAAAAAGATGGCCGCGAGCCGGCCATACAACTGCGCATGCGCCGTTCCGAATGCGCCGGCCGAGCGCATTCGGAACTCGGCCGAGCGGCGGCGGCGCACACGCAGTAACGTGATGGCGCCGCTGGCGCCATTTTTGAAAAGGCCACAGTGGCTGGCGGCAGTGGCGGGACACCTGCAGTGAGTGCATGCCATGCACTCATCATAGGTGGTCTGTGGAGGACTCGGAGCACTGACAGGGCCCAGCCAGGAGTGAGGAGGACGGACTCAAGGTCAGTGAAACAGGGGGGGATACAAGGGGACAGCGTCATCAGTGTGCTGTATCCTCCTCTGGTTCCTGTGTCCCTTTCACCTCTTCACAGGTCAGGGCAGCACAGTGCTGCCCTGACCTGTGGAGTGGTGAAAGGGGCACAGGAGGAGGACACAGCACACAGATGATGTGCAGAAGTAATATGGTGGTGTCCGCAGCCTCTGTCCCCCTCCTGTAGTATGTCCACAGCCTCTGTCCCCCCTCCTGTAGTATGTCCGCAGCCTCTGTCCCCCCTCCTGTAGTATGTCCGCAGCCTCTGTCCCCCCTCCTGTAGTATGTCCGCAGCCTCTGTCCCCCTCCTGTAGTATGTCCGCAGCCTCTGTCCCCCTCCTGTAGTATGTCCGCAGCCTCTGTCCCCCTCCTGTAGTATGTCCGCTGTCTCTGTCCACCTCCTGTAGTATGTCCGCAGCCTCTGTCCCCCTCCTGTAGTATGTCCGCAGCCTCTGTCCCCCTCCTGTAGTATGTCCGCAGCCTCTGTCCCCCTCCTGTAGTATGTCCGCAGCCTCTGTCCCCCTCCTGTAGTATGTCCACAGCCTCTGTCCCCCCTCCTGTAGTATGTCCACAGCCTCTGTCCCCCCTCCTGTAGTATGTCTGCAGCCTCTGTCCACCTCCTGTAGTATGTCTGCAGCCTCTGTCCACCTCCTGTAGTATGTCCGCAGCCTCTGTCCCCCTCCTGTAGTATGTCCGCAGCCTCTGTCCCCCTCCTGTAGTATGTCCGCAGCCTCTGTCCCCCTCCTGTAGTATGTCCACAGCCTCTGTCCCCCCTCCTGTAGTATGTCCACAGCCTCTGTCCCCCCTCCTGTAGTATGTCTGCAGCCTCTGTCCACCTCCTGTAGTATGTCTGCAGCCTCTGTCCACCTCCTGTAGTATGTCTGCAGCCTCTGTCCACCTCCTGTAATGGGTCCGCAGCCTCTGTCCCCCTCCTGTAGTATGTCTGCAGCCTCTGTCCCCCTCCTGTAGTATGTCTGCAGCCTCTGTCCACCTCCTGTAATGGGTCCGCAGCCTCTGTCCCCCTCCTGTAGTGTGTCCGCAGCCTCTGTCCCCCTCCTGTAGTGTGTCCGCAGCCTCTGTCCCCCTCCTGTAGTGTGTCCGCAGCCTCTGTCCACCTCCTGTAGTGGGTCCATAGCCTCTGTCCCCCTCCTGTAGTATGTCCGCAGTCTCTGTCCAGTGTCCACCTCCTGTAGTATGTCCGCAGCCTCTGACCATCTCTTGTCTTTTATCATGTCTACAGTCTCTGAGGGGATCCTAGAAAGAAGTCAAGAGTGGAAGTGCCGCCGGGATGGGGGTTACGGCCCGGGAAGAAACAGACGTGTGGACTGGGGAGAGGAGATCAGAGCCACCAAGCTGGAGCCGTCTGACTGAGCTCCACACTGTGCACCTGAGAGGAGGTAAGTGACAGTGCCGCCAGGCCATTCTAAGGGGGGGGGGGTCACTGATGTAAGCAGGTGAATGAATACAATAATGTAAGGGGGCACTGATATAAAGGTTTCCCCCTTATATTAATACCCCCCCCCTTACCTTAGTGTATTCACTCTGCGGAAGGTGAATACACTAAGGTAAGAGCCCCCCTCCACATCAGGGTTCCCCCTTACATCATGATCTGCAGCGTTCCCCTTTACATAAGAGTTCCCTTGCACTGTAAGGGGGCATCCTGCAGACTCTGATGTAAGAGGGAACTCTGTGCTGGCCGGGTTATAGTAACCTGACCTTCATGTAAATTGAGAAAAATGTTTTTTTACTTTTGTTTAACTTAAACACATTGATAAATAGCATTAGCTGTGTGTTTATAGTTCAAATATTGATATTTGCACTGTTTAGCACTAAAAACAGTGATTGTAGGTACTTTTTTGCAGCGTCAGTAAAAAATGCGGCTCTGCCAGCAATTTTCATGATTTTTGCCAGTAAGAAATTGCTGCCGTACAGAAATTTTGGCATCCTTGCCAGTAAATTTCACTTCAGGGGGTTGGCAACACTGCACCCCATACTCAGTAGTCTTGACCGATGAATCTCCTGCAGAAGGGAAACAAAAACAACATCCTAACAATCTGTGTTAACTTGGAATGAATAGGTCTGTCAGCCGAGAGACCCACTCACTCCAATAAGCAAAGTGATGCATGTGTAAAATTTTCAAACAGTCGTTGCACAACACTGCCACCTGTTGACAGCGCCGCGGTCATGACACTTGCCGAGATCTTCCTTCTTCCTGCTTTTCTACGCTAACTTTTACCCCCAGAGTCTCTGCCTTTGGCACATGAAGAAGAGGGAGAAAAACAACAGCTCCCAAGTCTCCAGTGAGTGAAAGAAAAGCCCAAATCAAAACAAAAGTAGGGCGCAGTTCTGAGCGTCTGGGAATGTTCCTTCCAGAAAGTTCAACAGCAAACAAAATAGGAGCTCACTTCTCCTACAAGTAAAACCTTGGATCCGGCAAAAACAGGGGCTTCAGGTGCTTGTCAAACACTTCCACCGAATATTCGACATCCTCTCCTTCTTTCCTGCAGATGAGCACCTTATCGGCATGAATATGGCACCCCAGTCTCCAATCAGCTCTGCAGTCTCTAAACTTTTTAGATACAGGCGGCGAACACGACAGGTATCGCCGGGCATGAGGCACTTTGAGCTTTTCCCATACAAACTCGTCGTACCACCTTTGTCGCAAAACTTCGACTTCATACAATAAGTCCCGAGGCAAGTAGGGGTACTCCCACCCATATTCACGGGCGACTCTTTGGGAGAGAAGTCTCTGCAATTTGGCTAGAGGTGGCATCACATCTCGCTCGCCTTCTCCTGGCTGTACGATGGCCTCTGGGTGCCAAGGTACCTTCACCATCTCGAGTTGCTTTGCCTTTGGTGCCCGCAACGAAGCACGCTGCGTCCCCACTATCGGAGCGGGTGATGTGGTTGAAAGTGGAAGGTCGGTCGGAGGACTAGATTTCCTCGGGAACTCCGGGGCCTGCGCCCGGAGCGTACTGTCTTCTATGGACATGGGGGAATCCTGCGGTTTACACAGCACAGGTAGTGGGCGTCTGTCCCAGCCCTTCCGGTGAAACAGTTCGTCTATTTCTCCGTCATCACCACAGTCTGACAACGACTCTAGGTCGGAGGTGTCATACATCTCGGCGGGAAGGTAGTCTCTAGTAGACGGAAGGCTACCCTCCCTTGCGGGCTCCACCGGCTGTGGACTCCCGACACCTCCAACCAACACCACAGTCCCAGCCCCTAGCTCACCTGGACCTTCTGAAGAACTGGGATGTCCGGGACTCTCTTCTCTACCGGCGCCATCTAGGCCAGGCAAGCGGCGGGGTGAAGCTCGACCACGACCATAGGATGCCTGTACCAGGCCGACTTTCCTCTTCGGAGGTGGCAACAGGGAATCTGTGGTGACCGAAGCAGTGTCCTCGGATTTCTCTCTTTCCGTCTCTGGTTGGGCAGTCATGTCGCCCTGGTCAGCGCGTACGGGGACCTCCGCAAAGGCCTGGATCTCTCCCTCCGGAGTGGCGGTTCCTGTGATGCAGTTGAGGCGAAGGGCCCGGGGCCTTACTGTGGATGATTCGACCTCAAAAAGAAACTCTTTGCACGCTTCACATCGCCTGAACTGCTTTAGTTGGACCACCAGTCCCGAGCATCCGGGACAGATCACACCGAGGGCCTCCGTGTCTCTGCATGAATACAGAGCCAACTGTCCTCGGGGCCTGAGCCTTATCCCCGTGTCTGTCAGGGGAGCAGCAAATGCAGTCATCTTCATAGAGTAAGATACCGGCATCCACGGAAAGCTTGAATTCATTCCGACCACTTGCTGCTCCATCACGCGCTGACCACGCGCCGGAGTCTCCACGTGTATCTTCACACGTGGCCAGACTCCTCCCACGACTTGCACGTTTTTGCCGGCTTACGCCAGCCTCCGCCCACAAATTGCACAGTCATGGGGTGCCTCGTGGCGCAGTGCATTAACAGTCCCCACATGTAGTACTTCACACGGCTGGACCTCTCCCTTTTTACGCTCCTCCGCGTGGGCCTTTCCCGACTTAGGGTCATGTCCACAACTCCGAGCAGGGATGCAGTTTGGCCAATCACATGGCCGACCTGCTCGGAACTCCTCCGGGCAGCAAAGTTCAAACACAGACGTTCTCAGTTCCATCGTTAAGACACACACAATCCCGGACGAGCCCCCACGTGTAGCGGCCTCACCCCGTCCTCTTTAGCTAGGGGTATGTCACGCGACAGAGTGAGGTGCGCTACGGCCCATGTCCTCCCCATAACTGTGGGTGAGGTGAAGGCCAATATCTGATGTTTCCTCGGGCCGGTGTGTCTTGGGCATGTACCGAGTCTGTTGTGCAGAAACCACCAAACCACCCTTTGCTCCCATTAACAGAGTCCATACACCGATCACAGTCCAACTGTTGGTTTTATTTCGTATCTCCACATACAGGCAATGCGATGGCAGGATACGGTGGGATGAGCAGGTCGAGGCACTATACTGATCTGGGTCCCTACACCCCCTGTGCTATGACCAAGGGTTGCAGGAGTCTTAATTCGAATACCTCCGCTGCGTTGCAGCCCCTATCAGGGGAAGATGTCCTCCAAGAGAGTTACCGGAGGCCCATCCGTCACCGGGTTGACGCTGCACCGGAATCTTCGGACGGGTGACCTCCCCAGCCTCCTCACCTCAGATGCGGGTCCCCTCGCAAGGGGCACCCTGGAATCACTTCACCCTTGCGGGACCCAGTCGGAGTCACTGGGTCCCAGGCCTCCTCAATAGTACCTCATCCCAGGCTGAAGGTGCCTGGGATGGAATCCCAGCTTCATTCCGGCCAGGCCTAGGGCGCCTAGGCCGGAACCTTGAACCACCCGCACCCAGGCCAAAGGTGCCTGGGTGCGTGACGAGATGATCCCCGAAGACCTCGTGGCGAGGGCGTCTCCCCCTTTTATCTCCTCCCATCAACACCACGGCGGGTTCCCCGCCCTAGCCGTACCATCTCCAGGAAGGGACAAAAAGGGTAGCACTGTGGTGATGATTCTACCTGAAGCCTGTAGGTACTCCGCCACCCACAGGCAAAGGAGAATATTACATCCTCCAATCCTCCACGAATAACAAAAAGGGGTCTAAACCCTGACATAATTACACACCTGGGTCACACTACCCCCAGGTGTATCCCACTAAATCTGAAGACCCCGCTACATGTACAATTGCAGCAAGTCTGCATTGCATAACTCCAGATCAACTTTCTTTGCAAACATGCTGCAAGTTCTGGTTCAGTTATGTTGTACAATAGTCATCCCACCACAGGGGTCACTGTGGCTGAATTTTCATGCTGTAGACTTGCAGAGCTCTTGCAACTTTGCTCTTTCTAGAGACTTGCCACGCAAATTTGCTACAAATTGGAAAAGTGTCAACTAGAAATTGTGCTTTAAGTGCTCTGCAAGTGTACAACTTGCCAATGAAAATGTGCAGCAAGTTAACAAGACTTACAATTCAATACTGCCACAAATTTGTGGCAAGTTATCCTTGCTTTCTGGGATTGTCAATCTGGGGAGAGGGTAGTGTATGTTAGTCAAGTCCATCTAAACCTGCTAGTGCATCTAGCCTAACTCCTGCTAAAAATGTTTAACCTTTTACAGCAATCCTTTTTTTGGGGGGATAAAGGTTCTACATAAAAGAATAAAAGATGATCATTGTAAGCATGGTATGAAGATGTGAAAGTTATTTGAGCAGCAGGAGTTGAGGGGGCAGGCAGTGTCACAAGCTGACAGGCAGAGAGGGGAGGGCGAGAGAGCACAGAGGAGACAGCAGGCTGTGGAGGACAGAGGCACGTATGGGTGACTACGGTGTCAGCGCTCAGCCGCCCTGATATATCGGAGTCAGAGTACAGGAGGGGAGGGTATAGCCAGGCAGGATCAGCAAGTGTACAGGTACAGGTGTTACAGGAGGGCAAATGACATAGCACAAGCACTGTGCTGTATAAAATGCTCTATAGGAACAGGATCTTTTTTTGGGGGGGGGGGGTTAACAAACGCTTTACCTTTGCAGAATGAGTACGTTAAGCTGTGTCCACTTCAATTATCCAATTGTGTAAGCAACAACTCTGTTTTTTTTTTTATTTCCCTCCCTTCATTCGGTACTTAAAGCGAACACCCTTGACATTTTTTACTAAGCTAAGTAAACATTCACTTTGCCAAGTTAACAGACTCTACTTCATGAATAAATCAATTGATTGTATTCCCTGTTGTGTGTCTGAGCAGTCTAACTAAAATCTCTAAAGAAACCATGCTTGCTAAAAATACTGTAATACATGAAGTAGATAAAAAAAAGTGAACACACTGAAATGTGATATCCCCTAATAATCCAAAGGTACACCATAAACTGAGGTTAGTATTATTACTTCCATGAAAGGAATATGTTCAAAGTCGTGCCAAATCAAAGGACACCAAACCAGCAGGGGACTGTCTCATTAGGCTCAGGATGTAGTTCTTCAAGAAGTTGTGTTCCACTTTTTAGTGTTAATGTAGCTGAAACATTTAAATTATCTCAACATCTTTTCCAGAAATCTACAGAACGCCATGTATAGGAAGTGATTAGAATGCTAAAAGGTCAGAAGTTGTTCTGGGTCAATAACAACAAAATAATTGGGATCTTCAAAACTGTATATCAGCCCATGGTATACAGCACTACCAAGCATACATGAAAGGTACTAGAACAAGTCTCCACGGGCCAAAGTGATGACTTTTCCTCTAGTTTCAGACAATTTTATTACTTTGAGGGGTATGTAACAAAAGGAATGTTCTCTTTGGGGAAGGTTAGGAAGAACCCTCAAAATTGAAGGTTTGTTTGTAGCTACTACAACTTTTGATCTGCTGTTTTTGAACCCTTTACATTACTAAGTAGGCATGGGTAAATCAATACATCATCCATTGTGGAGGGGCTAAGTCAAGGCAGATCATGTGGATCATACAGAGTTTAGTGTTTGACCATGATTCACTTTCATACTGTATGTGCTTGCCAAATTGCACAATGCATTACAGCGTTGGTGAAGACTGAATAGAATATGGTCAGTTGGAAGCTGAAGTTTAGCTAAAAGAATTCCCTATAGCTTTAGTCAAATCACTTACTGTATCTGTAATGAAGGATAGCTCATTACAGGTAAGTGATGTGACTAAAGCTGTAGGGATTTTCTTAGCTAAACTTCAGCTTTAAAGCAGAACTAAAGGCAAAACCTTTTTTTTTAGTTTTGGAGTGGAGATGGATTAGAACACCTGTCAGTTTTACTGCTGTCCGTGCCCCTGTTAGGGAAATGAACCCGCTCTATTTGTCCTGTATACTGTTATCATTGAAAGTGAAAGTTAAGCCCTGTACACATGATCGGATTTCCTATGGATTCTAATCCGATGGATTTTTCAATCGGAAAAACGATGAACCTGACTTCCATCAGTCTTGCCTACACACCATCAGTCAAAAATCCGACCGTCCCAAACGCTGTGACGTAAAACACTCCGACAAGCCGAGAAAAATGAAGTTCAATGCTTCTGAGCATGTGTCGACTTGATTCTGAGCATGTGTGGGTTTTTTGTCCGATGGAGTTCCACACAGATGATCGGAATTTGCTATTGTTTTTTTTCCATCAGATAAATTTAAAACATGTTCTATTTTTTCTCACCGATGGAAAAAAGACCGATGGGGCCCATACACGCTTGGTTTGTCCGATGAGAAAAGTCCATCGGACTGTTTTCATCGGTAAAACCGATCGTGTGTACACGGCATAAGAGCAAATCCCAAATTTTGGGTTGACAGTAGGACAGTAGTAGAGTGGAAATCTTCCAAAGGGGACACAAGTACTGGCTACCCTGGTTCCCTCCCTTTCAAGGGAATTCCTCTCACTTCCTGTTTTGACTGTGGGACTGGATGTGAAAGAAAATCTCCCAGTTGGCAAAAAAAAAAAAAACTGACAGGAGTTATAATCCTCCCTTACGCTATCCAAAATTAAACAAAAAAAGGTTCGTCGTTAGTTCAACTTTAAGTCAGCCTTTAAAAAGTTACCAGGTAATACAGGTAATCTAAAACACCATAAATACCAAATAATAAATACCAGATAATGTGCATCATTCTTTTTTATTCTATATGCTTATCTTTCCTACCTCCAGTCCTTGGAAACCTCTTAAAATTGAATATTTACTTTCATTAGTGTTCTTAATTTTTTTATTGGGTACATTTACACTACATTACCAAAAAAAAAAGTGTAATCATATTTGACATTGACACTGATTAGCTATAACTTTCTAACCTAATGCATGGACACCACTAGACCTCTGAAGGTATTTGGCACCAAGCAATCAGTAGCAGATCCTTTAAGTTCTGTGAATTGTGGGGCCTCCATTGATTGGATTTGTTTTTTCCAGCATGCCCAACAGATGCTCATTTGATTGAGATCTGGAGAACTTGGAGGTCAAGTAAACACCTCAAAATCTTGTTCCTCAAACCATTCTTGGACCATTTTTGAAGTGTGGCAGGACACATTAGGCTGCTAAAGGAGGCCACTACCATCAGGGAATACTGTTTCTATGGAGGAGTGAACTTGGTCAGCAAAAATGTTTAGGCTGTGCCAAGTAACATCCACATAAATGGCAGGGCACAACGTTTCCCAACAGAGCATTACATGCCTCTACCATCTTGCCTTCTTCACATACTACATCCTGGTGCCATCTATACCCCGGTTATTCGCATGATGTTCAAAAATGTGATTCATAAAATCGTGCCACCTTTGTCCGTGTTCAAGTTCTGATGCTCACATGCCCATTGTAGGTGCTTTTGGATGTGGACATGGGTCAGCACAAGCGCCCTGACTAGTCTGCGGCTAAGCAGCCCCATATATAACAAGCTGCTATGCACATTTTTTCTGCTTTCAACATATCAACTTCAGGGACAACATGGTTACTTGCTGCTTAATATATCCCACCCACTTTCAGATGCCACCGTAATAAGATGATCAATGTTAGTTAATCTGTCAGTGGTCATAAAGTTATGGCTGATTGGTGTATACTTCCATTCTCTAAAAAACAGCACTCACACTCAAGCATTTGTGTCATGCCTATCATTTAAATGTAGCGCCCTACTCCTGTTTGGTAGACGCTATATGTTAAATTTAGTTATCTGAGCTGTAGTTTAGCTCAGAAGGTTTATGCTAAATTGTTGGCTCTGTTTCAGTCTAGCTGGGTTGCACGTTTTCCACCTGACAGTAGGTGTCACCGTCACCACAGGTCAGGGTTGGAAATACAGCAGGCTGGATGTATTGGGTATTCCTTTCCCAGAAGTGGCTCAGGGGGTGTGGTCAACCCGCTGTGCATTCTGGGAGGGGGTTCTTAAGAGAAAGAGACCGGTCTATTGGGGTTCATTGCCCCTTCTGGCCTCAGGGATGTACGAGACATTTTCGGCCTCGGGGCCTGCTGGCCCGAGGCTCTGCAACTGAGAAGTAGGCCCAGGAGTTGCTGGGGCCTACTAGTCCAGGGATGGTCCTATGCGGTCTTGCCTGCGGGAAGAAGCGGAACAATTGGGGACTCAATTGAAGGACGCGCATCCTGGCCAGTTTGCTTCACGGTACTGCCGGATGGCTGAAAGATTCTGGCACCATGAGCTGTGTACTTTTTGAAGGAACTTTTGCAAAGTGTCAGTGTGGTTACACGATCTTGTGGTGGAAGGTTGTGGAACAACTGTACGGGACTCATCGAGTCTGTGGCAGAGACTTTTGAGCGAGCTCCACACCGGCTGCTAGGTCAGTGAGAGTTAGGCCTAAGTGGTTGCTAAATCCAGCGTGGAACTGTTTGTCCTCTGGATCTGAGATTGTGCCCGTGATCTGCAAAGTACCTTAACCTCCCCTATCCCTCTACCCCTCTGTTGGAACTGGTAAAATAAAGCCTCTTGAAGAAAACTTATTCAGGTGTTGGTGTAAAATTTATAAAAGCTCTTCAAGGAGGATCCCTGACACGAGTGCGGTGAACAGAAAGGGTAACGGTAGGCCCAAACTTTTAAAGCAGCAGCTCCTACGGGGGTAGTGCTACATAAAGATCAGAACATACAATGACCATCTGTCCCTATCTGCACCAAACAGGTTGTCCCAGGTTGGCTGCATGCTTCTTGTCAATAAATTAACCCTCTAGAATTTTTATTTCCCACCAGTCATGTGTTCTGTCATTTAGTTGATTACTATGCTGACAGTTCTGAGCAAAGCAAAGACTAGTGAGGTTGGGAAGGACTGCTCAATGCTATCAACCCTTAGAGGCATTGTATAGTGGCCATGAATAATCTAACAAAATATATGGTAGTTTATAACACTTAGCCACTGGTTTATCTTCAACATAAAGTATTTCCAAGATTGTTGGTATGCTACTAGTTACAGAAGAGATTTGGCATTATTAAAATTTACCAGCACACCCAGTGTGTGTATATATATATATATATATATATATATATATACACATTCATATATTATATCTCATCATGTCAGCCCTGCCAATTGAAAACAAGCTGAAGGTAGAGGGGGAAGTATCACACCGGAAAAAGTCAGACAGCCTCTGCCACCGTATTAGCATGGTGCACTTCTTAGACACAAACATTTTCTATCTACTTAAGACTTAGGGAAGTCAAAGCAACCAATCACATTTCATCTATATGTTTTAATGATTAAGCCTCGTACACACGACCGAGTTTCTCGGCAAGAACCAGCAAGAAACTTGCTGGCAGAGATTTCTTGCCGAGAAATTTGTTCGTGTGTATGGCTTCTTGTCAAGAAAACCGACTAGAATCTCGACGAGAAAATAGAGAACCTGCTCTCTATTTTCTCGTCGAGATTCTCGTCAGCCTGTTTCTCGACGAGAAAATTGTGTGTGTGTACACTTACCTGTCCTCCAGGAAGCCCGCGCATGCTCGAAATGACTTCGACGCATGCGCGGTAGCTTCCTAGGCATAGGATAGGGTGTACAAAGATGGCGGCGACGGCATCGAATGTGACGAGCGCATGCTCGTCTTATTCAATTACGTCACCGCGTTCGCTCCATTCAAAGAACCGCGGGTTCTTTGAAATGAGCGTGTGTACACTCGGCCGGGACAAGTTTCTTGTCCAAGGATCTCGTCGAAAAAAACGACGTGTTTTTTACGACGAGATTCTCGGCCGTGTGTACGAGGCTTGAGAGTACAAAAGCAACTATTGGCAAGCTGCCATAATCAATGCAACTTTCATCTACTAGTGAAGCACAACCACACTCATATATGAGGGCTAAAATAAGTGAACAATATGAAAATGGTGAACAAAACATGAGCACTTGGCAATAAACCAAAAAATAGTCCATAAAGCAGTACTACTACTAACTTCTTCACCATTTTCTAAATGCCTATCTAAACCCAAAGACAGCCAGTCTTTAAATTAGGTTGCTGAATTTGTTTTTTCCATTTTTTTTTCTTTGGTGATCTATGTGGCTATACTCACTCTTTCAGTTTATCTGTGGAAGGAGCCATGGTTGTCATCTAGGCTGGACTACAGTCATGTCAGCCTTTGTCTCTCTCCATTGTGGGGGTGAAGGATTTAGTAGTTTACACAAGAAAGATAACAATGTTTTTGCTTCAAGGTTAACACATAGAAAGTGTCAAGGACACTGCATTTCTGGTAAAATCAACAGGCCATTTCTGTACCTCCTAAAAATTGAAAACTAATATAGCCACCACATCTAAAGGACTGGTATATGGCACTTTTTTTTTAAGCGAAAACTAACTTCTCTTTATATTTGCAGTTGGTATAGGACATGCAGTAATGAACTTGTTCTGTGATGAGTAAACAAGAGACTCTAGCCCTTCTAGTACCAAGGTAGAAAGTAGAAGCAACCAGAATTAAAATGGTTTATACCTTTTAACACCTTATTATTGTCCCTGCTGAGTTAACTTTTATACAGCCTAAGAGCCCTATCACACTGACAGCACGGGGGTGTCTCTGGAGGTAAAGCCCTGCTAGTTTTAGCAGGGCTTTACCGTCGTTTTAGAGGCGCTTTTAACCCCTGCTAGCTAATAACGGGTTAAAAACGCCCGCAAAGCACCGCTACCGAGGCGCTGCAGGATTTTTTTTTTTACGTGCTGCCAGTGTGAAAGCACTCGGGCTTTCAAACTGGGATTGCAGATGAGGCATTTTTCAGGTGCTGTACGAGATGATTTTGAGAGGATTACTGTTGAATTGTCTGAAGTTCAAGTCATGGGTGATTCTGTCGGCACTACCCAGCTCCACAAAAATTGATTACAAAATTGAAGGAAGTAGATGGAAAACTGTAGGCCCAACAGTGGCTGCATCCTGTTATTTGTAGTCACTGTTCAAGTAGACAGCCATGGGTGCTGCAGCTGTCTTTATATAGTAGCTGACAAGGTGAGATTCATTCATCTTTTTTTAAGCTTGGGTAGTGAAATCAATTGATTTCTCCTATACAACCCACAGTATGGCTACTTAGGTAACCAGAGTTTCAGTAGCTTTGGGTATTGAGTGTAATTAAATGAGCAACTGCTACTTTTAGGTGAGTATAGTATGATAAGAGTCAGTGTGTATTGCTGTGCAGATATGATAGGAGAGGGGATTGCAAGAAGGGAGAAGAGGGGGGTAAACTAGTAGATTAATATCAAAGAAATATCTCCAAATATATCATTGGCATAGATTTGCAAAGCATACATTGCACTGACCATGATGGCTAATGACTTTGGCATGACATGCACAAAGGATTTCATAACTCTCATTGTATTCATAGTAATTTTGAAGCCATTTTATTGAAGATTGTCCTTACCCATGTTTGATTTCCCATTAAAAAAGCATGGAAAATGTTGCGAATGTGTCTGACTCATAAACAGAATAAAAATTAAGAAAAAATAAATCAGTGTTTTCCTTTCCGACTTACTAACAAGCTCCAGAAAATTGCTTGGCTGTCCGGTTGAGTTGGCAGTGAGTTTATGAAGTTGCCAACTGCTACAGTTTTCAAATGTGTCCTCTAGCCAGCAAGATGACTTGTCACTAAACATGTTGTAACTTTGCAGTCACGTATGGAATACTAAAATAAAATAAGCAGCCCAATGCAGCACTGCTGTTATCAACCCACATCAAAACTGTTCAGTGTTAAAAGTTTTGTTTTCAAAAAGAGCAAGTTCATGGAGAAAATTTGTTTATAAGCAAAGCGTTCAATTAAAGAGCCAGGAACCTAATTTTGGATATATTTTGTTAAGGTATTAAAATCTATTAACAAAAGTATACTATTGGACTTTTAGGATATAAAGGGTGATTTTCAAGAATATGGAGAGTTCTATTTGCCAGAATTTTAATTTATGTAGCCCAAAGAGGTCCTCACATCTCTTAGTCACCTTGTAAGCAATAGTTTATAAGTTTATCAATTCTTTCGTTTTTTAAACCGACTCTAAAATATTGTTATAATATATAAACTTTTCAATAAAAATTAACATATCGTTAATGACAAAGTATTCCTAGAACACTTTAACCACTTGCCGACCAGCGCACACACTTTTACGTTGGCAGAATGGCACGGACAGGCAAATGGTCTTACAGGTACGTCCCTTTAAATTTGCCGCGTGTGCACCAATGCCGCGAGTTCTGTGACCGTGCCCGCGGGACCCGCAGACTCGATGTCCGCCGGTGTCCGGCAATCGTGTCACGGAGCGGCAGAACGGGGGGATGCTTGTGTAAACAAGGCATCTCCCAGTTCTGCCTAGTGACAGGACACTGATCGTCTGCTCCCTCTCATCAGTGATCAGTGTCGTGTCACAGTAAGCCCCGCCCCACACAGTTAGAATCACTCCCTAGGACACACTTAACCCCTTCCTAGCCCCCTAGTGGTTAACCCCTTCCCTGACAGTCACATTTATACAGCAATCAGTGCATTTTTATAGCACTGATCGCTGTATAAATGTGAATGGTCCCAAAATAGCATCAAAAGTGTCCGATGTGTCCGCCATAATGTTGCAGTCACTATAAAAATCACTGATCGCCGCCATTACTAGTAAAAGAATATATTAATAAAAATGCCATAAAACTATCCCCTATTTTGTAGACGCTATAACTTTTGCGCAAACCAATCAATAACCGCTTATTGCGATTTTTGTTTTATGCCAAAAATATGTAGAAGAATATGTATCGGCATAAACTGAGGAAAAATTTAAAAAAATTATATTTTTTGGGGATATTTATTATAGCAAAAATGAAAATATATTGCTTTTTTTTCAAAATTGTTGCTCTATTTTCGTTTATAGCGCAAAAAAATAAAAACACAGAGGTGATCAAATACCACCAAAAGAAATCTCTATTTGTGGGGAAAAAAAGGACGTCAATTTTGTTTGGGAGCCACGTCGCACGACCGCGAAATTGTCAGGTAAAGCGACACAGTGCCAAATCGCAAAAAGTGGCCCGGTCATTTGGCAGCCAAATCCCCCAGGGGTGAAGTTGTTAAAGTATATTGCCTCTCGATGACACCTTGGACAGAGATAAGGGAAAACTCACTGCTCCCGCTCAATCATTTTTGTGCAAACTTTAAGCATGAGCTACTGAAATCCATAATACAAGGCTTTTTCTTCATTAGGGAGGCTAAAAAGAGCCAGGAAAACCCAGCAAATGGGGGCCAAGAGTTTCACCTGCTGGCATCCCTAAAAATACAAAAATATTTTATGCAGTGTTTCATAGTATATATATATATATATATTTATATATATGTAGCGGGTGTCAAATTTAGTGGGGTGTATCTGGGCCATAGATGGCCCAGATACATTGATTTTAGGGATTTAACCCGCTGTGCCTGCTGGGAGAGGATATAAAAGGGGCGGACATCTTGCGCAGGAGGTCCATTCCGCAGGCACCTTCAGCCTGGGGGCTGCTGCGGTTCGTCTGTGCCCAGGCGTCCTTGGCCTGGGCGCGTGGAGTCGAGTTCCATCCCAGGCACCTTCAGCCTGGGGTGAGGTACTATACCCGGAGGCCTGGGGCCCAGTACCTTCGACTGGGTCCCGCGAGGGCGAAGCATTCCTAAGGTGCCCCCGGTATTGGGTGCCTGAATCCTGGGCGTAAGGGACTGGAGACGTGACCTCCCTGTAGAGCCAGCGCAGCATTTGCTGGTGCCGGTGGAGGCCTCTGGTGACCGTCCGGATGGATGTCTTCCTCTGACAGGGGCCGTTTGTTCTAAAGAAGGTACTTCATGTTCTCATGGTCTGTGGCAGAGACCCATCTTTCTCAGTACAGTGGCAGGCCTCATCCAAGGCCTGTGGTAGGGGCCTCAACGTTTACCCAGGTCAGTGGCAGTGACCAAATTCACGGACGGTGGCAACTGTGCGCCAAGCCTGTTTGCACTAAACAGAACAGGAGAAACTTAATTCATTAGTTGTGCCTGGACCTACTCTTCCCTACACCTTGTCTGTTCTTTTTAAAGTCAACCAGTTTCAAGTCAATAAAACAGTGTTGGACTTTTCTTGGTGTGGAACTCGTGTTACTGGAAGCTATGGATGTTGGGTCGGCACATCCATGCTGATAAAGTGTTGATTCGACGGAAAGAAGGGGAGGATGTCGTATATCACATAGAGACTGTGGATAAGCATTTCAAGCCCCTTGTCTTGCCGCATCCCAGATTCTACTTGTAGGAGAAAAGACTCCTTGTTTAGTGTCTTGCAAGTCTGCTGAACTTTCCGGGGTTTGTTTCTTTCTCGGGAAACCTAGAAACTGTACCCGAGTTTTATGGGTGTTGTGCTCTTTGGAGGAATAGAGAACTGTTGCTGTTGTTTTTTTTCCTTCTTCCCTCCCGCAAAGAACTCATGGACTTTTGGGGTAGTCAGGGCCACCTGTGGCACTGTCACCAGGTGGCAGTGTTGCGCAACATTATTCACTTTGCACCATACACACACACACACACGCTTCATGGAAGGAAAGGATTTCTCTTTGGAGAGATTTTTTCGTTCCAACACATACATATGTGTCAGGAAGTTTTTGTGTTTAACTTTCTTTTATCCCCTCTGCAGGAGAACATCTGTCAAGACCGCTGAGGATGGGGCGGGTCTTAGTTAGTAATGTGGGAGAAAGTGTTAATGGTGTTATTGTGATATGTGTACTGTTATATGTTGTCCCCTTTTCTTTTCCCTTCCATGTCAGGTTCAGGCACAACTACCAGTTTTTCAAATTTCAATTTTTTGCAATTTTTTGAAACAGTCTCTGGATGGAGGTTACATGGGCTCCCTTTGGGGCATGACTTGATCCAGACACTGAGGACCAGTGTCAAATTGCTGGGGGGAGAGTGTAGCGGGTGTCAAATTTAGTGGGGTGTATCTGGGCTAAAGATGGCCCAGATACATTGATTTTAGGGATTTATGGACACTTTGGAGTGTGGGAGGTATGAATGGTGTCATGTTCCCTGCAGTCCCTGGGTGGCGCTGTCACCTGGGACCGGGGTTGAACTACCATTCTAGAGCCGTGCCCTTTTTGTGCTCTCGCAGCAGTAGTACGGCAGGGCGGGGAACCCGCTGTGCCTGCTGGGAGAGGATATAAAAGGGGGCGGACATCTTGCGCAGGAGGTCCATTCCCCAGGCACCTTCAGCCTGGGGGCTGCTGCGGTTCGTCTGTGCCCAGGTGCCCTTGGCCTGGGCGCGTGGAGTCGAGTTCCATCCCAGGCACCTTCAGCCTGGGGTGAGGTACTATACCCAGGGGCCTGGGGCCCAGTACCTTCGACTGGGTCCCGCGAGGGCGAAGCATTCCTAAGGTGCCCCCGGTATTGGGTGCCTGAATCCTGGGCGTAAGGGACCGGAGACGTGACCTCCCCGTAGAGCCAGCGCAGCATTTGCTGGTGCCGGTGGATGTCTTCCTCTGACAGGGGCCATTTTTTCTAAAGAAGGTACTTCATGTTCTCATGGTCTGTGGCAGAGACCCATCTTTCTCAGGTCAGTGGCAGGCCTCATCCAAGGCCTGTGGCAGGGGCCTCAACATTCACCTAGGTCAGTGGCAGTGACCAAATTCACGCCTAGCCCGTTTGCACTAAACGGAACAGGAGAAACTTAATTCATTAGTTGTGCCTGAACCTACTCTTCCCTACACCTTGTCTGTTCTTTTAAAAGTCAACCAGTTTCAAGTCAATAAAACAGTGTTGGACTTTTCTTGGTGTGGAACTCGTGTTACTGGAAGCTAAGTGTCCCTGTCCGTGACGGTGGCAATCATCCTCCATAGGAGAAGCTGAGGTTCCGGCCTAAAAACGCAGACCCGAGGGTAAATGGTTTAGCTCATATCTCTGCATCCCACATCAGAGAGCCGAGCTGGTGGTGTGCATCTTTCCCCCTTCTCCCAGATACCCCTAGACGAGTAAAACCAGCCGTGAAGAGAGGGGAGAACAGCTACATACATACACATATACATATATATATATATATATATATATATATATATATATATATATATACACACATATACATATACATACATACATATACACATACACACACATACATACACATAGTTGTGCCAGATTTCACCAGCAGTTGCCATTGTAAGTACGTTGTAGTTATTTTCTATGCTGAAAACAATCTATATATATTTATATATATAAAAAAAGATACTAAAATAGCCTGGCCCTCCTTCCTAGTATCACTCTGCGCTTGTGGATTAAATACCGTAAAGATATAAACAAATAGAAAAAACGTATAAATAAACAGCAGCTGCTTAAAATAAATGCACATATAAAAAAACAGTGTTTATAAAACTCGTTTAAAAGAGTTCAGACTAAAACTGTAGCAGCGCTATGGACAAAAGTTCGTATGTTCGTCTTCTATAACAATTGCTTATATAGGTGATGAAGTAGTGGATGGTGAGTCTAGCTGTATTTAATCCAATTCTTATTCTTAGTGCTCCTTTCACCAAAGTGTATTACACCGCGTGGGGGGATTTTCGAAAGTCCCCTTCAGGGGGCGCACTCACCAGATATAAGAGAAATGCAAGCCTAGATAAACCATCCTCCTTCAGCAATGATACAATCAAAATTCCTTTTCTTCTCCACCATAAACTCCACACGATAACACAGGTATATGTAAGGGTAAAGAATATGTCCACATAGGGTAATATTGTATAGACAATTTATTGAAAAATAAGACCCTTTAGTTCCCCCCTTACATAATCTGCGTACCACAATCATGTATTGTACAGGCAATAAAATGGAACAAAACGAGCGCTTCAGCGCTAGGAACTTGCCCCTGATGAACGCTGGACATCAGATCCTATCAGCGTTTCCTGTGAGGCAGGTCCTGGAACGCATCCGCGTCACTTCCGGTTTGCTAAGCTGTGTTGGTCACGCCCTGACGTTTCGTCACTTCCTGACTTCTTCTGAGGGCGTGACCAACCGTCATAGCAACCGGATTATATACAGTGCCAGATCCCGCCCCTCGGCTGAACGTCAGACCACACCCCTGCATGCCTGCGTCGTCATGATGTGGGCGGAAGTGTTTCCAGGCGCAGCTCGATATGCCTCCCTCTGATTGGCATATGTATTCGGGCTGCGTCCTGATTGGTCACTCTGCGTTAACTCATCGGGACCAGCTGTGCAGTGCTGATGTGAATATCGAGGGGACATCTAAGTGTTGATCGTGAGGGATGATCCCAGATAAACCAGATCACCCCATAATACAGTCACCCCTGCAGCTGGCGTTTATGCCCTGGAGCTATATGGGCATGTTTCGATTGCAGACTGCAGCCCACATTGCCCCCGGTGGCCAAACTTGTTTGCTACTGTTTATGTTCTACCTCCGGGGTTTGAGATGAGTACAATGCAATGTGAACTTAAAATATATATATGTAGTAAACGTATTGAGAATGCGCTGTGATGCCTGCAATATTTTACAAATCAATGAAACAGCGTTCCAACTCCCAAAAAATAAATAAATAAAAAATATAGCAATAAATTACTTATACATGTAAGGCATATTATGGGTCTATGTATAAAATCTATCTATAAAACTTGTTTATAAGAAAGCTAGATATCCCAATAAAATTACATTATTTTGCTGCTTCAATGAGATTCATTAATAACACTTCGCTGATAAAATTTGATAAAAATTGGATAAAAATTCTTGCCAATAAGATTCATCAAAATAATCAATCAGTAAAATCATCAATAAAACCCACCAGTAAAAACCACCAAAAAAAACACACATAAGATCCCGCCTCTGAAAGTGATTCATAATTGTTTGGGATTGTGGGTTATGTAATTTATGTAATTTATATATATGTCTTCCCTTTTTATGTCATTTGGTAATGCTGGCATGCCTATTAGGATGGTTGTAAACAAACCTCATGCATGAAATATGAACAAAGCATGTCCCTCTATAGTGTGTGCTTGTCTCAACTAAGAGCACTAAGTGTCATTTCTGTCTACTGCATTGTTCCCCTGCTATCAGCATGAATCACTTCTGACAAGTTTTCCTGACACCAAGAGAAAAGGTGACAGGAGAAAGATCTCCAGCACACTGCCTGTGATTGACAGCCTCAAATCTGTTCCTGTGTGAAGGAGGGTGGGTCGCTTCCTTCCAATCATCTCTCAGAGCTCCCCTCACTAAACTCTGCAGTGTGTATTTTCAGTGCCTCACCCCGTTTTCTGAAAGGTAAGACAAGTTTTTATAAATTCTGGACTTTGAACCGCTGTAGAGAAGAGAAGAATGCAGATAAACAGGTAAAACCTATGTAGGAGGATTTGCTTAATCTCTGTGTATCGCCTGAGGTTAGTCACTTGACTGGGTATACTGTATGTAAGGGTTTACAACCACTTTAATTCACTTGTAGAGAAATATCTTTAAGGTAGGTCCACTTTAACAAGATTTTTACATTATTCACTTTATTTTTTTGTTCTACAAAGCACTCAAGTTGCCAAAGTCAGCAAACCGAGTTCTTGATGGAGGGTTAAATCAAATGATTATACATTACCACAGTCAATTACAATGAAGAGTCAAGTATATCTCTAAATAACACATTAACACATTTACATGGATTTTAGCTGCTATACTTAAAATTAATACAAATACATTAAAGTTTGTTTATGTACTGTTATAATTCTGTGCAGCCAGTTTTGTAATCCAGACACTTCTGCCAGGCAGCAGACCCATCTTACTAGACATTGGAGCAGCAATACAGCTTGGCTAAGAATTTTGGTCAAGGATAAAACCTTAGCCTACTGAAAGAACAAAGAAGGGGTAGAAATCCAGCTTAGATAAGAACTTTTGATAAAGGATATACACTATATTGTCAAAGCTATTGGAATGCCTGCCTTTACACGCACATGAACTTTAGTGGCACCCCAGTCCACCCTTTGCATCTATAACAGCTTCAACTCTTCTAGGAAGGCTTTATACAACCTTTAGGAGTGTGTCTATGGGAATGTTTGAGCATTCTTCAAGAAGCGCATTTGTGAGGTCAGGCACTAATTTTGGACAAGAAGGCCTGGCTTGCGGTCTCTTCTTTAATTCATTCCAAAGGTGTTCTATCTGGTTGAGGTCAGAACTCTGTGCAGGCCAGTCAAGTTCCTCCACCCCCAAACTCGCCCATCCATGCCTTTATGGACCTTGTTTTGTGCACTCTTAGTAAAAAATACACCCCTACCCTCCTGATAGGACAAGGAAGAAGTATCAATACAGCTTGGTTAAGAAATCTTGCGAAAGGATATACTTTTATCTTACTGATTGGATGATGAAGGAGCAGCAGTATACCTTGGATAAGAACTCTTGATGAAAAATACATTCTATCCTTTGATTGGACAATGAAGGGCAGCAGTACTCTGTTAATATCAGTACATATAAATTATAGGGGATACTAATTAGCTTCTAGTGTTGACTTTATCTTGATTTTAAACATATTTTAAATTAATACATAACTGCATTAACTAGTGTTTTATATCTGCCTAATGTTGAATGCATTCTCTATGCAGGTTAGTCACACAAGTTTAAAATTAGAAAGCGCAGTTTGGCTCCCAGCATTTATTTTAATGTATGAGGCCGGGTTGACACTGGTGCGACACGACAGCCGTCCTACTTTGGATCTGACTTTGCCCTGCGACTTGAAGCCGGCATACGTCCGACTTTCAATGAACGGGGATCCGCCTTGGATCCCCGCCAACACCAGGCACTGTGTTTAGTATGAATCTTGAGGGGGAACTCCACACCAAATTTTAAATAAAAACCGGCATGGGTTCTCCCTCCAAGAGCATACCAGGTCCTTGGGTCTGGTATGGATTTAAAGGGGAACCCCTACGCCAAAAAAACGCACCAGACCCTTATCCGAGCACGCAGCCCGGCCAGTCAGGAATGGGGGTGGGGACGAGCGAGCGCCCCCCCTCCTGAACCATACCAGGCCGCATGCCCTCAACATGGGGGGGTGAGTGCTTTGGGGCAGGGGGGCGCCCCCCACCCCAAAGCACCCTGTCCCCATGTTGATGAAATGGCGTCACAGCCCCTGGGCATTATGGGACTGTGACGCCATAGGGGGCGGGGTCAGCAGGTGACATCACCCGGTGACCACGCCCCATGCCTATATAAGTCAATGTGCGCCGCGCACACTTCATTACAGCGGGAGACCTCATCGTGTCAACATCTCAAGAAGAGAAGAGGGAAGAAGACGACGATGAAGACCGGGCCCCCGCTAGCAAAAGAGCTGGCAGAAGATAGCGGAGGTGCCCGGCAGAAGGCAGAAAGCACCGGAGAGCGAGAGAAGAACCGGAGAGCGTGGAGAAGGCACCGGAGAGCGGGAGAAGAGGCCGGAGAGTCGGAAGAGAACCCTGAAGTCGGAAGGAGACCCCCGAAGTCAGTAGTTTTTTTTTCCACCAGGTGAATGGGTAGGGGTACGATGTACCCCATACTCATTCACATAGGGTGGGGGCTGGGATCTGGGGTCCCCCTTATTAAAGGGGGCTTCCGAATTCCGATAAGCCCCCCGCCCGTAGACCCCGACAACCAACGGCCAGGGTTGTCAGGAAGAGGCCCTGTCCTCATCAACATGGGGACAGGGTGCTTTGGGGTGTTGAGGGTATGCGGCCTGGTACGGTCCAGGAGGGGGGCGCTCGCTCGTCTTTGACCGTCCGGGCTGCGTGCTCGGATAAGTGTCTGGTGTGGATTTTGGGGGGACCCCAACGCCGTTTTTTCGGCGTAGAGGTTCCCCTTTAAATCCATACCAGACCCAAGGGCCTGGTATGCTCTTGGAGGGAAACCCATGCCGGTTTTTTATTTAAAATTTGGCGTGGAGTTCCCCCTCAAGATTCATACCAAACACAGTGCCTGGTGTTGGCGGGGATCCAAGTCGGATCCCTGTTCATTGAAAGTCGGACGTATGTCGGCTTCAAGTCGCATGGCAAAGTCGGATCCAAAGTAGGACGGCTGTCGTGTCGCACCAGTGTGAACCCCGCCTTAGAATGCAATTGTCAAACACATCACAACCACATTTCCATGTGTTCTGGATATGTCTGATGCATTTCCATATAGTTCTACTTATATGTGTAGTGCCACCCCCGAAGGAGCCGCTTGGTGAATTTGGATTCACTGATCTCCGCACCAACTCCAAGAATGACCTCAGCCCCTCTGACACACCTGGTTAAATAAAATTACTGCCAACACATTTAAGGACATATGCAGTAAATACTGTTATCCTGGCTGTGGATTATCACCAAAAAGAATAGACACACACCTGGCAATGATAAACAAGTTGAAAATATTAGCACAGTTTAAAGCATATGGAAAAACTTACAACACTGTTAAACCTTGCTACAAATAACTAATACATTAGAAAAGACAACCTTCAACCTTCAATATTTAGCAACTGCAGGTAAGGGAGGGCAGTAATCTATATGCCCTTGTAAACATGCAAAGAAAAGAATTGGGTTACACAAGTACAGTAAACACGGTTCTGTAATGTTGCAGGTCCTGAGGTGAAGAACACTAGTGTCTTCGCCTAGCAAACGGTGGGGCCCTTGTAGATTTAAACAAGCTTGCATGGAGCAGTAATCCCCTAGAATGTTCCATTAGGTAGAGTTTAAAAAGGGGAACTACTAGAGAGGGTAGCTTCCAAACAAGCATCCCGTGACACTAAAAAGGGAGATTGGTGTCTGCATGCAGTGTCAGTATGGTGTTAAGAAGGATGTTGGGTTTGCACCCTGTCACCAATCCTCAATGCGAGGACACAGCAATAATTCCAGGTGCTGTTTCAGGCTCCTGATGCTCCTAGCAATGTTATAAGGCACTTGATCTCTTGCCGATGGCCAATCGAAATGACTGATTAGCAAGATGAATAGGCAGCGGCTGACCCAATACCCGGATGTGTATCTCGATCCCTGAAAGGTGTGGGTCGTCTATGCTGAGCTGAGTGGTGCTGGGCTGCTGAGTAGGGTCCCTGGACTAAATAGTGGACCACGTGGCTGTCTCTGCTCCTGGCTCCCCTCAGTTGTCCTTACTCCTCCGTCTCCAGGCAGTCTCTGGAAAAGCTTGGCTTTCTCTCCCTCTGATGATGCCAGAGTCTCTCTCTCTGTCTCCTCAGTCTCAATGGTTTTCCTTACACCTGTCACCTCACTACACTCTCTCGCTCTCCTCAGACCGCTCTCCTTATTCTCCTCACAGACTCTTTTTCCCGGGCTTCAGGATATCCCTCCTCCTCTGTTGGGGCACACAGTCCCTGGTGTCAGCGTGTGTCTCTCTCCTCACTCTGGCCCCTCTGGTTCTTCCCCTCACACACTCCTCCTCTCCTCACTGTTAGGGTGTCACTGTGTCCCAGAAAAGGAATTTTTGAGCCTTGGTATCTCCTTCTCTTTTAAACAATCTCCTCTCCTCTGTCTCCTGTCAGCACTCTCTCACTCTTTTACCTCTGTCCTTCCCTCTCTTCATTTACCTCAGCACTTCCTTCTCCTCATTTACCTCAGCACTTCCTGAAACTCCCCTTTTTTTCCTATGCTCTTTTGTTTCTGAGTTTTGTGAAAGGACAAGTCAGCATCTCTCTGTCTCTATCTTGTGGCCCAAAGGAGAAATTGCATTACAAAATGCCTGCTACATATGCAATAATACGCTCTCATCACTCAAGAATACGTCCCAACTCATAAAAAGCTGCACTGCAATGCATGTATGGCTTTTTCTTATGTTTACAAACACATAAAAACTGAAGTATTTTTACAAATGTTGCATTCATATACATCGCAAAAGTTGCAGGAACAGTAGTACTGTGTGAACTAAAACAAGTCTGGTGGAAAGCAGCACAGATAGTGGCTATTAGTAGTACTATATAGTAAGTATATTGATTACAATATCTACTGTAATCAGGGGAATGTTTAGCTTTTGAAGTGAGTTCACTTAAGTCTGAACTTTAAGGGCCTCGTAGCCCACTTTTACTAAATAGAATAACAAAAAATTCTAGTCCAACAAAATGGGTTGCCCATACAGAGATTTCATTTTCTCCCTGTAGAACAAGTAACTGAAAATATCACACTACCTGGCATTTCAGTCAGCAGCACTGCTCCTGGACCATGGGCTCAGCACACTGGGTTCTCCTACTCTTGAGGCTCACAGATCCACTTCCTGGACTCTATAGTGGCCTCAGCTCTCGGTCCTCTGCTGACACACTTAGCTGTGACAAACTCTCCCAGTGCCATGGGTAAAGGAATCTCTCCAGCATGGAAGTCTTGTCTCTCCAGTAGGTCAACTCTCCTGGCTGGAGCACACTTCTTGTCAAATTTTTTCATTAAATTTTCAAAATTACAAGCATATATTGTCAACAAACTTCTATCCTCACACATTGGTTTGTGTCTGAACGGCAGCAACTGCAACTCCATCTGCAACTGCCCTGAGCTTTCCTCAAGCCTAGCTAATAACGATCCTGCACACCTGTGCCCTTACACAGGCTTCAGGAGTTAAGCAAATCCTGGACACAGGATTGAAGGTCCCTTCCCACCCAAGGCACTTCTGAACCTTTAAACTCCAGGCCCTGATCCAGAACAACAAAATCCAAGGAAAACAAAGATCACAGCTTTCTCTGCTCACAATAAACATGCCAGAGCTTCTCAAACTGCACATTCGAGAATCCTGAGTCCTTTTTATGCTAAACTCATACCGTGGTTGGGCCTCACACTGCCAGACTTTTTATCTATTAAGCTATAGAAATACAGAAAGGAGCTGTTTTTGATTGGTCTGTACAGATGGAAGCATTCTGACAGGCTTACTCAGGTGTGTTTCGACTAGGATCCGAACATGCCTGAGTTCATCCCTGTTTACTTACATGCTACATTTACTAACAGAGAAATGTAACACTTTGCTATGGCAGTATACACTTGTAAAGCTAAAGTACAACAAACAGCATAGTAACAACAATGAAAGTAATGGAAATTGGCAACTTGTAAAAGCATACAGACCAGTTGGAAAATAAGACACCAATATTTTGCCAACCAAATCAACCCCTTTCTCATAGTAGACCAAATTAAGTATCAAGTTTTTGTATGTTGTTTTATGTTGCTTCATTGTGCCTGTTTCCACGGCGTCCATTTTTGTTACTAGTCTGTTTGTTGTACAATATATTTACATGCGTTTACTGTTATGGTTAACCACTTGCCTACCAAGGTAATTTTTCTGAAAGCAGAGACCATGGAGAGAAAAATGGCGGTAGCTGCAACTGTTTACTTTATTTGTGCAGCTATTAATCAAATGCAATTTTCAGCAAAAAAGACACTAAAATTTATTTTAGTGCAAACAAGCACAATCCTATACCCATCTTTTCGTACAGTATAAAAGATGGGGTTTGCGTCCAGGAAATAGATGCCAAACATGTCAAGCCTAAAAACATGCCTGTGAAATCATGAAAAAAAACTATGGTACCCAAAAGGTTATCTTTTACTTTTTTAACATTATGCTATTACAAGGGGGCTAACATGCCTCCTATGTGATAGCATGGGCAGGTGACAGCTGGTGGGCAGGTGACAGCAAATGCAGCTATATAATGCCCACACTAGCCGATGAATTACAGCTGTGACTTTGGAAGTGACATAATTCACATTGCTTCCTCATTAGTCACAAGAAAGGTTGAAGAATGGATGTTCCGCCCCTGGGACCAGATGGACTCCCAGTGGAGATTTATCGGCTTTATGGGAAAGTCTTACTGCCTGAGTTGATGAGGGCCCTAAACTGGTCAGAGAGAGAGGGAGAGCTCCCGCCGTCAATGAGGGAATCCACTATAATAGTAATACATAAGGAGGGCCAAGATCCACTTAATACTGCCTCATATAGGCCTATTTCCCTATTAAACATCGATATGAAAATACTTGTAAAAGGTCTTGGCGGCTAGACTGAAGAGGGTCATCCAAAAACTCGTCCACCTCGACCAATCGGGGTTTATACCTGGAAGATCTATCAACACAAATATAAGGAGAGCGGGCGATCCTGTCTTTAGATGCCGCCAAGGTCTTTGATAGTCTGGAGTGGAGGTACCTTTGGAAGGTCCTGGAGATGTTTCAGTTTGGTCCGAATTTTACCAACTGGATGAAAACACTGTATAAGACACCAGAGGCTAGAATGAAAGTGAATAATGAGCACTCTGACAAGTTTGGATTAGAGAGGGGGACGAGACAGGGGTGCCTTTTATCGCCCCTTCTTTTCGCCCTCGCAATCGAACCTCTGGCAATTGCTCTTAGATCCTCCCCCGGGGTGATAGGTTTTAGAAGAGGGGAGGTGGAAGAAAAACTTGCATTATATGCTGATGACCTTTTATTGTTTCTGGGCGACACGCAAGACTCCCTTCAGAGAGCTATGAGCATTATCAATAGTTTCGGCCGTATCCCCGGCCTAAAGATAAATTGGGGAAAATCTACCCTCTTACTGATAGATCCCTTAGAAAGCCCCCTGCCGGAGGAGGTAGCGCAGATCCAAATTGTAAATAAGTTTAAATACCTGGGCATGACTGTTTCTAGGGACCCTAAACAATATATAATAGATAATATGGTCCCTAAACAATATATAATAGATATAATAGATAATATGGTCCCTATCCTGGATAAATTCAGAGGGAAAATAAAAGTATGGAAACGACTGCCAATATCTGTGGCAGGTCGTTGTAATTTAATCAAAATGATATGGATGCAGCAGCTTTTGTACGTATTGCACAATTCTCCAATCTGGGTGTAAAAAATGGTGTTTAGAGAACTGATATGGAAGGGAGGTTCAGCTAGAATACGGTTAAGCACTCTGCAACTACAGAAACAAGAAGGGGGAGTAGCACTCCCACACCCCTTTAGTTACTATTTAGCGTCACAATTACAATATATGGGTGGGTGCAATCTGAAGGGAGGAGGGGCTGAAAGGAAGATGATCCTGCAAAACACCACACATAGATCGCTAGTAGAGGCTTTGGAGGCAGGGTCTTTCCCCCCGGGACTACCCACCTTGAAAATGATAATGAGAGTATGGGACACAATGAAGGGAATCTTGAAGTACAGAGAATTAACAGAATATAGTTCAGAAGATAGGGGCAGTAAGGGAATGGGAGAGATGTGGAATACATTTTATTGGTCCGCTTTATCAAGAGGGTTCTCTGAAAACTTTCCAGGAATTGAAAGATCAATATGCAATCCCGAACAAATCTTCTTTTTTTTTTTTTTTTTTTTTTTCTTTAGGTATTTCCAAATTAGACACGCATTGACAGAACAGTTTAAAGGAAGGACAGTGGAATGGAGTACAATACCCATACCTAAGAAAATTATTAATGTAGATACGGGGAAAGGTTTAATTTCTAAAATATACCCATTACCCACATATAAACAAGGGAAGACTGGGAGGTATAGAGATGTGGGAAGTCTAACCGAAATACAGTGGAATCCTTGAACTTGCCCCCATGGTATCGTTGTCCCCCACTCAGAGGATGTCACATCTGTTCCTGTTATATAGAACTTACTACCCCATATAAACTTTTCCAGTTTGGGCGAAGGACGGAGGCTAGTTGTCCCAGGTGTGGGTTATGTAAAGGGGGATATGATCCATATGTTTTGGAGATGCCCAAAACTGTTCCACTATTGGAGGGAGGTAATAGGAGTTATTAACCGGGTGTTTGGGACTTCCACAGACCTATAGGTGAAGCAGTGTATTCTGGGACTGGTGGAAGGAGAGGGGAACCCACCAAATACTCAGGTCGCAAACTTGCCTATTTCAGGCAAGGAAGTTGATTGCCCAGAAGTGGAAATCGGCCCTGCCCCCGTCCAGTAGAGAATGGGTAAATAATATGAATGAGATAATTCTTAAGAAGAAATCACTATATGTTAGACAAGGGGGGATTAAAGAAATACGACAAAATCTGGAAACTTTGGTGGGAAGCAAGAGGTATTACCATTTAAACCGAGCTATATAATAGAATCATGAGGTGACCTATGAAAAACTAAGATGAAAATAAAAGGGAATGCAGGGGGTGGATGTGAGGATGAAATGGATGGATGTGATGGGGAGAAGTGGATGGGTAGGAAGAAAGTGGTGAAGAAGGAAATAGACCGAGGCACGACTACCATAATAAACACTCACTTAGGAAACACTTATGCCGCATACACACAACCGTTTTTCACGACGTTAAAAATGCAATTTTTTAAATTGGGCATTAAAAACGATCGTGTGTAGGCTCCAGAGCATTTTTAACGACGTGAAAAATGGGCTAAAAATAAATAAATGAGAACCTGCTCTATTTTTTCACGTCGTTTTCACATCGTTTTTTTTAACGACGTGAAAAACGGTAGTGTGTATGCTTTTTCGAGGGGAAAAAAAACGCGCATGCTCAGAATCAAGTCTGAGACGGGAGAGCTCGTTCTGGTAAAATTAGCGTTCGTAATGGAGATAGCACATTCGTCACGCTGTAACGGACTGAAAAGCACAAGGCTGAAAATCGTCGCTCAACAAACTTTACTAACATGAAGGGTGGCGCCATTCGAACGGAACTTCCCCTTTATAGTGCCGTCGTACGTGTTGTACGTCACTGCGCTTTGCTCAAGCGTTTTTTTTTATGAACGTGTGTATGCAAGACAGGCTTGAGAGGAAACAAGAAAAATCACGTCGAGAAAAACGTCGTTTTTGAAAATGACATTAAAAACGATCGTGTATTTTTCCGCTTTTTCTAAATGAAGGTGAGGGGGGGGAGGGGGAGGGCAGGAGAATGGGGTTATGAATGTTAAAATGTACAATGTATGAAAAAAAAATGCTTTAATAAAGAAATAAAGTTTTTAAAAAAAAGGAAGAAGAATGGATGTTCCTGAATTCTTCCTCTCATTGTGCCTGTTTTCCATGGTCCCAGTCTCCCCGGAGCAACAGGAGAGCCAAGACACCAGCACACTTTGAGAGCTTTCTGAGGTTTTCCTTTAAATAACCCCCTCCTTCCCCAAAATGGCATGGTAAAATATGTACCATCTTCCCACTCCCAAGAAATGCTGCAGCCCTCTCTTCTGGATTACTATTTATTGAATTTTTGGGTGAGGCTGTTATTGCTGACACATTATTCAACATAACCGGTTCTGTTTACCTTGAATTATCTATATTATTCCCTACCTAGATAAATCCCCATGTCCAAAATGTTGTTGGATGATCTGGAAGACATTAGAATTCTCTGCGGAAGTGCATCAAATGCTCATGTAAGTAAATGCAATGTAATTTCTTCCAATGCAAACCATGCTAATTTGTGCCTTTGTCAACCTGACTTAATATTATCTTAATGTTACACTAGTGGTTTACACAAACGTTTTATTCTACCGTGTGAGCTGCAATCTTGCATTGAAAGTGGAATCAGACTGTCCTAGGGTAAAATGCATATGTTCACTTTGGACTTTACCATTCCGCTATGTTACATAAATGTTGCAGCAACGTTATATTATGTTAATCCGTAAAGTTTGTTTATTATATCTGGCGAAATATGGGGATATTCAATTTTTTGTTTTTAACCACTTCAGCCCCGGAAGAATTTACCCCCTTCCTTACCAGAGCACTTTTTGCGATTCGGCACTGCGTCGCTTTAACTGACAATTGCGCGATCGTGCAACGTCTTTTTTCCCACAAATAGCTTTCTTTTGGTGGTATTTGATCACCTCTGGTTTTTATTTTTTGCGCTATAAACAAAAATATTGAAAAAAATGCAATATTTTTAACTTTTTGCTATAATAAATATCCCCCAAAAATCTAAAATAAATAAATTTTTCCACAGTTTAGGCCGATATGTATTCTTCTACATATTATTGGTAAAAAAAAAAAAAAATTGCAATAAGAGTATGTAGCGGGCATTTAAATTTGGGGGGGAGCATCTGGGTTATTCAACCCGGATGCACTAATTGTTAGGGAGTCTGAGAATCCCTTTTGTGGTTCTTGGAGGACTCTGGTGGTGCAAGGTTCCCTGCGGCCTGCGGGTGGCGTTGTGGCCCTGGGCCGGGGTTGAGCCCGCACCGCGGGGCTTCTCCCTTTTTTTCCTTTCCTGGCGCTGGTGTGGCGGGGCGGGGAGCCCGCTGTGACGCAAAGGGGGGGTGAAGGGGTCGGACGCCCTTACCACGGGGTTCAGAGTCGGAGGAGGCGGCCGCGCCCAGGCACCTTCAGCCTGGGTGCTGGCGTTCCGGAGTTCCGGGCCCAGGTGCCCTTGACCTGGCCGGAGCGAGAGATGGAGTCCATCCCAGGCACCTTAAGCCTGGGGTAAGGTACTATGGCCAAGGCCTGGGGCCCTAAGGTGTTGGGACCCGTATCTGAGGTGAGGAGGCCGGGGAGTGTAACCCTTCCGAATAGCCCGGTACAGCATTAATCCGGTGACGGCGGGGCCTCTGGTAATTCTCTTGGAGGGATGTCTTCCCCCTGACAGGGGCTGCAACGTAGCGAAGGTAACCCCAGTTCCTGTTCACTAGAGTCGCTGGAAGAGAGAGAGAGAGAGAGACAAAAAATATGTTTTACAGCCACTGTGCTTAGCAACCGTTGGTGAAACCTCCAACGGTTTAGTTTCTTTGAGGATTGTGCCTTGACCTACTCCCCACCAATACTGAACTGTTCTATGGGTCTCAAACTGTCTGCTCGCAAAGGACTATTTGTTTGCCGTTATGTGTTGGACCTTTTCAGTGTGTGGTACTCCATTTACTGGGAGCAAAGGGGGGTTATCAGCAGAACAGACCTGGCTCTGAGCGTATACAAAGGTAATCTGGTGCTGGCCTTCACCTCTACATGCTGTATTCTAGAGGACATGGGCCTTGGCGCACCTCGCTCTCCCCTTCAAGGTACTACTAGACTGGAGCCAGAGTAACCGCTGAGAAGAAGAGAGAGGGTGAGGCCGCTACACGTATATTGATTGGTTTGCGCAAAAGTTGCGTCTACAAAATAGGGGATAGATTTATTTCATTTTTTTTTTTTACTAGTAATGGCGTTGATCTGCGATTTTTATTGCGACCGTGACATTGCGACGGACATATCGGACACTTTTGACACATTTTTGGGACCATTCACGCTGAAGGGGTTAAATATGTTCCCTAGTGAGTGATTCTAACCGTAGGGGGAGGGAACTCACAAGGGGAGGAGACAGATCTGTGTTCCTCTGTACTGGGAACACACATCGATCTCCTCACCTCTGACAGGACGTGGATCTGTCTGTTTACACACACAGATCCACGGTCCTGCTGGGATTGCGGGCAATCGCGGGTGCCCGGCGGACATCGCGGCCGCCGGGCACGCACATCGGGTCCCGAGCGATGCCGCGGGCTCCCCCTAGATGGCCGGGAAGCCCAGGACGTCATATGACATCCACCCAGGATGGGAGATCCCAACTGTAGGCGTCATTTGACTATGGGCGGGTACTGAAGTGGTTAAAGTTCTGCTTTAATTCTGCAGTGGAAGTTCTGCAGTGAACAGTGTGTGGATCAGTGGTTGTGAAATCAGAGTAAGAATTTTTAAAATTCATTTACGAGAATGGCCTTACTCTTTTATTCTGTGCAGCAGGTTTTGTGATCCAGACACTCCTGACAGGCAAAACATCCAGGCCCTCTGCATCCACTGCTAGACAATGGAGCAGCCATAAAGCTTGCTTCAGAATCTTTTTTTTTTTTTTACCAAGTCTAAAGACACGGGTCACCTTTATAACTTTTTAATCAAATACAAGCATATTGTTTGTACCACAGTGAACAAACATAAGAGGTCACCTTTATACGATTATCTTCTAATATCTTTGACTGCCAATTTCTAGGCTGTCAAATGATTTCTCAGATGCGACAGAAAATGTTATGCAGCTGATACAAGGCTGGTCTGCCTGAAAACAAATACTGTCCTCGAAAATCTGTAACATGACAAGTGTGATAAATAAAAGTACCATCTTTCCGATGCCTTGATTGATATCAGCTGTCTCATGATACCAGCTCATCAGCCACAACAACCTGCTATTAATTAGCTTTTAAACACTGAAGGAGAATGCCTTTTTGAAATCTATGGATCAGTGATATATGTGTATATACAGCACATTAAAATTATTCATGGGTATTGTTGTAAGTTCTACAGCAGAACCAATGGATCACAGTCAAATCATTTTGAAGTTTTATATAATTCTTGCTTCTGGTCTCGTCTAAATGGTTTCAGCTTTTTTTTTTGGTTTGCTGTTTAAAATTAAACAAGCAGGGGGTTGAGCCTCCGTTTTACAGCCCTACCCAACAGAATAAGGACATGAAGCCATTCAGGGCTGTACCCATGGCAAAAAATAAACTCCCCACCATATTCAGTGGGCAATACCACTGCAGAATGCAGCACATTCAGGTTAATGGGACCATGGTGCAACCACCCTGAAACTATGTCCAACACACGCAGTTGCTTTTTTGGGTTAAAACAGGTGGTGGGGTGGCAGTATATTGCCTCCCAGCCACCTACCAATCAACCTGCGATGGATCGCTTTTCAGAAGGACAGCAAGGTCTACCACACATGCGAACAAGCGCTTGAAGATTACATTACCTTTGAGACAACTGACACTCAATTTATGATATGAAAGCTATTAACCAACAAAACAAGTCTATTCCTTTATTTATTTATTTTGTTCAACAAATCGCACAGTTGGAGATATTCAGATTTCTGCTTATTGCATTGGGGTAAACATACAGACATTTAGACTCTACATATAAAGAAATTCTGCTCCTTTCCGCATCTTTAAAGTCAGACCCAGCTCTAGCTTCTTCAATGCATACTTGGCACAGCAGGAAAATTTGCATTTAGTTATGCAATTTATTGACCATTCAGTTCAACTGATGTAATAACCATTGGCAATGTTTACAGTGCACTTTCTGCACTGAAGAAAATTGAAAAGTTGAATAGCGACGCATATATAACCTTGTGTTAAAATATGGGGCTAAGAGTGGTGAAGAGAAGCTCTGGAGCTCAGTGTTTCCCTATCTTCTGTGTATTCACAGTTAAGTCATCCTTATCAGCATGGCACCTGCTCAGGAATTAAAGGAGTTTCTCCTTCTTTCCATTTCTACTTGAGTCCCATAAGGGCAGTCCACCTTTACTATCCATTTATAATATGAAATGGTGCAGCTCCAGTGAATATAATAAAAACGTACAAAAAAAATAACTAAATAAACAGTGTTCAATGTGCCAAGCCTCACGTTTCTCTTAACCTAAGTCCATATATGAGAATGTCAGAAGAATGGAGACTTAACTATGAAATATAATGCCATAATTCCTATGCCATGCAGCCCTGTGACACATCAGAAGTGGGTTAATCTCAAGAATATGTGAATTACTTTACATATCCTTTGCTCCTGCATATGTGTTTCACTCGCTTAAAGCGGAGTTCAACCCAAAATTGGAACTTCCACTTAAACCACTCCTCGCCCCCTTACATGCCACATTTGGCATGCAATTTTTTTTTTGGGGGGGGGAGTGGGGACTTCAGTAGGAGTGGGACTTCCTGTCCCACTTCCTCCTTCCGTCCAGGGACCGCTTAGGCGACTCGTCATATCGCCTAAGGCGGCCCCTCCCTGAAGGCGATCACCTGGGACACGTGACAGGTCCCAGGTGATCGCTTTTCCACTCAGATTGCGCAGCGCCGCTCGCACATGCGCAGTGAGTGCCCGGCCGTGAAGCCGAAAGCTGTCACGGCCGGGTGCTCACAGTTAGAATGGAGGAGCCGGCGGAGAAGGGGGGAGAGGAGCGAAGCTCCATTCGGCCGCGTCGCTGGACAGTGGAACAGGTAAGTGTCTGTTTATTAAAAGCCAGCAGCTACACTTTTTGTAGCTGCTGACTTTTAATAAACAT
Source organism: Rana muscosa (assembly GCA_029206835.1). NCBI lineage: Eukaryota > Metazoa > Chordata > Amphibia > Anura > Ranidae > Rana > Rana muscosa. The sequence goes on along the minus strand of CM055117.1, from coordinate 606,106,619 downwards.
AAAAAAGGCTGGAACTCTCCTTTAAGTTAAGTGCTCATAGATTAAATCAGTGCATTGTTCTTTGCTGCAGTCAAATTTTTATGAGATTAATGTTTTCCCCTGACATTTCTTGTTATATGAAAATAAAAAATGAAATGAAAATAAAAAAAAACTCAAAGCTATTTTAAATCCATGAGTTTAGTGCTACATTCACAATTTCAGTCTGTTCTCTAACAGGTGCAACATCTACAATACTCTTTTAATTAACTCACATCATAGGTTTGAAGAGTTTCATAAGTTGCTATAAGACAAGCATCTTGCAAAATCATAATATATGCAAAGCTTCACTCCTAGTTTGTATCAAAGCAGCTTCACTCAGTAATACAGAGTTGTGAATAAGAAATATGTTTACTCAGATAAGGAACATAATTTTCCACAACAAATACAGTATTTCAAAGAATAAAACAGTTAGTGGCAGATATATACCAATATCTAATGTAATCAGTAAACGGTGGGGAAAGGGAAAGTAGGATGCAAAACTGCAGATAAAGAAAAGTTTTGTCACTTTCCTTATGCTATGCATCTATACACCACTAAAGAATTGAGTCCATCACAGAAATATGTGCATTACACATCTTTTAGATAGTAAAACATGTTATGCATGTGTAATTTAAATGGTGTTTGTTGTTCCCCATCGACCAGTGATTATCATTGTGCCCTAGAGTGATCAGGACCTAGGCTGGAAAATATTGATGACTAGCAGTCTTTCATACTTCACTATTATACTTTTACAGGATACAATGCATTTTCAATATTTCAGTACATGTTGGTTTTTAAATGATCACTAAAACTATTACACTACTGCAACTTCTAACTACTTGCATTGTAATGTTTTCACATCTAAGGGTCCAACAATAAAGTGGTATTGAAATTGTCACAAGACCAGTGTTCTTATAAAGCAGTACACATGGGCCAAACACGCCCCTGTTCGGTTCGCAGCAGAAATACAAAACAGGGGAAAAGTTCTGACCCGAATGGCGAACCCCATTGAAGTCTATGGGAGATGAACAGGAAAAGTCAAAAGTGACGATTTTGAAGGCTTATATGCAAGTAATTGACTATAAAAGGGGTATGGGGATCTGTGTACTGCCCAGGGGGACATGTATTAATGCAAATAAAAAAACTAAATGAAAAAAAACCATTGTTTTTAAAGGAGCAGTGATTTTACTGATGCTTTTTTTTTTTTTTTTTTAACAAGAAGAAGATTTTACTGATGCTTAAAGTGCAACAATAAAAATGAAAAATGCCTTTAACCACTTACAGACCCAAAGATTTTCCTGCTTAATGACCAGGCCATTTTTTGCGATTCGGGGGGGGGGGATAGGACTGACTGTGGGAGGAGACATATCGCTGTTTCTACTTACTAGGAAAAAACGATCTGTCTCCGGCGGCTCTTAACCACTTAACGACCGCCCACTGTAAATATACGTCGGCAGAATGGCACCGACAGGCAGAATCACGTACATATACGCGATTGCCTTTGTATAGTTGGGGGGTCCGATCGGACCCCCCTTCTTTACAGTGGGTGGTCGTTTTACCTTCGGGAGCGATCCGGCATGAGGGGACGGCCGTTCGATTCCGCCCCCCCCCCTCTCGATCGCTCCTGGCGAATGAGAGAGCTTCCCCTGCCTGTGTACTGTTTACACAGGCAGGAGAAAGTGATGTCATCTCTCCTGCGGCGCTCACATATACCGAGCGCCGTACAGGAGAAGATTCAGGTTAGTGCACAAAACAGCACACTGACACCAGGACACATAGGCACATAAATCGCCCCCCCAGACACCCCAGATCACCCCCCAGCCCCCAGTCACAGTGTCACTGATTGCAGTGACCATTTATTTAGTGATCACTGCAATCAGTGACATTTGTGACTGTAAAAGTGTCACTACATTTAGTTTTAGGTCCAGTGTAGCCCCCTAACCCCCCCTAATAAAGGTTTAACCCCCTGATCACCCCCCAGATAACCCTTTCACCCCCTAGCACCGCCGTCGCTAAGCGATCATTTTTCTGATCGATGTCTTAGCGTCGGTGATGCTGACCGGTAGCCAGTAATTTTTTTTAGGTTCGCCGCAGGTTTTTATAGCGTCGGGTACCCCCATATATTACCTAATAAAGGTTTAACCCCCTTGATCGCCCCCCAGGTAACCCTTTCACCCCCTATCACCACTGTCGCTAAGCGATCGTTTTTATGATCGTTGTCTTAGTGTCGGTGATGCTGATAGGTAGCCAGTAATTTTCTTTTAGGTTCGCCGTCAGGTTTTTATATAGCGTCAGGTACCCCCATATATTACCTAATAAAGGTTTTAACCCCCTAATTGCCCCTAGTTAACCCTTTCACCAGTAATCACCATATAAGTGTTACGGGTGACGCTGGTTAGTTAGTTTGCTTTTTATAGTGTCAGGGCACCCGCCATATATAACCCAATAAAGGTTTAACCCCCTGATCGCCCGGCGGGTGATATCAATTAGGTTTTAGCGTCAGAGAGGGTCTGCGTCACACCCCAGGCAGCGTCAGGTTAGTGCCAGTAGCGCTAACACCCACGCGTTAAGCATACACCTCCCTTAGTGGTATAGTATCTGAACAGATCAATATCTGATCTGATCAGATCTATACTAGCGTCCCCAGCAGTTTAGGGTTCCCAAAAACGCAGTGTTAGCGGGATCAGCCCAGATACCTGCTAGCACCTGCGTTTTGCCCCTCCGTCCAGCCCAGGCCACCCAAGTGCAGTATCGATCGATCACTGTCACTTGCAAAACACAACACACATAACTGCAGCGTTCGCAGAGACAGGCCTGATCCCTGCGACTCCAGTGCTGTAGGAGGTGATTTCACCACCACAGTTAAAAAAAAAAAAAAAGCATATATGCCGAAGCATTGGGGCAGCAGGGGCGGAGGAGTGATTTTGCTCCTAATGCCGCGTGCATACGGTCGAAATTCCGACGGAGGCTTGCCCGTGGAAAAGTCTGACCATGTGTACGCGGCATAACTTTTTTGCGGGAGGATGCCCCCATGCTTCGGCATATATAAATGGTGCATGTATGCCCATCATTAGAAGTGGGTGGATGAAGGGCGGTATTCTAATGGTGGGCATACCCACCGATCAATCTTTTTTTTTCGTTCAGCCAACAGGCTGCATGAAAAAAAAGATTACAATACATGTCCAACAAAGACCAGCAACGTACTGGTATGTTTATACCAGAATGATGCCTGTGGGTTTAGGTATCATTTTGGTATCATTCTTTTCAGCCAGCAGCCGGCTTTCATGTAAAAGCAATCCTAGTGGCTAATTAGCCTCTGGACTGCTTTTACAAGCAGTGGGAGGGAATGTCCCCCCCCCGGATATAAAAAGCGCCATTGGGAAATTGGGAAAGCATTTTATCACACCGATCTTGGTGTGGTCAGATGCTTTGAGGGCAGAGGAAAGATCTAGGGTCCAATAGACCCCAGTTTTTTCAAAAAAGGAGTACCTGTCATTACCTATTGCTATCATAGGGGATATTTTAGTTTAAAAATAAAATAAAAAAGCAAAATTAATAATAAAAAAAAAAAAAAAAAGCACCCCTGTCCTGCCCTGCTCTTGCCCAATGGCGAACGCAAGCGTCGGTCTGGCGTCATATGTAAACAGAAATTGCACCATGCATGTGAGGTATCACCACAAAGGTCAGATCGAGGGCAGTAATTTTAGCAGTAGACCTCCTCTGTAAATCTAACGGCGTAACCTGTAAAGGCTTTTAAAAATGTATGTAGTTTGTCGCCAATGCGCGTTTGTGCGAAATTTTAAAGCTTGTCGTGTTTGGTATCTATGTACTCGGCCTAAGATCATCTTTTTTATTTCATCAAACACTTGGGCAATATAGTGTGTTTTAGTGCATTAAAATTAAAAAAAGTGTATTTTTTCCCCAAAAAATGCGTTTGAAAAATCGCTGCGCAAATACTGTGTGGAAAAAAAAATTGCAACACCCACCATTTTAATCTGTAGGGCCTTTGCTTTAAAAATATATATAATGTTTGGGGGCTCAACATAATTTTCTTGCAAAAAAAAATATGTTTTCATGCAAACAAAGTGTGAAAAAGGGCTTTGTCTTCAAGTGGTTAGAAGAGTGGATGTAAGCTTCCTAATGTTGTGTATAAAATGCCAGAACAGTTCAAAACCCCCCCAAATGACCCCATTTTGGAAAGTAGACACCCCAAGCTATATACTGAGAGGCATGTCGAGTCCATGGAATATTTTATATGTTGACACAAGTTGCGGAAAATAGACAATTTATTTTTTTATTTTTTGCACAAAGTTGTCACTAAATGATATATTGCTCAAACATGCCATGGGCATATGTGGAATTACACCCCAAAATACATTCTGTTGCTTCTCCTGAGTACGGGAATACCACATGTGTGAGACTTTTTGGGAGCCTAGCCGCGTACGGGACCCCAAAAACCAATCACCGCCTTCAGGCTTTCTAAGGGTGTAAATTTTTGATTTCACTTCTCACTGCCTATCACAGTTTCGGAGGGCATGGAATGCCCAGATGGCACAAACCCCCCCAAATAACCCCATTTTGGAAAGTAGACACCCCAAGCTATTTGCTGAGAGGTATGGTGAGTATTTTGCAGATCTCGCTTTTTGTCACAAAGTTTTGAAAATGTAAAAAAAAAAAAAAAAATTTTTTCTTCATTTTCAAAAACAAATGAGAGCTGTAAAATACTCACCATGCATCTCAGCAAATAGCTTGGGGTGTCTACTTTCCAAAATGGGGTCATTTGGGGGGGTTTTGTGCTATTTTGGCATTTTATGGCCTTCAAAACTGTGATAGGTAGTGAGGAGTGAAATCACAAATTTGTGCCTAGAAATCCTGAAGGCGGTGCTTGGTTTTCGGGGTCCCATACGCGGCTAGGCTCCCAAAAAGTCCCACACATGTGGTATCCCCGTACTCAGGAGAAGCAGCAAAATGTATTTTGGGGTGTAATTCCATATATAACCATGGCATGTGTGAGCAATATATCATTTAGTGACAACTTTTTGTAATTTTTTTTTTTTTTTGTCATTATTCAATCACTTGGGACAAAAAAAAAATATTCAATGGGCTCAACAGGCCTCTCAGCAATTTCCTTGGGGTGTCTACTTTCTAAAATGGGGTCATTTGGGGGGGTTTTGTGCTATTTTGGCATTTTATGGCCTTCGAAACTGTGATAGGTAGTGAGGAGTCAAATCAAAAATTTGCGCCCTTAGAAATTCTGAAGGCGGTGCTTGGTTTTCGGGGGCCCGTACGCGGCTAGGCTCCCAAAAAGTCCCACACATGTGGTATCCCCGTACTCAGGAGCAGCAGCAAAATGTATTTTGGGGTGCAATTCCACATATAATGGCATGTGCGAGCAATATATCATTTAGTGACAACTTTTTGTAATTTTTTTTTCTTTTTTTTTCTTTAGTCATTATTCAATCACTTGCGACAAAAAAAAAAAAAAATCAATGGGCTCAACATGCCTCTCAGCAATTTCCTTGGGGTGTCTACTTTCCAAAATTGGGTAATTTGGGGGGGTTTTGTACTGCAATGCCATTTTAGCACCTCAAGAAATGAGATAGGCAGTCATAAATTAAAAGCTGTGTAAATTCCAGAAAATGTACCCTAGTTTGTAGACGCTATAACTTTTGCGCAAACCAATAAATATACGCTTATTGACATTTTTTTTACTAAAGACATGTGGCTGAATACATTTTGGCCTAAATGTATGACTAAAATTGAGTTTATTCGATTTTTCTTATAACAAAAAGTAGAAAATATATTTTTTTCAAAATTTTCGGTCTTTTACCGTTTATATCGCAAAAAATAAAAATCGCAGAGGCAATCAAATACCATTAAAAGAAAGCTCTATTTGTGGGAAGAAAAGGACGCAAATTTCGTTTCGGTACAACATTGCATGTCCGCACAATTTCCAGTTAAAGCAGCGCAGTGCAAAATTCTGAAAACAGCTCTGGTCCTTTAGCTACAAAATGGTCCGGGGCTTAAGTGGTTAATGGGGACGACTAACCCATACATCGTTTTGCGGGAATGTTGCACTTTGCCAATGTATATCGGCGTGAGCCAGTCGGCAAGTGGGTAAACATAGTGCCTATGGGGTTATCCTTAGTCTGTCTGTAAAGTGGCGCATCTGTCTCATGCAAAAAACACGCTGCAGCAAAAATTACATTTATAAAGAAAAAAAATTTGTCAAATCACATTTAAATTGACTCACGTTTGCAATTGCCAACACCCAGCTATTTAAAAAAAAAGAAATAAAAAAAAAAAAAAAAAAAAAAAAAAAAACACAGCATGGAGTCCCCAACTCAGTTTTTTTTATCTGCAAATGTTTTTTATTATTATTATTCAGCTGTCAGCGGGGAAGCCCATTGATAGCTGATGACTTATCGGTTGTTAAAGTGAATGTAAACCCTCACATATACCCAGTGACGTGAACAGCCTCATATGATACACCGAGATTAAACAAATCTCCCTACATAAGTTTTACATGTATATCTGTTGTCTTCAGCTTGCTATATTCTTTAGAAAGTGCTGATCGTATTAGAGATTTTCTCTTCCTGTTCAGCACTGGGAGTGGATTCCTGGCATACAGCCAAGACAGCTGATTGGAGGAAAAGCATACACCCCACTCCACATAGGCAAAGGAAGGAAGGAATGTGCAGAGCTGTCCCAAGACAAGCTCTCTGCTATTCTATTTATAGAAACCTCCCCCCACGACACAAATTTCAGGCTGGTTTTATCTCGGTTGACAGAGAACTTGTCAGAAGTTATCAGGCTAATAACAGAAGTACAATGGAAAAGGTAACTGTTAGCGCAAAACACAAAGTGCATAAGTAAATGGGGATATGGCAATGAGTCTGTTTAAAATAATAATGGTAACAGGCAGTTCAAGGGTTAAAAGGCAGATAATATGGCTGGTGGATGGCGGCTGCTGTCCTCAGAGAGCTGACTCTGTGGTAGACAAAAAAGGGTAGAGAAAAAGGAAGCGCCACCTAAGTGCAGTATTAAAAGATTATTTAATGACACAAATATCAATCACACTTACAGGAAAGGAAGCAAAGGAAGGCTCATCTGTAAAGATCCTGTAGTCCTCATCCCGGATCCATGGGCTGCACAGATGTAGAAGATGCAGAGTAGGAAACAGGAAATACAAAAGGCTCATCTGTGTGTCAGTGGTCTGTAGGGAAGCTTCAGATCCGGATCCATTTTTCTATGCAGAGATGGTAAACTGCAGTCGTTGTTGCTGCTCAGCCTGGAGCAGATCCTGTGGCCATCAGGAAGAAGCTGTGGCTGAGGTCACGGGTCACGGGATCACTTCCGGGGGAGGACTCCACAGAGTGAGAAGGGTTGGATAGGCAGGCTACGCGCTCTGAGTCACTGCTCCTTCTATTGGCCTGATAGGAAGCTGAAAGAACTGGTGCTTTTAAGCCTGTGCTGGAGCCGTGGGACTACAGGTCCCAGCGTGGACCAAAAAGGAGCAAGAGACCAACTAAATACAATAAAAGAAAGGGCTACAGCACCTGGTATTCCCAGGCGGTCTCCCATCCTGGTACTAACCAGGCCCGATCCTGCTTAGCTTCCCAGGCCAGACAAGATCGGGCGCTTTCAGGGTAATATGGCCGTGGGCAATAAATAAGTGGACTGACAAGGAATATAAACTAAGTACGGGGCATATTGGTAAAAACACTGTGCCAACCTCACGATGGGGTTTTGGGAGAGCATGCACCTTGCAGCTGACCATCCCTTTGCCGCCCAGGTAATATACTATGGTCGATATATTGACGACATAGTGATTATCTGGGATGGCACTGCCGACGATATTGATGGCTTTGTACAGTACTGTAATCGCAACACTTTGGGCCTATCCTTTACTCATGTGGCTGATCCACATACTCTAGCATTTTTAGATCTTGAGCTTTGTCACGAGAATGGCACTATTTATGCAAAAAATCTTAATAAACCTACTGCAGGGAACCCATTTATCCATTATAATAGTTGTCATCACCCTAGATGGGTCAATAACATTCCCCGCAGCCAGTTCTGTCGTCTACGTAGGAACTGTACCAGAGACTTTGATTATGAGGCCCACGGCCAATTGCTCTCCCAGAAGTTCCTAGAGAAAGGCTATCCTGATGCACTGATTAATAATGCTTTTAACGACTATTGCAACCCACCCACAGGCCGACGTATTTTAACATCCGTTACTAAGCCACCTACATGTTTTATCACGCAGTTCCATGATAAGTACAAAAACATGGAAAAGATTTTAGCTGCACACTGGCCCATTTTAGTCGAGGACCCCCATCTAAAAACCACTATTGATACTAAACCCAAAGTGGCATATAGAAAATGTAGAAATATTAAGAGTAAAATCGCACCCAGTAAAAGTAAGCCAGCCCAACCTACTCCATCACGATTAGTCCTCGTACCCCTTAAAGGGATGAAGAAACCCATCTGTCTGACTTGTCAGTTCGTACACCATGGACAGAAAACTTTTACCGTGAGGGGGAAAAATGACACCCTGAAAGAATTTTATAACTGTTCCACGGAGTATGTCGTGTACAGCCTTACTTGTCTGTGTGGACTTTTCTATGTCGGCAGGACTATTAGAACACTTAGGGCAAGTTTCGGCGAGCACAGGCGGTTTATCGAAAAGGGTCGTGACCATCACAGTGTTCCCAAGCACTTTCTCACCCACCATGGCCAATCAACAGCTGGCCTCAGGGTGTGGGTGGTTGAGTCCATCCCTGCCACCTACACCACCGCTGAGCGGTATAAACGCCTGTGTCAGCAAGAAAACATATTGGATATATTCCTTGGGCACTTTGGCCCCTGAGGTTCATACACTTCTAATGCCGCGTACACACGATCGTGATTCACGGCGGTGAAAACACCGCCGTGAATCACGACAGGAAAAACGAGGGAACGGCTTGTTCCCCCACACACGGCCGTTTTTCCCGTCATTTTTTCTCTTGACGAGAAAACCGATCGTGTGTAGGCTCCGCGGCAGTGTTTCCCTATGGGAAAACTGCAGCGGAAAAAAATGACAGGAATCACGACGAGAAAAATTAGAGCATGTTCTAATTATTCTCGTCGTGATTAATGCCGTTTTTCCCGTCGGGAAAAATGATCGTGTGTACGCGGCATATGAATCCAACTCCTATCCTGCTCTCCTCTGTATAGATCCTTTTTATGTGTGCATATACATCGTATTCATGTGATTTTTACAGATAGTGTGTGTGCGTTTATGCGCGCGTATGTATGTGTATGTATATATATGTGTGTATATCATACGTACCTTTGCACATTTATATTAATACGTGTGATATATATAGTTTATCTATTATTATTATTATCAAATATTTATGCATATGTTTTTATATATGTTTTTATACATGTATGTGTGTTTTTATGGACATACACATATTTACGAGTGGCGAATCATCCAGATCTCTTTATATCCCCCATCTCTTCTCCTTATGGATATTTTCTGTCTGATCTGCTACCATGGTTAGTACTAGCTGAGAAATTGTGACTATGGTTATAGTATTTCCTCACACATTTTGGCCCATTTCCAATATTATATTTTGCTGCCATTTTACTATATTGACATTTTATGCCACTTTGTTTCCCTCTTATGTGTGTTGTAAACTCTTTCGAATAGGCTTCCTATAATATTGGCTCACTGATTTATGTAAGCACACTTTTCCTATTGTGTCCTCTATAATAGTCTAATGATGGTGTTTTTAAACTATAATAGTCTAATGATGGTGTTTTTAACCCTTTTTTTATATATTTTATACATACGTGTAGTCCTTTTATATCCCAGTGTTTTTACCAATATGCCCCGTACTTAGTTTATATTCCTTGTCAGTCCACTTATTTATTGCCCACAGCCATATTACCCTGAAAGTGCCTGATCTTGTCTGACCTGGGAAGCTAAGCAGGGTTGGGCCTGGTTAGTACCAGGATGGGAGACCGCCTGGGAATACCAGGTGCTGTAGCCCTTTCTTTTATTGTATTTAGTTGGTCTCGTGCTGCTTTTTGGTCCACGCTGGGACCTGTAGTCCCACGGCTCCAGCACAGGCTTAAAAGCACCAGTTCTTTCAGCTTCCTATCAGGCCAATAGAAGGAGCAGTGACTCTGAGTGCGTTGCCTGCCTATCCAACCCTTCTCACTCTGTGGAATCCTCCCCCGGAAGTGATCCTGTGACCCCAGCCACAGCTTCTTCCTTATGGCCACAGGATCTGCTCCAGGCTGAGCAGCAACAACGACTGCAGTTTACCATCTCTGCATAGAAAAATGGATCCGGATCTGAAGCTTCCCTACAGACCACTGACACACAGATGAGCCTTTTGTATTTCCTGTTTCCTACTCTGCATCTTCTACATCTGTGCAGCCCATGGATCCGGGATGAGGACTACAGGATCTTTACAGATGAGCCTTCCTTTGCTTCCTTTCCTGTAAGTGTGATTGATATTTGTGTCATTAAATAATCTTTTAATACTGCACTTAGGTGGCGCTTCCTTTTTCTCTACCCTTTAATAACAGAAGAACAGAGCAGCAGAAAGACACAGGACTTAGGGCTTTGGAGAGAGATAAGAAAACGCTGCAGATATACAGTATGTACTTGGGTCAATTTTCATGAATCAGGTTTACATCCACTTTAAGGATGCCGCGCCCAGCTTCCCAGCCCCGCTCCTTAACAACCAGCTTTGCCCAATCAGGGTGCAGAATGCACTGGATGAACACCTGCCGAACACCTGCAAATTCAGGTCTTTTCCGAACGGGGTAAACACCCAATGTTCGGCCCAAACTCATGCTCGGGCCGAACTGTTTGCCCAACTCTGTTTAGCAGTCTCAAGTATAGTAGAGAAGACAAATGTCTAATGCTTTTCGTGTCTTCAGCTATATGAAATAATAAATAAACTGCTAATTTATATTACATTCTGTAGGCAGCATCTGAAATTTTTGCTCCTCTTGCAGTTAAACAGAGAGATATAAATGACACCATAAAACCCAGTTATAATTATGTAGCGGCCTCCTCTCTCCCCTCTCTTCTATCAGCTCGTCTGTCTCTTGTCTAGGGGTACTTTAGAGGAGAGAGAGCGGGGTCACCACGCCAAGCCCTCACCGCAGATGTTTGTGTGGTGGAAGCAAAGTTCTTGTTTTACCTTCGGGTCAGTGTTCTGCACCTGGAACCTCCAATGAGAGTTACCTTGAACAATGTCTGCCAGAAAATGAGCCCCACACCATTAAAGTCCAACACTCCTTTATTCTTCCTGAATGAACACAATCAGTTAGACTCCCTTGTAGAACAGAACAGAAAAGGAGGCATGGATGCGAGTAGGCCCAGACACAATGAACTCTCCACTTTCCTTCCTGAAAGTGGGTTGCGGTCTCCGAGCGAGGGGGAATTTCCTTCCAGGCGGTCTCCAATGGGAGGCTCACCTGTCACTGGCAATATGCTGCACCGGGTCTTCAAGTAAGTATCTCCCACCGGGCCATTACGCCTTCCGGATTCGGATACCCACACCCGGGGTTCCCTAGGACCTCCTTCCCTCGCGGAACTCAGTGGTGGGCACTGAGCTCCAGACCTCCATCCGAGTACCTCACCCCAGGCTAAAGGTGCCTGGGATGGAACACGACCTCCGAACATCCTCTAGGCCTAGGCCCGTCTAGGGGACCGACACGAACCACCGCCCTCAGGCTGAAGGTGCCCGGGACTCGACTCCCGCCACCAAAAATGGCCGCCCCCTTTATACCCCCTCCCAACAAGCACGGCGGGTTCCCCACCCCACCACACAACCGCCGAGAGAGACCAAAAGAGGCACGCCACCGCAGCAATGGCTCAACCCCGGGCCCAAAGCGACAGTGCCACCTGGTGGGCCCCAGGGAACCACACATCACAGTTTCCCCACCAGATTAAAAAAATAGAAAGCATATACCCGCTACACTCTCCCCCTGGTGATTTGACACTGGTCCCCAGTGTCTGGAGAAAACTATGCCCTCAACCGCTGACATAGTCCAGTCCAGAAACCAACTATAAATTGTACAAAAATATACTTTTTTGAAAAACTTGGTCAACTAAAGAAATTGTGTCTGAGCCTTACATAAAAGGGAAGGGAAACAACAACATTTTAACCATAACTGTAGAATCACATATTCACATTATGCTTTTCCCCCACCCATCCTGACTAAGACCCACCCCATACTCAGTGGTCTTGATGAGATGCTCTTCTGCAGAGGGGGAAAAAAAGAAAATTATCACACATAAACCCTGACACATATATTCGTGTAAGAGGAAAGTAACTTCTTCGTAAAGAAATCCCTTTTCTCTATAGAGTGAGTGTGTGAAAAGTGTTAACGATGCGCAACACTGCCACCTGGTGACAGCGTCACGGTAACTGCACTCGTGGAACTGTTCTTCTTCTCTTGAGCCCTATCTACCCCAGAGTCCATGATCTCTTGCTGGAAAAGTGAAGAACAAACAGGAACAGTCCTTCATTCCTCTGGGTAACAAGGACAACAGGCCCCAGAAAGTTCAGCAGCATTCAAACAAGAACGGAGTCTTTTTCCTCCTACAAATAGAAACGGGGATGCGGCAGAACAAGTGGTTTCAAGTGCTGATCCATGGTCTCCAGATGATACTCAACATCTTCCCCTTCCTTGCGCCGGATCAGCACCTTGTCCGCATGGATGTGCCGTCCCAACATCCACTCTGCCTTACAGTCCTTAAAACGCTGAGAGGCCTTGGGAGAACACGCCAGGTACCTGCGGGTGTGTGGAATCTGAAGGTGAGTCCACACAAAGTCATTGTACCAGCGCTCCTGGCAAACTTCCACCTCGTACAACAACTCCTTGGACAAGTATGGGTACTCCCATCCATACTCTGCAGCAACCTTCTGACCAAATAGGCATTGTAGTCTCGCCAGAGGAGGCATAGTGGCTCTGTCCCCTTCGCCAGGTAAAACTATCGAGTCCGGGTGGCGAGGGACCTTGATCACATCTGATCTGGGCATAGGTGCCCGCAACAACAGTCTCTTTTCCCCGGTCCTGGGTGTAGGTGACACCGGGGATGTAAGGGCAGGTTGGGAACGGGACCCCTCTTCAGGCGCTGGTGCCTCCACCCGGGGTGTACTATCCCCTGTAGACATGGGTGGCTCCCTGGTTCTGCGGGATGAGGCAAGAGGTACTTTGTCCCAGCCCTTTTCTGCAAACAGTTCGTCAATGGCAACATCGTCTCCCATATCCGAGAGCGACTCCAGGTCAGAGGTGTCACACTCCTCCACAGGCAGGTAGCCTGTAGTGGAGACTGAGTTTTCACCTCTTCCCACACACCAAATCTCTCCGCTTGGCTTACCTCGGCCTTTACTTGAAGCGGGACGTCCGGAACTCTTATCGACAGATCCATCCGGGCCGGGTGTAAGTGGGCGAGACGGTCCACCACAACTGCTGGTCGGGGCTACCATACCGGTCTTTCTCTTCAGTGGTGGACGCTGCGAGACAGTGGTGACCGAGTCAGCATCCTCGGATTTCTCCCGTTGGGTACTCACGACCTCCTCCGCGGTCGTTGCAGTGTGCGCAGGGATGGCTGTCAAAGCAGTGATTCCTCCTCTCTGAGTGGTGTTGCCTGCAGCCCGGCCGGGGTAAATGGTTCTCGGCTTCTCAACCGCTGGATCCACTTCAAAAAGGAACTCCCCACAGGCCTTGCATTGCCCAAATGGCTTCAGTTGGCACACCAGTCCCGAACAACCGGGACAAATCACGCCCAGGGCCTCAACGTCCATGCACGAATACAGGGCGAATCGACCCCTTGGCTTTAGCCGGATCCCCGTAGCTGTTACCGGAGCAGCAGCAGTCAGTTTCGTGGTAGAAGGGTGAACCGGAATCCACGATGTATGTCCGAACATGGTGACCTGTTGCTGATCCATCGCACACTGCCAGTTTTTGCGCCAACGTCCCATGTGTAGTCCTTCACACGTATTGGACTCCTCCCCTTTGCTCCAGTTCGCAGGCTTTTCTCCTTTTCTCTTTCTGAGTCACGCCCACAAACTAAGCGGTGGGGGTGTGTTTGGTGGCGCAGTGCAATAGAAGCCCCCACGTGTACTACTTCACACGGCTGAGCTTCCCCCTTTTTCCACTCTTCTGCGCGGGCCTTTCCCTTCATTGGGTCATGTCCACGACTTCGAGCAGGGATGCACTTCGGCCAATGAAGGCCTGCCTACTCGTAACTCCTCCGGGCAGACACGTTCAATTCCGTAGTACACGAACATTATACCGGACCCGAGCCCCCACGTGTAGCGGCCTCCTCTCTCCCCTCTCTTCTATCAGCTCGTCTGTCTCTTGTCTAGGGGTACTTTAGAGGAGAGAGAGCGGGGTCACCACGCCAAGCCCTCACCGCAGATGTTTGTGTGGTGGAAGCAAAGTTCTCATTTTACCTTTGGGTCAGTGTTCTGCACCTGGAACCTCCAATGAGAGTTACCTTGAACAATGTCTGCCAGAAAATGAGCCCCACACCATTAAAGTCCAACACTCCTTTATTCTTCCTGAATGAACACAATCAGTTAGACTCCCTTGTAGAACAGAACAGAAAAGGAGGTGTGGATGCGAGTAGGCCCAGACACGATGAACTCTCCACTTTCCTTCCTGAAAGTGGGTTGCGGTCTTCGAGCGAGGGGGAATTTCCTTCCAGGCGGTCTCCGATGGGAGGCTCACCTGTCACTGGCAATATGCTGCACCGGGTCTTCAAGTAAGTATCTCCCACCGGTCCATTACGCCTTCCAGATTCGGGTACCCACGCCCGGGGTTCCCTAGGACCTCCTTCCCTCGCGGAACTCAGTGGTGGGCACTGAGCTCCAGACCTCCATCCGAGTACCTCACCCCAGGCTAAAGGTGCCTGGGATGGAACACGACCTCCGAACGTCCTCTAGGCCTAGGCCCGCCTAGGGGACCGACACGAACCACCACCCTCAGGCTGAAGGTGCCCGGGACTCGACTCCCACCACCAAAAATGGCCACCCCCTTTATACCCCCTCCCAACAAGCACGGCGGGTTCCCCACCACACAACCGCCGAGAGAGACCAAAAGAGGCACGCCACCGCAACGATGGCTCAACCCCGGGCCCAAAGCGACAGTGCCACCTGGTGGGCCCCAGGGAACCACACATCACAGTTTCCCCACCAGATTAAAAAAAATAGAAAGCATATACCCGCTACAACTAATTAAAATATTATTATTTTTTTTAAAATATATCCTATATAAGTACTTCAGTCTCTTTGTATTACAGGTCTAAATACAAAACTCCAGCTCAATAACGTTGTTTTAATTTGCATAAATACAGAACACAAATGAAAATTCTGTACTGTACTGTACAACACAATGATGTACAGAGCGTCATTCGGGTGGGGAGAGCTAATTGTAAGTCCAAACGGTCAATAAACAAGTAAGTCGTTAAACAAGGTGTATTTGTATTCTACTGTAATCCTCTAGCTCTAGATTGGGAAAAGAAGAGTTGGCCCCCTAATCCATTCAGGATCAGGACTGTATTGCTTTGCACTATGGTGTCAGTCTATTTCTGTGAACAAGCATGCCTACAATAAGAATGAGTACAGATGAGACCTCAGCAATGTGCTGCTTCTACATTATTGTCCAATCAGTAGGTCATGGGTGCTCAACCTGTGGCCCTCCAGCTGTTGCGGAACTACAAGTCCCATGGGGCATTGCAAGCTGCTGACAGTTACAAGTTTGACTCCTGAAGGCAGAAGCATGATGGGAATTGTAATTCCGCAAAAGCTGGAGGGTCACAGGTTGAGCACCCATGCAGTAGGCTAAAGGTGGGTCATTGAGGGTTGGGGAGCTGGCTATGCTGTTTGGCAAGATGTCTAGATTACAAAACTGGCTGAAAAGAATTACAGATCTTTTGGTCATTCACCGACTTTGTATGTATTGTTATTATTTTTATTAATAATATAAAATCAATATAGTGCCAACTATTTGCACTATTATTAACATTATAAAGAGAGGCGGTACATTTACAATACCGTTCAATACCAAAGGATTAGGATGATGGTGCTCATGGAGCTTAAAATCTGAAAGGGAGGAGGAAGTGGTACAAAAGGTAATAGCTGTGGGGGATGGTCTGATGGAGATGCTCAAAGAAAAAATGCACAAACATGAGTTGTACACTCTATAATAGAAATATTTGCACCTAAAGATGATGATATGCTCATGCAAACATGTAGAGAGTTAAATATACTTTGTATTTGCTTATACTATTTAAATTACTATTATTTTAGCAGCTTATAGCATTTAATTACTACATTTTCTTTTTTTTGCGATTGAGCATGTTGAGTAGATGTTTTGTTTTATTTATCAATTTCTTAGATGAAAATTCCAGCACACTCCCCTTTGCTCACCCCTGAGTTATGCGCACATAGATGCACTGAAAAATGTACTTTGTGTCTTTGGATTAATTGGTGTAGGGTTATGATAGACCTTTCCACCTGGACATTTTAATTACATTATTCCCATGCGTAAACACAAAAATGTAATTTATCAATTAACCTTCATGCCATCTGATATTACAAAAATGTCACTGCATTCTTTATTCCATTGAATGGGTCCTTTTGAAATAGTTTTAGTCGGAACTGAAAATGTAGTCTTCTGTAGAATTAGGTGTGTACAAGGTACAGTATATAATTATTTTCAATATAATCTATAGGCAAAAAAATAATAATAATAATGTAAAAAAAGGAAAAAAAAATGTGTTGTTTTCTGTCTTGACCAGTCTTAAGCCCTGTACACACAGCCGAGAATCCCGTCAGGAAAAAAACATTGTTTTTCCTAACGAGGTTCCTGGCAAGCTTTTCTTGCAAAGCCGTGCATACAGATGGCCATTCACAAGAACCGCCGTTCTTTTGAATGGCAAGAACGCGGTGACGTCATCGACTACGACGAGCATGCGCTCGTCACATTCGATGCCGTCGCCGCCATCTTGCTTCACCCTACACTACCCTTGTAAGCTACCGCCCATGCATCGAAAGTCTCATTGAGCATGCGCGGGCTTACCGGAGGACAGGTAAGCTTGTAGCCTCGTACACACACACGCAGTTTTCTCATCGGGAAACAGGCCGACGAGAATCCCGACAGTTTAGCAGGTTCTCTATTTTTCTCACGGATCCGTCCCGTGTGAAAGGGGCTTAAAACTCAACGGGTTGTTTTACAACATGGGTGCTCAACCTGTGGCCCTCCAGCTATTACAAAACTAAAAGTCCCGTCATGCCTCTGCCTTTGGGAGTCATGTTTGTAACTGTCAGCCTTGCAATGCCTCATGGGACTTGTAGTATCGCAACAGCTGGATGGCCACAGGTTGAGCACCCATGTTTTACAAGGGGATCATTTACGATCACTTTAAATTATGGGTTCATTATATGATGGGTTTTTCTACCACTACTACGTATGACAGCTTTTTCAGTCATGGTGGCTCAACACCACATGTGGACATTACCCAGGGCCTGCCTAGGAATGCTCGCTATTCCAGACTGACAAACACCCATCAAGGCATATACATTTTTGCCTAACTTCTCTCAGGAGGTAGCCCAATGCTTGCATTAGGGGTGAGTGCTGTGATATTTTCAGGAAGTTATATACAGCACCCGGCTAGCTGCTCCCATTAGCCATGATCTGTCTGTATTGCTTAGAGAAACTCATAGACCCAGTGATGACATCACTTGTTCAAAAATACGGTTTGTAATGAAAACAAAGGTTTTATAAAAAATTTCCATTAGTGTGTTAATAAGGGAGGAGATCAGGAACCAGGGAAGGCAGCATTTTCTGCTATTATTTTACATCAATAGGGCTTACAGAACCTAATTATAGCAAGCTTTTATGATGCAAAATTTTTCTAAAGATAGAAAGAAAAAAAGAATAAATTATGCATATACGTAAAACAAATTCTGTCAATTATTGTAAAAGTTTCCAAACCTAAGATTTTGGGATTGTCCAATAATTGTGTGCATTTTGTTACATTTTTGTTCTATTTTATTCCAGCGAAGACACAATAAAAACGTAAATCATAAACGTGTATAAAAAGATAATAATAAACATGCATTTACTTTTGAATTTTTTTATCATTTATTCCATTGTTTACTTGTACCTGGATATAAACCATCTGTTTTCTCTGTGCTAATATGGAAATGAAAGTTGCCTCTACCTAGACTTAAATAAACAGGGTTATCTTTAATCATATCTACCCACAATGTGAAACCACCACCATGTTTATTATCTATTTCCAAAGAATAGATGACAAAACATTTCAAACCATCCTAACAAAATATATTCATTGCAAAAAAAAAAAAACAATAATTAGCTTTCTGTTCAGCAGCATTCCATAAAGGTAAATAAGAGCAACTGAAATAGACCTTGATCTTTTACGTACAGGTAACTCCTGATTGGTTGCTATAGTCAGCTGTACCACAGTTTTTGTAAATCAGCCCAGGGGAATACTGTTGAAGCAAAATATTTAGGAATCACAATGAGGCCTCATGCCCACTGGCGTTTTTACAGCTGCGTTTTTTGCAGCTTAAAAACGCCTGTCCATGTTATTGTAAATATATTTTTTTTTTATTTATTTTTTTTTGAAAAAAAAAAAAAAAAAAACGTCGGAGCTAAAAACGCGACCGCGCGTTAGTGCGCGTTTTTTGCGCGTTAGTGCGCGTTTTTGCGCGTTTTTTGACGCTCGCGTTTTTTCCTGCCTAGTTCTGACGCTGAGGAACGCACTGGCCCTGGTTTTTTTTTACAGCTTACAAACGCCTATGCTCTTTACAGCTCAAAAACGCCTAGGTGGGCATGAAGCTATAGACTAACATGGACAGGCATTTTTAAGCTGTAAAAAACGTTTAAAAACGGGGCTGAAAAAACGCCCGTGGGCATGAGGCCTTAAACTCCATCACCAGAATGTTTTTTCTCTCTGAGAGCAGTGGAGAGCAGTCTGTGGATATATTGTCATTGGTATTGATGTAATGCAGTAAAAACAACAAATATTACAAGCTTTTTTCATCTGTTTACGGTAAACTGCTAGAGAAGAACATAAAACCCTGTCATGTCAATACATCAAAGGGCACAACTTGTAAGAACATGTTTATATGAAGTATCATTTCTAATGATATATTAATGCAAATAGCAGGAATTAATTACCACACAAGTGAGGCCGGAATATATGAATTTGGCAAATGTTTTCAGTGGACATTTTATTTCTGCTAAAAGAGAAAGTTTTAAAGGGGCAGGTTTGCAATAATATTTATTAAAATCTGTGTTAGAGCCCACAGGGGCGACTCGTCAGGCGACTCAGCCGCCTGACAAGTCGCGTCCCGCTCTGTTCAATAGAACCGTTCTAATAGGAGCGACGCAAGTCGCTCCGATTTAGAAAAAGGTTCCTGTACTACTTTGGGGGCGACTCGGGGCGACTTGCATTGACTTCTATACAGAAGTCATTTTGCAAGTGGCCTCTGAAGTCGTCTTCAGATTGCCTTGCCGAGTCGCCCCCAAAGTTAATGTGTAGGTTCTCTTAACAAAGAATGTGTATAAGTTCAGGTTCAGCTCCAAGGGAGGACTGGCCTGGAGGGCAAGCAAGAACTAATAAGATATGTTGATTGGTGGTCCTAAGAGGAGATACTTTTTTCGAGATACTTTACCAGATTTTACCCTCTTCATACTTGCAATCCAACACCTGTTAGAGGGAAGTCTTTGAGCACTGAATTCATTTGGGGGCCCTGAGATGCCCCAAATAAAACATCCTCCAACATTTATTAGCCCACAAAAATCTGTTCCTACCATGGGCCATTTTGTTGTGTCTGCCCTATCAGGCCAAAACTTCCCAGTCCTCTCCTGCTCTGCTCACTGTAAATCACTAATGACTTGTGGATTTCACTCTGCACCTGTTGTGTTAAAAACCATGCCAAAACCACAACATTTAAACAAAAAAGGTGCCTCATGTACCTCCATTGTGGAGACACTTAAAAGTTAGCGTTAGGACCACAGATACCAGGGTGCCGTGGCGAGGCTCTGTGGCTAACGCATGCCTTTGCAAATGCGTGCAGACTAAACCCCTATTT
This sequence comes from Rana muscosa, assembly GCA_029206835.1. NCBI lineage: Eukaryota > Metazoa > Chordata > Amphibia > Anura > Ranidae > Rana > Rana muscosa. The sequence continues at coordinate 606,086,448 of CM055117.1, read as the reverse complement.
TTAACTCATATTGTTACACAGGTTTATTTTGTTGTCTGCAAGCTGGTCGGTAAGTAAGCTTGATTTTTTCCCTTGGATTTATCCTTGGCCCTGTTCAAAACCACAACATGCAGGACTTCTGTGCCAAACAATTAGTCTTTATTTTAAATTTATATAAACATATTTCCTTGCACAAAAAACGTTATGTTTAGTGGTTTGTATATATTTTCTTTATTTATTATGACCAGGGCTAAAAAAGGTTTATACATATTTTGCCCTAATCACCTTTTCATATGTTGTTAACAAAACTCAATAGCTCAATAATTTACACACACAAGTGAGTCAGAGCAGTAATCTATTCTTCCCTTTCCCCTCTGCTGTGTACAGACAGCTTCCCTAAAAGTTTCTGTTAGAAAAAGTCTGAAGGCAAAAGTTCCTTCTGTGCTGTCTTTTTAGAAAACGCATAATATCCTGTGAATAATGCATCATGGGTACACCCTGGAATAAATGTTTACTTTTAGAACAAAATTTTACATTTTAAAGATGTTTAATGCTACATATATAAAGATACAAACATGTTTAAAGCTTATAAACAAGTTAAATAAAATTTAACTCAAACCATTGTAGTTTCTATTTAAGTCTCACAGAGAAAATATGGGTTCGCTGACCACCCCAACATAACCTTCCTATAATGCAACAAACTTTTGGAGTAAGCTATTTGTCTATTACTTTGTAGTATCCATGAGACTGTGGTAGTTCAGAATGACAGAGAAAATTTAAAGCGGTTGTATACCCTCCCTGACATGTTTTACCTACAGGTAAGCCTAGAATAAGGCTTACCTGTAGGTGTTTGCAATATCTCCTAAACCTACATGGTTTAGGAGATATTTGCCACAAAGAATGCACCGATGTCTACGGCGCAGGCGCACTGAGAATAGTCATTCATAAAACCGGCAATGCCGGCTTTGGCGGCTCCCGTGCACATGCGCGGAGTGACGTCTTCGCCGCTCCGGCCAATCACATGGCCGGAGTGGCAATACCTGGAAGTAACCTTCCCGAGAGATGTCTGCGGCCAGAGGGGGGAGACGAGGACGGCTTGGGGGTCTTTGATCTAAGGTAAGTAATTCATAATGAGCTAGTATGTTAGTCATATTAGCTCATTATGCCTTTGTCTTGCAGGCTCTTTTTTTAAAAAATTTTGGGTATACAACTGCTTTAAGAAAGAATAATAAAGGTTCATTCTGTTCGGTTATGTTTACAAGGGCCATGTGAGAAAAGACATAAATATTCCAATGAGAAAAAAGACAATTCTTTTTGCTGGATCAAACCACAATTAAATTAATAATGAGCTTAGACTACAAACCCAAATGGTATAAAAAACAAAAAAGTGCAGCGCAACACCACTCGAAAAAAATATATTTAGATAAAAATATATGAATATCAATCATGTAATATCAAACCTCAAAAAATACTTCATAAAAATGTGATCATAACCCTCATATATGCACAAACTATCATAAATAAATCACAGCACAAAAAAATATATTTGTAATATATAAATGTGCAAAGAATAAATCTAGAGTAGCGCCCCCGCCCCCAATATTTGGGGGCGCTATGTGTCTATTTAGGGGTAGTCTGGGCCAGTAGTTGGGCTCAGACCAATTGATATTTCGTTGTTGCTTCTGCTCTGGGTGTGATACTGCCTGGCAGTAGTGTTCCCTGTTGCCTGTAGGTGGCACTGTCACCACCGGCATAGGTTGAACCACAGGGGGTATCACAGCACCTTGGGTGTCCTCTCTCAGCAGCCATGCAGTGGGCGTGGTGAACCTGCTGTGCATGCTGGGAGGGGGTACATAAGGGGCAGACGCCATTGGGGTTGGTTTGTCGTTCCTGGGGACCCATTGGTCCTGTACGTGCACCTCGTGGCTTGTATGGCACGGGGTGCGCGTGTTCTGGTCCCGGGCACCTTCAGCCCGAGGCCGCATCGCTGCTTCGTAGGCCCAGCTCTGCTGGCTGGGGCCTGTGTTTCAAGAAAGGATCCCAAAGCTTCCCACCTGTGGGGAGCCACAGTTTAGGAAAGGAGTCCAGGGGAGGATCAGTCCCAGAGGAGACTAGCGACGGTACTGCTGTCTCGGGAAGAGGCCTGGAAACTCGCCTAAGGAGGTATCCATAATTACAGGCCTTGCAATACGCCAATCTGACATAAAAGGTTCTCTTCATTATTGCTTGGCTGGGAGGTTCAGGACTTTTAATCCTGTGGCAAAGGGTTCCCGATCGTATCCTTAATACAATACAAAGGAAAGATTGATTCGTGCTGCATTCCGGCTGCTAGGACCACTAACCGGGACTATCCGGGGGAGCAATACCCACTCAGGCTTGAGTGGCGACGAGTGCTGTTTATGTGTTGCATGCCTGAACCTTCCCCTGTGTATTTCTCTCTCGTGTCCTACTCTTCCTCTAAGTCCACTCAGCAAAGATAAAAATAAAGCCTAACTGTTTTGGGTTTTACATGGTGTGGTCATTGACTTTTCTGAAGCCCTTTCTTACACCCCTGACAACGGAAGCCATGAGGTAATTCGCAGACCCAACAAAATCCAGCAGCTCCCTTAATCTGGGTGTAAGTGCTACACTAGTGTATAAATAAAATTAAATAGGATGAAGTCCACACCGATTTGAAATGAATGTCCTGCGTTAAGATTGCATGCATGCTCCAAAAACAAAGGTGCCCAAATGAAGAACGTGCTCCAAATCTCATGTGCAAAAAAACAACATATTATGCAGAAGTGCTCCACTCCTGTGTATCCACCACCAGTCTCAGCTGCCTCTTACCTCCAAAGCCGACCTACACAATGGTAAGGTCAACCAAAGCTGTCCCAGACACCTGGGTGTATAATGCTACAGCAATCCTCCAAATGGTAGGTGAGACCAACTCTCTAAACAATGCCATAGGAAACATACCACTCAGCAGAAAAAAGTAAACCAAAAAACTTCTGCTGTATGAATGTTTTATTGTATAATGCACAGGTTTAGTGGGAGACTTTCTGGTTACTTTTGACCCCTCCCACCATAGCCTGCCATGCCAAACTATTGCTGGTGAAACTGTAAAATTTATGTTTTCTTGCCTTTAGAATATAAATGATAAAAAAAAAGTTTTTTTTTATATATAATGCTGTTAACAGTAAACTGTGTTGGTCTACCCCACTTCCTTGGTATCATAAATACTAGACCCATGATTGAAATGCCCAAACTGCCCTGGTCCATACAGGATATAAAGGTACACGAGCTGAAATAGTTACTATCTAGCTGCTACACAATGATGGGGTGGGTGTTTTCTGAACAACAGCGTCTCTGGATTTTTTTTCAAAATTTGAAATTAACCTTCAAAGTTCAACTAAATTATATTACCTCCTAGTAATTACTACATCTTAGTAGTATTACTTTCTTAGAGGGTACTTATGTACAAGGTAGTATGATGCAAATTCAGGTTTTACCTAGAGGTAGCACTGCAGACATTCAATAATTCCAATACAGGATTTGAATAATGGGTGCAGGGGGTCTAATCAATTACATTTTATGGAAAGTTGGACAAAACAAAGTTGAAATTCCTTCCATATGTAGCGGGGTCTCCTTTAAGACTCTCAGGACTACCTTACCCAGAACCCCATTTGGCACCCAGGGTGCAATGTTGCCGCCGCAGAGACTCATGGGTGGAGCTATATAAGGAAGGGGCGAGGCTAGGCTCGGTCTCTTTGGGACACGAGACTTCGGTGAACAAGTCCTCTTGTGCGGATCTGCTGATGTGCAAGGCCTGAAGCCTGGGGTCTTGCGCAGTTACCAAAGAGCCTTCCACCCTACTGCGAGCCTGGGTGGCATCTGACTTTGTTATTCCTCAACCTTTGTTGGATCGGAGACCCGACCGCTGCAGACGCTGTGTGTGGAGACACAGCAGGTGGAAGTCCTGGACTGGGATCGTGTCCGGAGGGGTGAGTGAGCACATGCTCAATCCATATACTTTATACTGTTTTTAGGCCTACAGACTGCCGTGGCCCACCCGTTTATATTTGAGACCCCACTGGAGGTCTATAGCGGAACTGAGCCAAAGGGTCTTCAGTGAAGTGTTCCGTGTTGTTACTTTGACCTGTGGATTACAAATGTGTTCCTGAATGTGCACCACCATTAAAGACTTGCATGCGAAGAAATCATCCCCTAGAGACTGAGTTTTATAGTCTGGGTCAGGCCTGACCAAGCGTTAGAGTTTAGCTGCTGCGTCACGGGGCGCTTAGTTAACGGCCGTTACACGTGGTATGCCATTACTGTATTTCACTAATGTGTAGTATGTTATTCGCTGCAGGGCTCTGCAAGAAGCACGTGTGATCTGTTATAACTGTTGATCTATTATACCAAGAGAGAGTAAACTCGTTATTCTTTAATTGCTTTGCATTGGTGTCTGAATTCTATTATAGAGTATAAGAGATGATACCCTAGACTAACTGTGCCAGAGTGGGTCGAGTTAATTGCCGGGGGTTGGCGGTGCTGTGTGCAGGGCCCGAGACCAAATTCAGCGACTCTCTTAGTTGGGGGTGCGCTACACATACAAGCCCCAGCAACTTCCATACAGTAGGCATGGGTCACACTAACAAAGGTAAAGGTAGAGTGGGTATGTCAATTTGAGGACCGGCTGGCTCCTAGTTTAGATTTGTTTTGAATTGTATGTTTGCAATGATTTCTTACCCCGCTATGTCAAGGGGTGTCTGTATGCCCTGTACCTCTGCAAAATAATAATAAAACTTTGTTGGATAAAAAAACAAAAACAAAGGTAAAGGTGATTATTGATGTGTAACTGTGAAAAAAGCCATAAGGATCCAGAATACCAATACCAGATGTGAAATATTTTTAAGACCTGTGTTTATTCTAAGTCGTATGCTGTTGAGTTAATATTTGTACTTTTAGATGATATGCTTTAGGCAATGCTTAAGTGCAGCAATATAATTTTATGTTTTTATTTTAATTTCTTTAACACTTTTCTATTATCTGCCACAAACAGCTCATGTGTATTTGTTGTTTTAAATTGATCCTATTACATTTTCCCCAAACATAATGTTTACTTAGCTTTGGTTTATCGTTTTTATATTTTTTTCACTCTATTTCTTAGTTAGAAAGTTTCCTCCAATATAAGTAAGTCATTTGTCAGCACCATGCTTCTACAATGTCGATACACGCACATTAGCTTTCTTCTTAAGAAAGCAATGCAGTCTTACATAAAGTGAACCTGTACAGAGAAAAATGCATAGGCTACCATTGCTTACTCTGCTTTCTGAAAATGCTCCTGTCTGGCTGTTATAACTATCCTATGACTTCAATACTTTCCAAATCATTAATCCATAAAAAAAGTATGGAGATAAAGAGTTTTTGCGTTTCTGGTTACATTCTTGTTCTGAATCTTAAGGCCCGTACACACGATCGGATTTTCCAACGGGAATTGTGTGATGGCAGGCTGTTGTTGGAAAATCCGACCGTTTGTATGCTCCATCAGACAATTGTTGTCGGATTTTCCGCCAACAAATGTGGGATAGCATGCTTTAAAAAATTTCCGACAACAAATGTGTGTTGTCGGATTATCCGATCGTGTGTACAGAAGTCCTTTGGAAAAAAATCCAAAGTACAAACATGCATGCTCAGAAGCAATGCTAACCATAACACAACATTAGCAGAACTTGCCCAAAGGGTGGCGCTAAAGAGCTGAAAAACCACGTAGTTCAGTGTTTGTTGGCGGACAATTCTTTGCCGTTTGTATGTAAGACAAGTTCGTGGCCAACGCCCTTCGGACAAAAGTCCTACGCTTTGTCCGATGGAAATCCAATTGTGTGTACCAGGCTTAAGAATCACAAAGTATTAAACCCAAAGGATTATTACTTCTTCTGTGCTGTCTTCTAACTATTGTAGCCTGGTACAAATAATAAAGTGCAGCGCTAAGTTTTGCAAAAAATGACCCCATTGGCATGTGTCAATAAAGTGCAAATGTGCAATTCAAATATGAATAATGTGCAATAGTACAAACAACAAAAATGCATATAAAACAATGCAAATGTGCAATTCAATGCAATTAACCACTTAAGCCCCGGACCATTTCGGGCCATTAGGACCAAGCCTGTTTTTGGGATTCGGCACTGCGCTGCTTTAACTGTAAATTGTGCGGACATGCAATGTTGTACCCAAATGAAATTTGCGTCCTTTTCTTCCCACAAATAGAGCTTTCTTTTAATGGTATTTGATTGCCTCTGCGATTTTTATTTTTTGCGATATAAATGGAAAAAGAACGAAAATTTTGAAAAAAAAAGATATTTTCTACTTTTTGTTATAAGAAAAATCGAATAAACTCAATTTTAGTCATACATTTAGGCCAAAATGTATTCAGCCACATGTCTTTAGTAAAAAAAATGTCAATAAGCGTATATTTATTGGTTTGCGCAAAAGTTATAGAGTTTACAAACTAGGGTACATTTTCTGAAATTTACACAGCTTTAAATTTATGACTGCCTATCTCATTTCTTGAGGTGCTAAAATGGCAGGGCAGTACAAAACCCCCCCAAATGACCCCATTTTGGAAAGTAGACACCCCAAGGAAATTGCTGAGAGGCATGTTGAGCCCATTGAATATTTTTTTTTTTTGTCCCAAGTGATTGAATAATGACAAAAAAAAAAAAAAATTACAAAAAGTTGTCACTAAATGATATATTGCTCACACATGCCATGGTTATATGTGGAATTGCACCCCAAAATACATTCTGCTGCTTCTCCTGAGTACGGGGATACCACATGTGTGGGACTTTTTAGGAGCCTAGCCACGTACGGGACCCCGGAAACCAAGCACCGCCTTCAGGATTTCTAAGGGCGCAAATTTTTGATTTCACTCCTCACTACCTATCACAGTTTCGAAGGCCATAAAATGCCAAAATAGCACAAAACCCCCCCAAATGACCCCATTTTGGAAAGTAGACACCCCAAGCTATTTACTGAGAGGCATGTTCAGTCCATGGAATATTTTATATTTTGCCACAAGTTGCGGGAATATGACAAACTTTTTTTTTTTTGCACAAAGTTGTCACTAAATGATATATTGCTCACACATGCCATTGGCATATGTGAAATTACACCCCAAAATACATTCTGCTGCTTCTCCTGAGTACGGGGATACCACATGTGTGGGACTTTTTGGGAGCCTAGCCGCGTACGGGACCCCAAAAACCAAGCACCGCCTTCAAGGTTTCTAAGGGCATACATTTTTGATTTCACTCCTCACTACCTATCACAGTTTTGAAGGCCATAAAATGCCAAGATGGCACAAAACCCCCCCAAATGACCCCATTTTGGAAAGTAGACACCCCAAGCTATTTGCTGAGAGGCATGTTGACCCCATTGAATATTTTTTTTTTTTGTCCCAAATGATTGAATAATGACAAAAAGAAAAAAAAAATGTACAAAAAGTTGTCACTAAATGATATATTGCTCACACATGCCATGGTTATATGTGGAATTGCACCCCAAAATACATTCTGCTGCTTTTCCTGAGTACGGGGATACCACATGTGTGGGACTTTTTGGGAGCCTAGCCGCGTACAGGGCCCCAAAAACCAAGCACTGCGAACGCTGCAGTTATGTGTGTTGTGTTTGGTAAGTGACAGTGATCGATCGATACTGCACTTGGGTGGGCTGGGCTGGGCTGGGCTGGGCGGAGGGGCTAAACGCAGGCGCTAGCAGGTATCTGGGCTGATCCCGCTAACACTGCGTTTTTGGGAACCCTAAACCGCTGGGGATGCTAGTATAGATCTGATCAGATCTGATCATATACTATACCACTAAGGGGGGTGTATGCTTTGCGCGTGGGTGTTAGCGTTACTGTCACTAACCTAACACTGCCTGGGGCGACGCAGACCCTCTCTGGCGCTAAAACCTAATTGATCTCACCCGCCGGGCGATCAGGGGGGTTAAACCTTTATTGGGTTATATACGGCGGGTGCCCTGATGCTATAAAAAGCAAACTAATCAACCAGCGTCACCCGTAACCTTTATATGGTGATCACTGGTGAAAGGGTTAACTAGGGCAATCAGGGGGTTAAAACCTTTATTAGGTTAAATATGGGGGTACCTGACACTATATAAAAACCTGACGGGTAACCTAAATAACTAAATAACTTACTGGCTAACCAGTGACACCAGTGACGCTTATACGGCGATCACTGGTGAAAGGGTTAACTCTAGGGGCAATCAGGGGGTTAAAATAATATATGGGGGTACCTTACACTAATAAAAACCTGCGGCGAACCTAAAAAAAAATAACTGCCTATCTAAAACACCAGCGACACGAATACAGCGATCGGAAAAACAATCGCTTAGTGACGCTGAAGTTAGGGGGTGAAAGGGTTACCTGGGGGGTGATCAAGGGGTTAAACCTTTATTAGGGGGGGGTTAGGGGGCTACCCTGGACCTAAAGGGGCCTAATCCTAACTGCCCTGCAACTTTTTACAATCACAGATGACACTAAATGCAGTGATCAGTAAAATAAATGATCACTGCAATCAGTGACACTGTGATTGGGGGCTTTGGGGTGACCTGGGGGGTGATCTGGGCGTGACTGGGGGGTGATTTGTGTGCCTATGTGTACCTACGTGTCAGTGGACTGTTGGTGCACTAACCTGCTTCTTCTCTGCTCGGCGCCGGGAACGGAAAGACCGCGGCGAGGGAGATGACATCACTTCCTCCAGCCTTGTTTACATCACATGGCGGAGGAAGCATTTTTATTGGCCGGGAGCGATCGCGAGGGGGGGGGCGGAATCGAGCGCCCCCCCCCCTCATGCCTGATCGCTCCCGAACACTTAACGGCCGCTCACTGCAGTGAAGGGGGGTCCGGATGGACCCCCCAACTGCACAAAGGCGATCACGTAGATCTACGTGATTCTGCCTGTCCGTGCCATTCTGCCGACGTAAATCGGCGGTGGGCGGTCGTTAAGTGGTTAATGTGCAATAATACAGACAACAAAATGCATATATAACAATGCACACGCATGCATCAAAGTGCAATATAAGTGCAAAAAAAAAGTGCAGATATCAAAAGTTCATGTGTAGCTGAAATCCAATGGAAGGGATCGTAGACAAAGTGCTTGACACCGTGATACCCGTCACCTCATTAGGATAAAAGGCTTACCAGAGAGCCTGCGATCTCCCTTATTCAGGGGGGTCAAACAGTGCTTAGTAGGATCGAGGATCCACTGAGAAAATATTCAGGCGTCTCCCACCGGAAGAATTTATACACATCAGATGGTAACCAGACAGCATCAATGGCAGGAAGTGAAAATATGCAAAAAGGAAAAAAAACTCCAAATAGTGTAGAATGTCTCTTTTATTAATAGAAATGCTGCAAAAAGTTCTCCAATACAGGTGTGCAAAATGTAGTTCCTTACAGGTAAAAATCCATACAGATCCATAAAATCAAATTGTGCGTGTGCAGAACGTGTGTGCGTAGCGTCCTGATGATCGTTTCATCATATGTGATGTCATCAGGGGTATTTTAGCCTGGTGCCTGCCGGATTGTGAAATCTCCTGCTTGTCCCTCCCACAGTGTGGTGTGTGTGCGTGGAACGCTGAACTGTGCGTACTAGAACTGGCTCCTTTCCTCACTGTTGCTGCCCAGGACAGAACAGCTATGGCTGAGAAAAAGAGTGGTCTCTGTGAGAAAATCCCCCACTCAGCCCCATTCTCTCACTGTACAGGAATCGAGGGAGTGGAATGCAGTCAGTTTTCTCCCCTCCCACTGCTATCTGTGCTGAGAGTTGTGTGGTATGTGCTTGCTCCTGCTTTCCCCCTGCCTTCTGGCTGAACAGCCAATCAAAGAGTTTCAACCAATCAGAGGTGTGGAGGACTTGCAATGCGGAATGTAGTCCTTAAAGCAACACTGCTTAATGCAAGTCAATGGATGATGGATTAGCTGTGGACTTTTCTTCCTACAATTACCTGCATATAGGGGAGATAAGACCAGATTTTTACCCAGGAAAATCTGCAGAGATCAAGAGCCCAGTGCTGGGAAGGGAACAGTGCAGACTTGCGGCTGGGGTCTGTGCATTTTGTCAGATGAGAGACTGAGCCTGAGGGACTGAACCATAAGGGGTCACTATGCTAGAGCTAAGAGACCTGTTTCTGTGTGAGTCCACAGTCAGGGAGGTCCTGATTGTGAGGAGACGATTGTGAGCACTGAAACTGCTGGGGCAATTGGCCGCTAAGCATATAGAACTGAACCTGTTGCATCCCAGGATTGGTGAGCGAAGCTACATAGTTTAACCCCTTGCTGCCAACAGTTACTGCTTACTAAGAATGCCCCTATTTAACAGCCCATCAGCCATTGTGTACAGTCTTAAAGGGACAGTTACATATGCATCACTGACAGAAGGGCCCCAACGAAAGCCGACCAACATTGACGATTAGGCACCAAGTACTTTACATTCACCTCTAATGCCGCGTACACACGATCAATTTTTTCGACGGTGAAAACACAGTCGAGAAAATCGACGTGAAAAACGAGGAACAGCTTGTTCCCCCAACACACGGGCGTTTTAAATGACATTTTTTTTTTGGTCAAAAAAAACGACGGTGTGTGGGCTCCGCTGCAGTGTTTTTCCTTTGGGAAAACTGCCACGGAAAAAAACGACGGGAATCACGACGAGAAAAATTAGAGCATGTTCTAATTTTTCTCGTCGTGATTAATGCCGTTTTGCCCGTCGAGAAAAACGACAAAAAGCCCACAGACGATCGTTTTTCTCGTCCAAAAGGAAAAAATGTAATTTTTCTCAACGGGAAAAACGGTTGTGTGTACGCGGCATAAGGGTACCCCTTTACCAGTAGCGCATACACCCACTTGCTATTGGGGCTGCATGTATAGAGTGCACATAGGGAACCTTTTTGGGTAGCTATTGCTGAGAGTTACAGTGAGGCTTCTTTCTGCCATTTATGATTTCATGGTTCATGTTGTTCTCACTGATGTTGCGTGGAATACTGTAATAAGGCTTAGCCTTATTGTGGCATAAGTTAATGGGCATAGGTGAGGCTAACCTGCCCGTCAGTTAATTTTACATATTCTTCGTCCTGTTCATTTGTTTCTATGTATTGCATTTGCTTACTCTTCAGTAATATATAAATGTATTACTTTTTTTGTTTGTGGTCTGTTTTATGTGCACTAGCATAGAGCAATAGAATATTAATGCTTAAGCTACACGGTTTGAGTAACCAGGTGTGTCAGTGGGGACTGAGCAAGTTAAATAGTCATGGTAGTGAACAGATGGCCCATCATACTAAGCAGCTCCTGTGGGTGTAGCACTACACTAAAAACATGAAAAGGCACTTTGTAATGTATATATTGCTAAGCAAATGTATAGGTAAGGACATGCTATGCAGAAACAGGGTTGTTACCTGCTCCTTTAAGTTCCCCTGTTGGTATTAGTGTCAGGACAAGGCCCACTGACACCATTGTTAAAGATGTCAAAATGCCCTCAAACCCTGATCTGAGACAGATTGTGCTTACACATCTACACATACAGTGGACAAGCCAGCATAAAGTGTAGAAGTGACAGGTCCAACAATGATTTTTCCAACAAAATGTAAACTCTTTGTAAATATTTGTTAACGCCGACTAAAAAGGTCCTACCTACATAGCCTGATCCTTTTTGTGATCATTGCAAGAAAACCTGTGTAGGCATCTGCTGCGCTCTACTGTCTGAATTTGTTAATGCCTATAAATATATTATGTATGCACTTTCTGTCCGGGATTGTTGGTTTTGAAACCACAGAAGGAGGAAGTGGAGAAAGAGAGCAAGAGAGAGAGAGATTCTCAGTCACATGTCCAGTCCATGCTGCTAAACCTCAAGCCAGAAGGGACTATTATGCATCATCCTTAGGGGCCCACAACTGAATTTTGCTGCAACATTCATCTGGAGTTATCTCTATAAATAACTATATACTGTATACCTGGGTATATGTGCACAATTCCACAAGGACTCCTATCGAGACCTTTGCTCATGGTACCGGTTTGTACAGTAAATATATGTTCTGTTATTAATCATATTTTATATAAAGCTTGTATTATCTATATACTTATGGTTAATGGTATATGCTGGTTGCAGTAGTTTCTCTGCTCCCAATTACTTTGATTATGACCCACTACAGATTAGTGTGCCGCTCAGGCTCAAATAGCATGGGGAGTAACACGAGTAGCTCTGCATCCATTGCTGGAGTGCAGGTGAGGGATTGAGCTCATCCTAGCTTCTGTCATCACTGAGGGGGAAGGAAGGAGGAAGAAATCCCTAGAGCTGCACATCCACGGAATCCTGTAGTTATAGTGGTGAGAGTGGCAACCTCAGCCTGGGCTCCCACCAGGCCACGCTCCAATGGATTTCGCTCTACCCCTGGAACTTACCTATGACTAAGCTACAGAGGGCGGAGTGAAAATCATTGGGGGAGTGGCCTGGCAGGAGCCCAGGCTGAGGTTGCCATTCTCACCACTAACACAACAGGATTCCGTGGATATGCGGCACATGGGATTTCTTCCTACTTTGATTAGATTACTGGTTAATATCCCAGGAAGGAAATCCTCTCTACTGTCTTGGGTGAAGGCACTGACAACTTTAGTATCAAACCCCCCTTCCACCTAGTGAAGGTTCTGGTTCTCTTATTTACCTACAAGTTTAAAACAATATCCTCTTTGGGGAGGAGAAGGATTTTTCATTACCTCCCTGAAAGGAGCTATGCCTCTAATCAGGAGTAGGGCTTGAAATGTTCAGACCATGTGAGTTACTAAGTAGCACAATGAATAACATTCTAAAACAATTGCAACCCGAAAATGTATTTTATATATTTCACAATTGTTCCCATTTGTAGTTGTTTACTGTGCATATGGTTGCTGGTCCTAATCCTGGAAAAATTACACAAAATAATAAATGTCTACTATAGGGGTGGGGGTAACATAGAGACCAGCCAATAGTGCATAAGGAGTATATAGATGCTATTTCTCTTTTTTTTTCTTATATTTGCCATGCTAGTGTTACAATACAGTGTACCAGATAAAAAGGTATACTCCCTATTTACTTGCAGCATTGTTTTATTCATAATACTGTCCCTCACTGATAACAGAAAAACTATTTTTTTTCCCCACTATCTAACACTTTGGATTGCATTCTAACGTGTGTATGTGTGTAGAGTGCTTTTCATTCAAAATATGTTCATTGCACTATTTTAATTAAAGGCAGAATAACCATTTTTGTGAATTAAACCATTATTACACTTTGATGCTTAAAAATTTCTTCTAGGTGAACGCCTGATTTTTATCAAAGTCATCTTAAAAATTCACCCTCAACTTTGCTAAGTATAATTATGATTCCCACAGTCTCCTATGCAGTTTAAAACATTTTGTTCTCCTTCCCAGAAGGACAACTAGACAATTATGCCTCCATATGGCATGTCAGAACCACGAACGTGATGCCTCCGTGGAGAATGTTCTAGCCAGACCTGGCAACTGGTAATAAATCAGTCTAATGGCTTGAAGGGAAAGGACATACCCTGGGTACTGCCTGTAGATTATCAGGGACTGTTTACTCCGCCCGCATTTTGTGTTTGGGGAGAAGAGACTGTGCAAGTGCAAGAAAAATGAAAAACAAATGTGTATTGAAAATTTTGTCTTTATTAAACCTGATCTGCTCTTTGCTGTCGGGGTCATTCTGCTAAAGCTTGAGAAGAACCATAAAATAATATTACTAAAGAAAAATTGCTTAAACTGTTTGTTGATGACATTGGGCCTGATTATAGGAAATGTCTATACGAAGTCTCATCATTTTAGTTTCAAAAAGCAAAACTGCATGCTCATGAAATTTACTATGCACTCACGATGTGCATGGAAAAAAAAAAAAGAAACTAAGGGCAAATTACACATATTAAAAAGAAAAACATATTAGAAACATGTAACCTGACATTGCTGACCTCTTTCTAAAGATATTAGATAAAGATATTAGTTGCTTTGCTGTCTTTGTCTTAAATTTTAACCCCACTTTTGAGGAAAAACTATCCGAGAGTTCTAGCAAACTTCACTGCAAAGTCCTACCTGTTACCATTTATATGGGATTCTATTTGCTTCCACCAGAATTCTCAGAGTTCTGATGGGAAAAGTCTTCCTGCTGTTGACATGTGACTAGTCCTAGTACTGTAATGAGAAAAAACTGCTGGAAACAGAAGTGAACAAAATAAATGAGCAGGAAATAGCTCATGCTGCAGCAAGAATAAAAAATGTGTGTAGAGTCCCCCCCTCTAAAATTGACACCAGGCCCTTTGAGTCTGGTATGAATTTTAAAGGGGTACCTCACACAAAAAAGGGGGTCCCCAGGAAATACATACCAGATCCTTAATTCGAGCATGCAGACTGACTGACGAGGAAAAGGACAAGCGTTGAACCCCCCCTTCTCCTGAAACATACCAGGCCACGTGTCCTTAACATGGGGGGGTCCTTTTTTTTCCTTAGCTGGGGTTTCTGCTGTAGCCTATAAAACAGGACTAAGGACCTATCATAATGTTGAGCAATCAATTCCTTCAGTCTCATTAAATGCCATACTTCATTGGTCCACTCTCCAATGGATGGAGGTTTAGTGGATTGCCAATGTCTAGAAAGCAAGGCTTTAGCTGTGCAAATTAAGAACCTTCTTGGATAAGGAGATAGAGCCAGGGATTGCTGAGAGCAGAGCCATTTCTGGTGTCAACTTAATGGTTGACGTTGTAATCTAATCTGTATGTGTGCTATCCCATCCCAGAATTATTTGATCAATAGACAGCTCCACCAAATGGGTAAGGAGTACCAACCTCTGTGGAACAACACCAGCCTATATTTGCATTAGAGATTTGTAAAGGGCATTAACACCCTTAAGGTACCCAGGTGCAAAAAAAGGAGGGGTACTGACGCAACTGAAAAAAAAAATGGGCAAGGAGTGATAAACACATGAAGGGAGTTGTTTTAGTCTTTTGCATTCTATGGGGGATCTGAATAAAAAATAATTGAATGATAATTGAATAATTAGAGCTTCAGAGGAACTACACTCTGACTAAGCCCTCCAAAGACCCTAACAATTGTCCCAGTCTTAACATACAAAAAAAAACACATGAATACTAGAACATAGAGGACATTGTGGCACTATAGACACGTAGAAAGCTCTGCCTGTGTGCCTATCCTGTACACAATCATAGGCTTTTGGTGTAGACAGCTGTAAATTGGCCTTAACGTCCGGTACTGATGTTTCAGCACATTTGTTGTGTTTTTGGCACTTATTAGGTGTACAGAAAAGTGTTTTTACTAGGCTTTCCGGTATGATAAACTTTCTCCTGAAACATCATATTTTGTATTAGAATTGGTGCCATATACATACAGGTGAAAAAATGTACCTAAAAATATACACATGCTGAAAATGCATGTGCTGAAAACTGGCACAACCATGGTAATGTTCTGAAGCATTAAAGTATATACTGACACTTGAGGAATATTAAAGCTTTTACAAGCAGCTACCAAAGCTTTTTGAAGGTTATCAAACACTGCAGGGCAGTGACAGCACATTTGGTTATTTGAATAAAACCTTCTTTATTAGAAAAGAGAAGCAAACAGCTGTCATATCAGAGGGATGCCATGCAAAGGTTATTGAAGGATATTGAAGTGCACCATGAAATAAAAAATCAGCAACCTTCCTCCTTCCCAAATCGCACACAGACAATAAGAAAGTATCAGTGCTTATCTCAACTGTGCAGAAAATAAAGTTATCTATCTGTCACATGGCCTAAGTTAATGGTAGTGACAGACATTTTTCTCTATGGCAAAACATAGAACTAAAGGCTAAACGTTTTTTCATTTTGATAAAGTAAGGGAGGGTTATAACTCTTGTCAGGTTTTTTTTTTTTTGCAAACTGTGTCCCATTTGGGAGATTTCCCTTCACTTTCAGTGCCATAGCAAAAACAGGAAGTGAGAGGAGAGGACATCCCTTCAAAGTGAGTGGATACCTGGGTTTCACCAGGGTCATAAGAAATAGTGTCCCCATTGAAAGATTTTCCCATTATTACTGTTCTACTGTCAACCCAAAATTTGAGATTTTCTTTTACTTTTAAGCCTCGTACACACGACCGAGAATCTCGTCGTAAAAAAACCCGTCGTATTTCTCAACGAGATTCTTGTCAAGCTTTCGTTGCATACACACTGTCAATTCCAAATCTCGTTGTTGTAAAGCGCGGTCACGTACAACACGTATGACGGCAGTATAAAGGGGGAGTTCGATTCCAATGGCGCCACCCCTTGGGCTGCTTTTGTTGATCTTGTGTTACCGCGTGTTAGTAAAAGTTTGGAGATAGACGATTCACGCTTTTCAGTCTTCGTGCTTTCAGTTCGTTTTAGCGTGACAAATGTGCTACAGTATCTCCATTACGAATGCTAGTTTTACCAGAAGGAGCGCTCCCGTCTTATACTTAATTCTGAGCATGCGCGATTTTTTAAGACTCGGAAAAGCATACACACGACCATTTTTCTCATCGGGAAACAGGCCGACGAGAATCCCGACAAGAAAAACGAGAATCCTGACGAGATAATAGAGAGCAGGTTCTCTATTTTTCTCGTTGAGATTCCCGGCAGTTTTCTCGACGAAAAACCATACACACGAACGGTTTTCTCAGCAAGAAAGCTCTCCCAACAGTTTTCTTGTCGTTTCTTGACGAGAAAACTGGTCGTGTGTACGAGGCTTAACTTTCGATGCTAATGTTAAACAAAAACCAAAACGTATTCTAATCCATCTCCACTCTATCCAAAGCTAGAAATAAAGTTTTGCCTTTAGTTATACTTTAATGCCAAACATCTTAGAGGTGCTGGGACATAGACTTGTGGGAGCTGCTGTACCGAGCATATTTTAAAATGGTAAGCATGCAACCAGTGAAGTTTGTTACACTTTAATTTGATGGTCCATGGAGCAGTAAGTATAGCTGTAGGAAACCAAAGTACATTAAAGTTAAAAAAAGGAAAACTGGGTGTGCTGGACAATATCAGTTGATGTTTAGTGCTGTACTATGTAATTTCCTAAGTCCTGAAACGTGAAGACTCCATGCACACTAGACACTCAAAAATTTTTGCCAACATTTTTGCAGTGTTTAGGAGCATTTTCTGTATTTAGGAGTGGTAGCATTTTTGGTAAGGTCGCGGGTGGCCAATGGTGCCCTTAACAACCAGTGAATAGCTGGTTGTTAAGGAGTGGCAAGCCGGCCGCCGCTTACGCTGCTTCCTTAACTATAGATGACTCATCAGCTGAATGTAAACAAAACAATTGTCAGCAATAAAAAAATCCATACCAGACTCTTTCGGGTCTGGTATAGATTTTAAGGGGAACCCCATGCCAAAAATGAACAGAAAACAGTGTGGGCCCCCCACATCTGGTATGAATTTTGAGGGGAACTCCACGCCAAACATTTTTAAAAATGGTGTGGGGGTCCCACAAAAACCCATACCAAAGCCTTATTCGAGCATGTAGCTCGGCAGGGCAGGAAAGGGGGGGAGTGAGCGCCCCCCCTCCCGAACCATACCAAATGCACTCAAAGCACCTTGTCCCCATGTTGATGAGGACAAGGCCTCTTTCCCACAACCCTGGCCTGGTGGTTGTGTGGGTGCAAGGTTGACTTATCGAAATCTGGAAGCTCCCTTTAACAAGGAGGCTCCCAGATCCCGGCCCCTGCCATTTAAAAAATACAAATTAATGTGGAGTTCCCCTCAAGATCCATACCAGACCTAAGGGTCTAATATGGATTTGGGGGGACCCCACACAGTTTATTTTTGGCATTATTTTTGGCTATACACTGGTTGGTAAGGGTGCCGACTGGCCAAGAAAAAAAAGCACTGGAAACCAGTGCTAAGCAGTGGTTAACAGCATTTGGGAGCTTCTAGGAACTGTCAGTTTTTTTCTGATGGCAAATCGCTCCCATAAATGCAAAAAGAAGCCTTTTTTTCTGCTTCTAGAAGCTGAAGCTTGAAAAATGCTTCTAGCCTACAATGGTGTGTATGGACCCCTAGGAAAACACTTTTTGGTTCTAGGGGCAGAAAAAAAAATGCTCAAAGTATCTTCTAGGAGCTTAAAAATAAGCTAGTGTGCATGGAGCCTAAATCAAACTATGTACACCAGGATATCAGCATGTAAAACATGCACCCCAGCACTCATGGCCTTTATGGCATTTAAATCCTTTGGATTTGATCCACAAAAACATAAAAGCCTGTAAAGTAGAGCCTTTGAATAAAGGACATCCACACAGGTATATCTTGAGTCCAGGTATGATTTACTGAGTAACAGATAATCAGATCACAGAACATAAGATGGCAAAATTACAACATCCAAAAGCAATCAACAAGTTTTATACATGTAGCGGGGTCCTCAAATTGATGGGATACACCTGGGGAATAGTGTGACCCAGGTGTATAATTGTGTTAGGGTTCAGACCCCTTTTTGTTTCGTGGAGGATTGGAGGATGTAGTATTCTCCTTTGCCTGTGGGTGGCGGGGTACCCACAGGCTTCAGGTAGAATCATCTCCTGCAGTGCTCCCTGTTTTGTCCCTTCCCGGAGATGGTATGGCTGGGGCGGGGAACCCGCCGGGCCGTTGATGGGAGGAGATAAAAGGGGGAGACGCCCTTACCACGAGGTGTTGCGGAGAAGGAGGTCCTCGGAGGAGGAGGGTTGCGGTCCGCACCCAGGGCCCTCGGGCCTGGGTGCTGAAGATCCAGGAGTCTGGTCCAGGTGCCCATGGCCTGGTCCGGAGTCATGTTGGCGTCCATCCCAGGCACCTTTAGCCTGGGGTGAGGTACTATCAAGGAGGCCTGGGGCCCAGTACCTTCGACTGGGTCCCGCTAGGGTGGACTGTCCGAGGGTCCCTGAGCGGAGGGGCTCGTATCTGAGGTGAGGAGGCCAGAGAGGTTACCCACTGGAGACCCGGAGCAGCACCAACCCGGTGACAGTGGGCCTCTGGGAACTCTCTTGGGAGGACACATCCCCCTGATAGGGGCCACAGCGTATCGAAGAGGGCTCCATTGCTGTTCATAGGGGTTGCTGGAAGAGACCCCATCTTTCCTGTTCTGTAACAGCCGGATTGGCTTAGGCGCCGCTGGTCATAGTACAGTGGCATAGAACTTAGACTTTAGGAAGTGCCTCAATCTGCTCGCCTCACCGTTGGCAAGGTTATAGGTCCCAACCAGTTTGCTGCAAAAGAACTGTTTATTGTGCTTTGCTTATTGGAGTGTCGAATAAACAAGTGTTGGACCTTTCTCCGGTGTGTGAACTCCAGTTACTGGAAGCAAAGGGGAGGCTGGTGAGCTTGCAATTACAGACTCAGTGCATTCACAGAACACACCGGCCCGAGGAAACATCAGTAAGTGGCCTTCACCTCCCTACTACAATGGGGAGGACATGGGCCGTGGCGCATCTCACTCTCACAAAGCAGGAACCCCTAGACATGAGTTGGTGTGCAACCGCTGAAGATGGAGAGAGAGTGAGGCCGCTACATACAGTATCCAAGAAAATATTATATATGATATATAAGGTCTACATATTAATTTGGACCTTGTATAGCGGTTAAACTTGTAAAGCCCCGTACACACGATCGGATAACCTATGGATTTTCGTCCGATGGATTTGTCCATCGGAAATCCGATGAAACTGTTTTTCATCAGTCTTGGCCACACACCATCAGTCAAAAAACCGACCGTTCCAAACGCGGTGACGTAAAACACTCCGATGAGCCGAGAAAAATTAAGTTTAATGCTTCTGAGCATGCGTCGACTTGATTCTGAGCATGCGTGGGTTTTTTAACCGATGGACTTGCCCATAGACGATCGGAAATTCCCATCAGTTTTTTATCCATCGGAAAGTTTTAAAACAAGTTTTTCATCAGTCAAACCGATCGTGTGTACGGGGCTTCAGTGATATTAAAAGTAACATAAAAAAAACAACCATAACCAAAGGCCTAAAGCCTGACATATTGAAAACAATGTCCATAGTCATGAGCCTAGATTCTAACATCCCCAACATCCTTAACATCCTTTTGCTCCTATATGTCTAGTGGAGAACAAAGAACAAGAGAACTCAGATTATAACAAGATAAAAGACAAGATTCACATATAGTTCACACCGTAATAACATCTATCTCTATTTTGTCTCTCATCTTAACAATCAATCCTGTTGTTCGAGTTCTTTGTCACAATTTATGGCCAAAGAGACCTTCTCCATTTGGAATTAAGTAGCCACCATTTTAAAAGTGATGGGATGTTCCAGTCCTGCAGGCTCAAAGCAGAAAGTATAAAAATTATGCTTTATAGTTCAAGCACAAAGACAGCACTTAACCACTTCAGCCCCGGAAGAATTTACCCCCTTCCTGACCAGAGCACTTTTTGTGCTTCTGTACTGCGTCGTTTTAACTGACAATTGCGCGGTCGTGCGACATTGTACCCAAACAAAATTGACGTCCTTTTTTTCCCACAAACAGAGCTTTCGTTTGGTGGTATTAGATCACCTTTGCGGTTTTTATTTTTTGTGCTATAAACAAAAAAAGAGCGACAATTTTGAAAAAAAAGCAATATTTTTTACTTTTTGCTATAATAAATATCCCCAAAAAAAATATAAAAAAAAACGAATTTCTTTCTCAGTTTAGGCCAATATGTATTCTTCTACATATTTTTGGTAAAAAAATCGCAATAAGCATATATTGATTGGTTTGCGCAAAAGATATAGCGTCTACATAATAGGGGATAGATTTATGGCATTTTTTTTTTTTTTATTAGTAATGGTGGCGATCAGCGATTTTTATCGTGACTGCGACATTATGGCAGACACATCGGACACTTTTGACACTATTTTGGGACCATTGTCACTTATACAGCGATCAGTGCTATAAAAATGCATTGACATGGACCTAAAATCAGTAGGAAGCAGTCAGTAGTTGTCTGTGTGAGGTGTTGAGAGAGCAAGACACAGCCGTGTGAGTATTGTGACCTAGTGTTGCTGAGACACAGCTGCTAAGCTTCTGTGGCCCTTGTTAGGAGCCCTGTTGCTCTCTTCCTACATGCACAATGTAAGCATACTCACCTTCAGTATCACTGGATATGTAGTAGCTACTGGAAGTACAAAAATATGTGCACATTCCTCCCTGGCTAGCAGTAAGATAATGCAACACAAGCCTGTGCTGTAAAATCTCCTTCTTCATCATTTTCAGTTGTTTCACCACAATAATGACGTTTTTGCTATATATTGTAGTCACATTATCCATTGAATAACACTGAAAGCTTTCTTTATGCAACACCCGTTGACCCAGGGAATGCTAAACAATGGCTTGACCTTCCCAGAGAGGGAATAGAGATAAGAGGGCGCACCAGCCTTGTGCATTATCCTTTAGTAAATGTATTTGTAAAAACAGATTAGAAACTACTTACAAACATGTGAAGATAATTTGTTTTGTAAAAGCCTCCAAATGGCGGCAGTCAATCTAGGTACGACAGTCTCCAGATGGTGAACGAGAGGACTTCAGGACCACTGCTGGCTTACATGTTTCGAAAGCAATACCTTCTTCCTCAGAGCCTAGCAGTGGTAACTCCTTCAGCTCATTATAGACACATGTGCATTCATTAGACACACCCCAGGAAGGTTCAAAGACCCCGCCCACTGCAGGGGTGGTCTAGTGGAGGCGAGAGGCTAGGGTGACAGGTGGAAAATTACACACAGCTCCCACTATGTTATGCAGGCAACAATAGAAACAGAATCGTTAGTAGTTGCTAGAGACAGTGAAAATACCAGCCGGATGGAAAAACGTGCATTGATGTAATATGCTATCATAAGGGTCCGTACCTTAGCATATGGGAGTGCTGATCGCCATCCATCTGTGCGGGTGATATATATGTTTCTACGAGCTGTATTGTATCTGTAGCGGGTATGTACTTTCCCGGGTGTAAATTTGAACTTGACGGAGACATTAGTGATGTGTAATTCCCTGCAGCCCAGCGGGTGGCGCTGTCGCCCTGGGCTGGGGTTGAATCATTGCTGTGTGTCGTGCCTCCTTTTTGTCCTCCCTCGGCAGTGGTATGGTGGGGCGGGGAACCCGCCATGCTTGCTGGGAGAGGGTATAAAGGGGCTGGCCATCTTTGTCACGGGGTCGGAGTCCAGGGCACCGTCAGCCTGTGGACGGTGGTTCGTGTCGGTTCTCTAGGCGGGCCTAGAGGACAGCCGGAGGTCGTGTTCCATTCCAGGCACCTTTAGCCTGGGGTGAGGTACTCAGATGGAGGTCCGGAGCTCAGTGCCCAACACTGAGTTCCGCGAGGGAAGGAGATCCTAGGGAACCCCGGGAGTGGGTACCCGAATCCAGAAGGCATAATGGACCGGGGGGAGCTCCTCATTCGAAGACCTGGTGCAGCAGATTTCCAGTGACGGGTGAGTCTCTCACCAGAGACCGCTTGGAAGGAAATCCCCCCCCCCTCATTCGGAGACTGCAACCCACTTTCAGGAAGGAAAGTGGAGAACACGTTGTGTCTGGGCCTATTCGCATCCACACCTCCTTTCCTGTTCTGTTTCTACCAAGGGAGTTCAACTGATTGTGTTAATTCGAGAAGAATAAAGGAGTGTTGAACTTTAATGGTGTTGGGCTCATTTCCTGACAGACATTGTTCAAGGTAACTCTTGGTGGAGGCTCCAGGTTCACAGCACTGACCCGAAGGTAAAAGAACTTTGCTTGTATCACACTGACACCTGTGACAAAGGCCTGGCGTAGTGTCCCCGCTCCCTTCCCCTCTAAAAGATACCCCTACACAAGAGAGAGACGAGCTGAAGAGAAAGAGGGGAGTGAGGAGGGTGCTAAACGTGGGGGCTCGGGTCCGGTATAGTGTTTGTGCACTACAGTATAGAACGTGTCTGTTGGAAGAGTTACGCGAATAGGCAGACCTTCATTGGCCGAAGTGCATCCCTGCTCGAAGTCGTGGACATGACCCAATGAAGGGAAAGGCCCGCGCAGAAGAGTGGAAAGAGGGGGAAGTTCAGCCGTGTGAAGTACTACACGTGGGGGCTTCTATTGCACTGCGCCACCAGGCACAACCCCCATCGCTTAGTTCGTGGGCGTGACTCAGAAACAGAAAAGAAGAAAATCCCACGAACTGGAGCAAAGGGGAGGAGTCCAATACGTGTGAAGGACTACACGTGGGACATTGGCGCAAAAACTCTGCAGTGTGCAATGGATCAGCAACAGGTCGCCATGTTCGGACATACGTCGTTGATTCCATTTCACCCTTCCACCACGACTTTGACTGCTGCTGCTCCGGTAACAGATACGGGGATCCGGCTAAAGCCAAGGGGTCGATTCGCCCTGTATTCGTGCATGGACGTTGAGGCCCTGGGTGTGATTTGTCCCAGCTGTTCAGGACTGGTGTGCCAGCTGAAGCCATTCGGGCGATGTGAGGCCTGTGGGGAGTTCCTGTTCGAAGTGGATCCGGCAGTTGAGAAGCCGAGAACCATCTACCCCGGCCGTGCTGCGGGCAACACCACTCAGAGAGGAGGAATCACTGCTGTGACAGCCATCCCTGCGCACACTGCAGCGACCACGGAGGAGGTCATAAAATTTCAACGGGAGAAATCCGAGGATGCTGACTCGGTCACCACGATCTCGCAGCGTCCACCACCGAAGAGAAAGACCAGCATGGTAGCCCCGACCAGCGGTTGTGGTGGACCGTCTCGCCCGCTTACGCCCGGCCAGGATGGATCCGTCGACAAGAGTTCCGGACGTCCCGTTTCAAGTAAAGGCCGAGGTAAGCCTGGCGGAGAGATTTGGTGTGTGGGAAGAGGTGAAAGCTCGGTCTCCACTACAGGATACCTGCCTGCGGAGGAGTGTGACACCTCTGACCTAGAGTCGCTCTCGGACATGGAAGACGACGTTGCAATAGATGAACTGTTTGCAGAGAAAGGCTGGGACAAAGTACCTCTCTCTTCATTCCGGAGGACCAGGGATCCACCCATGTCTACAGGGGAAAGTACACCCCGGGTGGAGGCACCAGTGCCTGAAGAGAGGTCCCATCTCCAGCCTGCTTTTACATCCCCAGTGCCATCTGTACCGAAGACTGGGGAAAAGAGACTGTTACTGCGGGCACCAATGCCCAGATCAGATGTGATCAAGGTCCCTCGCCACCCGGACTCGATAGTGTTGCCTGGCAAAGGGGACAGAGCTACCATGCCTCCTTTGGCGAGATTACAACGGCTATTTGGCCAGAAGGTTGCTGCGGACTACGGATGGGAGTATCCGTACTTGTCGAAGGAACTGCTGTATGAGGTGGAAGTGTGCCGGGAGCGCTGGTACAATGACTTTGTGTGGACCCACCTTCAGGTTCCCCACGCCTGCAGGTACCTGGCATGCTCTCCAAAGGCCTCTCAACGTTTTAAGGACTGCAAGGCAGAATGGATGTTGGGACGACACATCCATGCAGACAAAGTGTTGATCCGACGCAAAGAAGGAGAAGATGTGGACTATCATCTGGAAACCATGGATCAGCACTTGAAGCCACTTGTTCTGCTGCATCCCCGTTTTTATCTGTAGGAGAAAAGAGACTCCGCTCCTATCATGCTGCTGAACTTTCTGGGGCCCGTTGCTTTTGTCCCCTAAAGGAATGAAGGACTGTTCCTGTTGTTCTTCACTTTCCTGCAAGAGATCATAGACTCTGGGTAGATAGGGCCAAAGAGAAGAGGAAAGTTCCACGAGTGCAGTTACCGCGGTGCTGTCACCAGGTGGCAGTGTTGCGCAACGTTAAAACACTTTTCATGCACTCACTCTTTGGAGAAAAGGGATTTCTTTCCGGAGAAGTTTCTTTTCCATCACACGAATACAGGTGTCAGGGTTATATGTGTTAATCCTTTCTTTTCCCTCTGCAGGAGAGCATCCCATCAAGTCCACTGAGAATGGGGTGGGTCTTAGTCAGGATGGGGGGGAAAGTAAAAAAAAGAAAAATTGTGAAGATGTGATTCAAAGTTATGAGTCAATGCTGTTGTTTCTCTTCTGTCTTTATTCCCTTTTCTTTACAGGGCTCAGACACAATGTTTTAGTTGGATAGTTTTTCTAAAAGTTTTATTTTTGTACAATTGTTAGTCGGTTTCTGGATTGGATTATGTCAGCCGTTGAGGGCATGATTTACTCCAGACACTGGGGACCGGTGTCAAACCACCAGGGGGAGAGTGTAGCGGGTATGTACTTTCCCGGGTGTAAATCTGAACTTGACGGAGACATTAGTGATGTGTAATTCCCTGCAGCCCAGCGGGTGGCGCTGTCGCCCTGGGCTGGGGTTGAATCATTGCTGTGCGTCGTGCCTCCTTTTTGTCCTCCCTTGGCAGTGGTATGGTGGGGCGGGTAACCCGCCGTGCTTGCTGGGAGAGGGAATAAAGGGGCCGGCCATCTTTGTCACGGGGTCGGAGTCCAGGGCACCTTCAGCCTGTGGACGGTGGTTCGTGTCGGTTCTCTAGGCGGGTCTAGGCCTAGAGGACAGCCGGAGGTCGTATTCCATTCCAGGCACCTTTAGCCTGGGGTGAGGTACTCAGATGGAGGTCTGGAGCTCAGTGCCCAACACTGAGTTCCGCAAGGGAAGGAGATCCTAGGGAACCCCGGGAGTGGGTACCCGAATCCGGAAGCCGTAATGGACCGGGGGGAGCTCCTCATTCGAAGACCTGGTGCAGCAGATTGCCAGTGACGGGTGAGTCTCTCACCGGAGACCGCTTGGAAGGAAATCCCCCCCCACCCTTGTTCGGAGACTGCAACCCACTTTCAGGAAGGAAAGTGGAGAACACATTGTGTCTGGGCCTTTTCGCATCCACACCTCCTTTCCTGTTTTGTTTCTACCAAGGGAGTTCAACTGATTGTGTTCATTCGAGAAGAATAAAGGAGTGTTGAACTTTAATGGTGTGGGGCTCATTTCCTGACAGACATTGTTCAAGGTAACTCTTGGTGGAGGCTCCAGGTGCACAGCACTGACCCGAAGGTAAAAGAACTTTGCTTGTATCACACTGACACCTGTGACAAAGGCCTGGCGTAGTGTCCCCGCTCCCTTCCCCTCTAAAAGATACCCCTAGACAAGAGAGAGAGACGAGCTGAAGAGAAAGAGGGGAGTGAGGAGGGTGCTACATCTCTATTACATAACACTGATCAAAGTGATCGCTTTGACAGTGTTATGTAATAGAGACAATACAGCTCGTAACGTATTGTCTTTGTGAGTAGTTTTTAATCTGTTTTTACAAATAAATTTACTAAAGGATAATGCACAAGGCTGGTGTGTCCTCTTTTCTCTATTCCCTCTCTTGATTGCTAGGATATCCCTATCCTGGAGGGCCGCAAGGCCTGAGGAATTATCCTTTGAACATTAGACAGCTCATGCGCAAGAGTATTTGTTTTCTGCTTGACCTTCCCAGTTTCAGAAGAAAGATTCAGTTGATCCCTAATGGATGTATCTAAATCTCTCTGCATTATGAAGTGCCAGGGAATTTTGTGAGACTGAGTTTTCTTATGCCCCATACACACGATCGTTTTTCTTGCCATTTTTTTTCTTGCCGTTTTTCACGTCGTTTTTTTTTCATGTTTCCTCTCAAGCCTGTCTTGCGTACACACAATCATTTTAAAAAACTATCAAGCAAAGCGCAGTAACGTATACCACGTACGACGGCACTATAAAGGGGAAGTTCCGCTCGAATGGCGCCACCCTTCATGTTAGTAAAGTTTGTTGAGCAACGATTTGCGCTTTTCAGCCTCGTGCTTTTCAGTCCGTTACTGCGTGACGAATGTGCTATCTCCATTACGAACGCTAGTTTTACCAGAACGAGCGCTCCCGTCTCAGACTTGATTCTGAGCATGCGCGTTTTTTTCACGTCGTTAAAGCATACACACTATCGTTTTTCACGTCGTTAAAAAAAACAACATGAAAAACGACGTGAAAAAAGAGAGCATGTTCGAAATTTTTAATGGCCGTTTTTCACGTCGTTAAAAATGCTCTGGAGCATACACACGATCATTTTTAATGGCCATTTTTAAAAATGGCATTTTTAACGGCATGAAAAACGATCGTGTGTATGGGGCATTTACATTCATTTCCCATATACCAAGTGGTGAGAATTACTCGGCCAAAATAGCATATCCCTGTTGCATCTATGGGCACCCAGTTACATAATATGCAGATTTCCAGCATATAAAATTGAATACTGGGGATGTAGAACGGGCCTTTTTAGATTTAAAGCCAGTAAGCCAAGTTTGCAACTTAAAATTATTTATTAATTCCTGTTGATCAGGTTGTGCAACCCCTAATAGGTTTCATTGTTCCACAGCGGTTTGTTTGCCTAAAACCAATACTTTGAAGGGGCTTATCCACAATCTGAACTGCCTATAGAACGGGTGCTATTTTTATACCCTGTGTTTGGCTGATATGTGCATGTGAAATTAACACATACTTGGTTGCATGGGCACACTAGAAAAAGCAGAAGAGACACTGATTTTTTTCTGTTAGACTGGCTGACATTGCTAAAGTATGCCTCATCTTCTATTTCTTTCATAGGATCTGGTACAGCCAACAATGGTAGCGTTTTATGCGATATGGGTGAATGGATCTGTGACAGGAGGGTCACTTTGGACACAGGGTGAGCCAGGAAATAATGGACATTAAGAAATATATCTTGGGCTACCAAAAATGGGTCTGTAAAATTTATCCACCATATTCCCAAGGATAACTGTAAAGGACTATTTACTGTTTCTGAACTCAACAGGTTAATTGAGAGATACTGAGGTGTTCAGCCTCAATCACCTGTCTGCCTAGTGTAATGCTAATCCCAGCTTCTAAAAGACCTGTTCATTGTTTGTGGTGATTTACATTCTATTGTCCATTGTGGTTTGGGGGAATTAAGCCTATAATTATAGGTTGTGGAACTAGCAGCAGACAGGTTAATTGAAGAGATGTTGATGAATCACCTGCATACCTGCACACCTGCATGTGTATTGGGTCTGTTATGTTGTGGGTGGAGCTGGACCATTGTTCATTTTAGGTTAATGCAGTATTGGATGGTTATAAAAGTTACAATGTTTTTTCTCAATAAAGTCATTCGATGCTAGGAAGATACAGAGTGCATCTCGTTCTTCCAGAAGGATTAATTCCTATGGGAAGGGGTCGTCTGGCTGTGGAGAATCGACGGTGAAGTTGTGTCCAGGAGAGGGAAGGGATCTAAACGGCGTTACCCCCTTTCGTATTTGGGGTGCCGTTACAGGATCCAAACCCAACACTTCAACAGCTTATTCACAGTAGACGTGCGATTCGTTTCGAGCGAATCGAAAATTCGTACATTCGGAAGCATACGAAATACAAATTTCTATTCTTACGAATTTTATACGAAATACGAAATTTCGTTGACGAATTTCGTTTCGGGAGTGGGAGACTGCTCAGACTGGTACTGGTAGTCTAAGGGAGATTCAGAATTGGACAAAATAAGAATGTTCGTTAAAATGGTTTTATTATTGTCATAATAATTACGATTATTCGTTATGATGAAGTTAAAAACCCAGGAAGTCAGCACAGCACAGGGATGATGGGAGCCCCTCATAATGAGCACAGCAGGGGTATAGCCCTAGGACGAAGTCAGAACAGCACAGGGATGGTGGGATCGCCTCATAACGAATGTTCGTAATTGTTACAAAAAGTTAACGAACCTAACAAACTTTCGTATTTCGTACGAATCCAAATTGAATTTCGGACACGAATTACGAAATGCGAATTAACGGGCTACTACAAACCCAGGAAGTCAGCACAGGGATGATGGGATCCCCTCATAATGAGCACAGCAGGGGTAAAGGCCCAGGAGAAAGTCAGCACAGCACAGGGATGGTGGGAGCCCCTCATAAGGAGCATAATGAGTTGACGACTGCCATATTGAGAAAGGTATTTTTTGCTTTTTAAATTCATCATAACGAATGTTCGTAATTGGTACGAAAAGTTAACGAATCTAACGAAAATTCGAAATTTAATACGAAACTAATCCAAATTGGATTTCGGACACGAATTACGAAATACGAATTTTCGTCTAATACGAAACGGAACGAAACTAAACAAATTTATTGACGGGAATGTAGGGAATGCATTAAGTTAAAAAAAGCACCAAGGCTTTAGAACCACTTTAAATAAGAAGTATGGCCAAAGCTCTTTTTGCTATACTCCTTATTTAAAGTGGTTCTAAAGCCTTGGTGCTTTTTTTAACTTAATGCATTCCCTACATTATGGTAAAAAAAACACCCCACTACCTATTCCCTCCCCTCATACACACTTGACCTGGGCCTGTCAGTGATCCAGTTTTGTCCCAGCTTCAGGTCTTTTCTCCCTCTCTTCCTCTTCTCACGGGGACACGGGCAGTAGTGGGGGGGGCAAGTCACACTGTGTTTTTTATGTTATGTATTAACTTTTCCTGTCTCAGGGAGGGGCTTTGAAAACCCCAGAAGAAGGAGGTGAAGAGAGAGACAGAGATCTGAGCCACATGGCCATATACACATAGGGGCTGCTACCGCTGTTTTTTTTTCACCTAAATCAGAAGCAAAGACTATTATTCGAGTATTCCTATTTTCCAATAGCTTATCTACAGCTGCCCATAGTTTCTTGGGTGTATTTCTGAATCTTAGTGACAGATGAGTCTCTGTTTTATTGTTATTATCTCACATACACAGTGTCTGTGCTACTGTAAGTGTAGTGGTCATCTTCCAGTAAATTAGTAGGTAACCTTCTTTTTGCAATATAGTTTATAGGCAGCTCCTGTCTTTATAGTTAGGTTCTGGAGTCCTTTAGCTAGTTTTAGCTTAGGGCTCAATAGCCAGCATATTCTAGAGCCAGGTTTGGCATCCCACGACCACTTCTGATAGTAAGAGGTCCAGTTGCATGTCAGATTGGAAACTACTAGGAGGGACTAAAGCACAGAGTAGATAAGTTGACTCTGAGTTCCAGTGTCACACCACAGTTCCTGCCAGTGAGAAGCTCCGTTCCAGGCTGGTTGGACAACAGTTGGAGGATTACCCCGTGACCACTGATCTTGTATTCAGGTCTTCAACACAAAAACAGACGCTGCATCATCCTCAGAGGCCCCTGCAACTAAACGTTGCTGCAACATTCATCTGAAGGGTATTTCTATTAATACCTACATATACCCAGGTATTTGTGCACAATTCCACCAGGACTCCAATTGAGTCCTTTGCTGATAGTACCTGTTTGTACTTTGGATGTGTGCACTGTTTTTAATCTCTTCTTATATAAAGCTATGCATTGACTTGTCATTCTACACGTGGCATAAAAAACACTGAACACATTGCGGTTTAGAGCTGAGTTCCAGAGGATTCATCTAAACCTGTTTAATGTTTTGGATGTCTTTCATTGTTTCTGTGCTCACTGAGGGTTTTTAAGATCAGTCAGATACTGAAAAAGAATACCTGTTTTCACCTGTGTACCATCTCCTTTCTGTTCAATGTATCTGCTATTGTAAGTGTCAAGTCTGAGTAATGATCCTTCTGATGTTACAGCATTTTGATATATAGGTTTGTTCTGTAAGTGCCAAATTAACCCACAATGCTCAGATGCAGGTGCAGACCCATTTAAGTCAATTTCCCACAACTCCCTAGGAGCCTGGACATGCCAAGAAAGTATACATTCCTTAGCTTCCCTCTAGGGTTGTCCCGATACCACTTTTTTAGGACCAAGTACAAGTACCGATACTTTTTTTCATGTACTCACCGATACCGATTACCGATACTTTTTTTTAATGCCATGTGACAGTTTTCAAACCACAATACAGACTAATGATATCTTCTTGATCATTTATGAAGAACTCTAACTCAAGACATAAAAGAATAAAACTGTTGGGCACTGATAGGATTAGGTGGCACTGATATGCAGCACTGATGATGAGCACTGATAGGTGGCGCTGATTAAGCATTACTGATGGGTGGCACTGACTGATGGGTGGCACTGGCTGGCACTGATGAGGCAGAACTGATGAGGAGGCCCTAATATGTAGCACTTTTGGGCACTGATAGAATTAGGTGGCACTGATATGCAGCACTGATGAGCACTGATAGGTGGCACTGACTGATAAGTGGCACGCACTGATAGATGGCACTGCGTGATGAGCACTAATAGGTGGCACTGATTATGCAGCACTGATGAGCACTGATAGGTGGCACACACTGATGGCTGGGCACTGATTGGCACCGATAGGTGGCACGCACTGATTGGCACTGATAGGTGGCACGCACTAATGGGCACCGATAAGTGGCACACACTAATGGGCACTGCACAAAGGTAGCACGCACTGCTGGCCACTGATAGGTGGAACACACTGATGGGCACTGATAGGTGGCACACACTGAAAGCTGGCACTTATAGGTGGCACTGACTGATGGCTGGCGGTGGTACTGCCTGGATGGGCACTGGCTGGATGGGCACTGATGGATGGCACTAATGTCACTGAGCATTTATTGATGGCTGCCACTTATAGGCACTTAGGCAGGAGAGGATTTATTTTTCTATGCTGCCTCTGCGACGCCCATCTTGGTACACCCTGCACTTGGCCTCAATAAAGCAGCAGCGGACATCTTGTTACACCCAGCCCAAATTACATGGGCTGGCTGTAACAAGATGTCCGCTGCTGGCATACTGTGGCCGAGTGCAGGGTGTACCAAGATGGCATTGTCATTGCGCAGGCGCCGTGTAGAGCTGACCTCAGCTCTACATCTTCGGCTATTTTCGGTGGCTCCGGAAAGGTTCATACTGTGCAAGCGCCGCACCTGTGCAGTACAGGGGGGGGGGTCCTTATCCACCGGGGGACCTTTTTCGGCAGGAGACCGGCAACACGGAGTGTCACTTCATTTAACGAATGTGACGGCTCCGGTCGCAGATGGATAATGATGCGGCTGCACCCCCTTACCTTACGCCTGAGGACTCCACTCTGCTTTGCTCTCCGCCCTCCAGTCGCTGACTCCGCCCGCTGATCCCATATCGGCAAAGGTATCGGGAGCATTTGCGCGAGTACAAGTACTCCCGCAAATGCTCGGTATCGGTCCCGATACCGATACTAGTATCGGTATCGGGACAACCCTACTTCCCTCCCTCAGCAGCTCACAGAGGCCAATCCTGATAAAGCATTGGTAGTTGGGCAAGAAATATGCAGCCAGGTGAAAGGCCCTCCACTGTCTGTCCAAGCAGCTGGTTTAGAGCACAATGACATGCATCTTCTCCAAGAAGACCCAGCTGCGGTGGGGAGCCCCTTCCCAATTGCTACCAGAGTACTCTAGTTCCAGTAGAATGGCACAATTTTGTCCCTGGTCCTTGGATGCCTCCAACAGTTCATCTGGTTACCAGAGCTACCCTGGATTTCACTGTAAGGAACACTGTCTATGAAAATGAATGACAGTAGCTGTGTTCTGTACTACTTAACAGTTATCAACTTAACTCTCTGTTTTTATAGAGTCTTATAGAACTGTGCTATGCAACAACATGCTACCTTAATCTGTTTTACATTATTGCATCTAACTTTGCTACCTGTTACATTTACACTTGGTTTGATTATTTAGGCTATTACCTATTCTGTTTAAGTCCTTAAATAAATGAAACTGTAGAGAAATATAAGGTAATTTACATACCAAGAATTAAATTGCATAATTTTCTACAGCCTTCAAACTTTCTTTGGATGTTAGCATTTTTGATCTGACCACTTTAGTAGCACACATTTTTTACAACAAAAATGTTCCTTTATTGAGGCAAAAAGAGTCAAGCATGATATGTATCACATTTTAATTAAAATCATTCCCATTAGCAGCTAGTCTAATAGAAAATGCTTCCTAATCAAGTCTATGGGTCAGGAAATCTACATTACTTTTTTAAATAAAACAATGTCCAAGGCATCTAGCCTTAGAGGCTATTTCTGACCTGAGTTCTGTGTATGTGCCAGGTACAGCTATTTTTTCTCTTTGGCTAAGCACAATGCATGTGCACATTTTCACATGACATTGTCGTGCATGGAAATACTGTGCCAGTGAGTCTCCCAAAATACGTATATAACAAACTGTCAAGTGGTTTAAATCTCCAGCATCCACCAAAAACTGTAACATCAGTTTTTAAGTGGACTGACAACTGACAAATATAGATAAAAACATTTTTTTATTGCGCTTGCTAAAAATTTTAAAAAATATCAAATCTATCTGTTATTGATAGAAGTTTGCCCTGTGCATGTAATAAGATATTGGGTATTTTCTAGACATGTGCATTCGTTTTCGTCCGAATTTCAGGTATTTTCGTTATCGTTTTAACAAACGAAAACGAAAATGCAGAATCCGAAAACCGAAAGATCCGACATAAACAAATGCTTAGTTTTAGTTTTCGTCGCAACAACAGTTTGATATAGATAGGAGATTCGACATGAGGCTGACAATAAAAATCTATGTCCATCGAACCTGTGGTCGAATGTGCCTAACCTTAACTCTATTAGTCCAAGATTATTCTACATAGAGAGAAAAGATTCGACATTATAGAGAGAAAAGATTCAACATTATAGAGAGAAAAGATTCGACATTATAGAGAGAAAAGCTTGCTGCTGGAATTGGGTGGGGGAAGTAAAATAAAAATAATGATGATGATGAATGTTATTGGCTGATTGTAACCAAAGAGGAGGAGCAGTAAAATAGCTAGAACTAACTTGACAATTCAACGTGAACGACGAAGATTCGACAAAGCATCGAAAAACATACAAATGTCGAATCTGTCATTGAAGGCTTATGGTGTCTGTTGAAAGTTCTAAGAAGATTCGACGGAGCAGATAAACTGTACGACGCTGCAATCGTACATTTCCGGTCAAATGCATCCGCCCATAGGCTATAGAAAAATTCTAATGTTGGTTAACTAGTAATAATAATTAATAAATATAATTATTACTAGTCATACAACATTATAATTCTACTATAGCTTGTAGGCGGAACATTCGACCGGAAATGTACGATTGCGGCGTCGTACAGTTTCGCTGCTCCGTCGAATCTTCTTTGAACATTCGACAGACACCATAAGCCTTCAATGACAGATTCGACCTTAATTAATTCAGATTTTCGAACTAATGCAATTTCTAACGAAAAACAAAATAAATAAAAACGAATTTTGGAAGTAACTAAATAAATGTATTTTTCGAACGAAAACGAAATTCCGAAACAAAATATTTCAGTGTGCACATGTCTAGTATTTTCTCAGTTCCAGAGCCGTGCCTAGTGTATTTTGTGCTAAGAGCATGTTCGACTGGTAAGGTGTTTAAACTATCAGAGTATTCCACTAGTTGCTGAGACTACTAGGGCTAGTGCTCTACAGAGATCTTCAGATCAGATTGCACAGCCTGGTAACTTGCATTAGGTTGCCGACTATCACACCTTTTTAATAAATATACAGTAGAAACTGTTAAACACATATACGGTAAAACATCTAAATGCATATTGCGATTGCCATTTATAGCTCTTTTACATAACTATAACCTACGTTTGCTGCTTCTAACAGAATTACTTCACCTTTTTGCTACTTTGTTTTACTGTTTTTCTTTATGTGATGTGGCTTTTGTTTACTGAATCCCATGCCTATATAGAACTTCCAGTGAAAGCAAACTTTGTAAAATTGCACTTATTGTCTGCTCCAAACTCGCTTACGTGGCACAATTTCCTTTTTGTATGAAATATAAATGAGTCATCTGTATGTGATGATGGATATGTTTGTCATGTCACACATATAAGCAGCAAATGTGAATCAATGCCTCAAGCAATATAAACAAAAATAAGAATAAAAGACTACCAGCTAGCAGAGACATAATGCTGAAATTGGAAAAAGAAATGGAGTGAGGAAAAGTGAGGTATGACTTTCCAGAAGGTTATATCTTTGTGTTATGAGGCTGCCAGGGAAGACCCTTAAATAAAACATATGTAAAATCAATGAACACGTTTATTTCATTTGTCATTGTTTTTATTATAAGGTATTACTATTTCCTAATAAAAAGTGTCTCTATTCACTTATTATTCATGTAGAAAAAACAACTTTATGAATAATTTTTCAACATTTTCAATGTTACCAATATACCACATTCACATTATTTTCACACGCTCATAGTGGCTATCCACATTTATTCAGTAACTCAAAATGCAAAAGTAGGTAACCTATAGAACTCAGAAATCATATTTCATCATTCCAAATAATGAAAAGTGAAAGTTTTACATTATTTGGAATGTGTTGCTTGTGTTGGTTACTGTAAGTTAGAATACAATACATTGCATATTACCAATGTTCTCTGAGCTGCTATTATTTAAAGAGGTTGTAAACCTCTCTTTGGAAGTGGTACATATTGGTAAGCCTATAATAAGGCTCACCTATAGGTACTGTAAATATTTTTTATAAATGTGCGCCATTTTGGAGATATTTACTGTGTTTTGCAACGATTATATAATCGGCGCATGCGCTGTGAAGAAACGCCCCCCGTGCCGTTTCTTCACAAGCGAGTGCCGTGACTGGCAGCTCCCGTGCATATGCGCGGGAGTGATGTCACGTGGCTCTGGCCAGTCACAGAGCCGGAGTCCGTGGCCCTGGAAGGAAGAGGGGTGAACATGGATGCGGCATGCAGCCGGGACGCCGCGGGATTCGTTTGCAGGTAAGTGTCACATAATGTGCTGGTATGCGATGCATACTTGCACATTATGCTTTTAATTTGAAGGGGCAAAGGAAGGAAGTAAAACCCATCAGAGTTTACTACCTCTTTAAGATTTTGGAAGTGTTTATGTAATTGTCCTCATTATTAAAAAACTCAATGCCATTCACATGGCACTTAGAAACAAAATGACTATATCATTATTACATATTTTCAAGCCTAAAGTCAGCCAAACATGGATTGCAATTCAGCCAGTTCCGCAGGGACTAGCCTAATTTTGATACAAGTATGGAAAGGCTGGTAGTCAGTTGTTTTCCCAAACAACCAGTGCTGCAGGCTATAGCTGGCAGCAGTGATCATAGTATTCTGCTGGGGGGAAGTCTCCCCACAGTCAAAACACAACTCATCAAGGAATCCCACGTTGAGTGTGTGAATGGGGGAATTGGCTCATTTTTTTTTCTTCCATTCAACCCACTGGTTGAACAGAGGAAACAATTAGTGTATGGCCTGTCTAACAGTTTCAAGGTTATAAATCACACACATGCCCACAATTTTGGTGGAGTCTTGTGATTAAATCTAAATACTTTTTCCACCTGCCAAAAAGACAGAAAGTGGCAAATGCCCAGTCAGTAATTACAGATAAGGTATGCACGATGCTCTTTAATTTACAGTAAATAAAATATTTTTTATATTTCCCAAGGTCAAAAAGGCCAATATGTTTACATTTATTGTTCTTTTTGATATACAGCTTTGTTATAAAGTTGAGTTATGCTTATGCATTTTTTTCTCCTATACTCAATTGCAATTGTCCAGGTTTGTGACAGGTAATATTAAGGGAATATATATAGTGCTTTAATACATATTTTTTCCTTGCTTGTTATGGTAAAAAAAAAGTTGTTTTTTTAGTTTGGTAAATATAAAATATGCATAATAATATATATTCTATCCAGGCGGCAGTTTGGTTACTAGTTTCCTTCACGCATATTCAGTATTTATTTATTTTTCTTTGCTGAACCAATCCTGTTGTTTACAAAACTGGAATGAGTTGTCAAAGAAGTAAAACATCCCTTGCCAGAGAACTAAGTAGGAGGCTCTAATCAAGCAAAGAGAGCTGCAAAGCAATCTTTCTCATGGTGGCCATAGACCCTTTTTTATCAAATTGATCTGCCATCCAACCAAAACAATCAAATCAGCAAAAAAATGAATAGGTTTAACCTCCCTTTTTATTTAGACTCAATTTTGATTCGATTAAATTTAGTGAATCGGCCAGGGCAGAAATGATAGGCTGTTTTGCATTGATCAGCAGCACTGAGATACTTTGTTCAATGAATACAATCATATTTAGATTGATCCGATTATGAGATTACACAGTGGAAACAAAAATGGGCTTGAAGTCTTTCAATTGTAAGTCATGTTCATATCTTACAATATATAAAGGGTTTGACGCTAAAGAATTAATACAAACAAGGCTGTGCACTTAAAAATTATAAATAAAACTGTATATCATGTGAAGTGAATCAAAATTTCATATTAAATAAATATAATGGTGCCAACCATAGCAATAGTGTATATAACCAATAAAGTGCTGACAGTGCATAGAGTGCAATCAATAAAGTGCAATCAATGGGGTGCAAAGGAATCGTGCAAAAAGCTGCAAATAGTTCAATATTGCAATTGATCTATAAATAATTGTAGATGCGGAATCGGTCTGAAGAGGTCTCATGAAATGTCTCTGATGGACAAAATCCTCTATTAGGTTGAATACTGTTATAGCTGTGTTTATAAATGTCCACAATAAATCAGCAATGTCCATTCTTGACATTTTAATAAATTTGATACTTAATTTACTACACCATCAGAGGCTTCTTTCTCGTCCCACCATTTGTCCCTGGCGGGAGCTCCGCCCCCCCTCCCCTCTTTTCTCTTAGGACAGGACACCTTTGGGATCAGCGTGAGTGGTGGAGGAGGATATAGACCAGTAAAGAGTACAGTGGAGAAGTTATACAAGAGAGATAAGATCATGCTTAATGCCAGATATTTTTACTACAGAGGTGAGAGTTCTGGGAGACTGGTGTAGGATTCATATGCTGGTTCAATACTTCAATTGCTGATTCATTGTGGACATTTATAACACAGTTATAACAGTATTTAACCCAACAGAGGATTTTGTCCATCAGAGACATTTCATGAGACCTCTTCAGACCGATTCCTCATCTACAATTATCTATAGATCAATTGCAATATTGAACTATTTGCAGCTTTTTGCACGATTCCTTTGCACCCCATTGATTGCACTTTTTTTGATTGCACTGTCAGCACTTTATTGATTATTTACACTATTGCTATGGTTGGCACCATTATATTTATTTAATATGGAATTTTGATTCACTTCACATGATATACAGTTTTATTTATCATTTTTAAGTGCACAGCCTTGTTTGTATTAATTCTTTAGCGCGGAACCCTTTATATATTGTTTTATGTTTATGTGTAAGGTGAACACAGATAGGTTTTGCAGCTTTTGCACCCAATATCCTAGTTCCATTTCATTTACTCTTGAGTAGCGCAAAAGACACTCATCCTATACATCATGGATATGCAATTAGCGGACCTCCAGCTGTTGCAAAACTACAAGTCCCATCATGCCTCTGCCTCTGGGTGTCATACTTGCTGCTGTCAGTGTCTCGCTATGCCTCATGGGACTTGTAGTTTAGCAACAGCTGGAGGTCCGCTAATTGCATATCCCTGCTATACATGTTCATATCTTAACTATCAGTAGAAATCCTCTTCCCCGTGTATGTCATATCAATCTAATGGATTGTCAACTGTAGATCGGTTATTCCGATCTACAGAAACCGATCATTTATTGAACCCAGTATGCCCTCCATAAGTCCACTATAACATTTTAGTAAAACAATTATTGTGTAAATTCCAATAAAACAACAGTTTAAAAACAACGTTTAAAAAATGACCCCCAAACCTTTTTAGTTTTCCTTTAACATGCATAATTTGACAACTCTCAATACAGTGTTAAAAGGGTGACAACAGCCAGGTTTAATTACTGTGTCCCAGATTTTTCTGTCAGATTATAAGTGCTGTCTATGTCCTCATAGAGAGAATTGAAAATTTTTCAGATTCTTGTTGATAATAGATAAAATTCTTACCCTTGCATGCCTGAAATACTAAAATACTGTATATATACTGTATATACGTGTAGCACTACGCCCGAAGGAGCTGCTGGTTTTGTTTTGGGTCTGTACTCTGGCTATCAACCCCAGGAATTTGGCTCGAACCCTCCCTTGGCACAACTGGTCTGCACAGAGATTGTGGAACCCACTGGTAATTGGGAAACACAATAATGTCACACAGTAATAAAATTGTAAATAAAGTTGTTACCTTGTAATGGCCACTGGTCCAACAGGGAAACAGATAAACTCCACACAGAATTCTACTTAACCAAGAGTCAATTTTACTTGGTGAGAAAAGTAACAGAATTAGACAAAAATACAGTTGACTCCTACAGGGCCCTGCAAGAGTCAATGGTATAGCAGAATATTTTAGTTAGAAGCAGTCAAAACAAAGAATCACAGGTCTGGTGTGCACTTTCTATATATTTAGACTGTATGCTCGGGAGCTCCCCCTAATGGGCAATACTGTACACGTGTCTCGGTACCATTTGTTCTAAACAGGCCTGACTAAGTCCAGTACAAAGTTCCTTCCAGCAGTAAGAGTCTTCGCTAGCATTTGTTGGTGCACATCAAACATTTGTAATCCATACGGTTATGAAAAAGGCAGAGACCGAACATCCACAATGTTTATAAACATGTAACTCACTGACGGTGCAAACGCCAATCCTTAAAACACGCGGCCACTACGAGATGCATTATGTCCTTGTATTTGGCGCACTACTCTAATAATAATGGCAAGTCTTTAAGAGTCACAGTCCTATGCAACAGTTAGTCAATATTGGGCAGGTGCCCCCTCACCAAACTAGGCCTCGTCCCTCTGGTAAGTTCCGCTGTCTGTGTTCCGGTCCACGGTCTCTCCGCAACATGCAGTCTCCGGTCCCTCACACAGCCGCACAAGATGTCGGTAGATGGGCGACTCCGGTCTCTGTGGAGCGAGAGTTGTACACACGGAAAAGGATCCCTCCTTGGGCTGAGTGATCCTACTTGACAACTGTAGGCCCAGGCTTTCCGGCCTAGACACTCCGGCAGCAGGCCTCAACGCAGGCTTCCTGCTTGATAGAAGGCGATGTCCAGAGAGGCAGAGTGTAACTCCTCCCTTCCTTTAAGTAATTTCCTCCAGAAGGCCGTGCGATGATGCAATGCACTCTGGTAGTACAGCTGCACTCTGGGTATTGTAGTCTGTTTGTTACCTATGGCAATGGAGTCTCTTTCTCCCTGTACTATAAGTTCCATAATGCACCGTTTCATACAGTTAAAGGAAACAGTTGCTGCGATGTCATAAAAAGGACACCGGAGGGAGCTGGGTTCATTCTCAATACAACAATAGTCTATTAACCACACTTCAAAGTGGCACCCTGCTACATTATATATATATATATATATATATATATATATATATATATATCGTCATGTTCAAAAGTTTGCATACCCTGGCAGAAATTGTGAAATTTTGGCATTGATATTGAAAATATGACTGATCTTGCTAAAAAACTGTCTTTTATTTAAGGATAGCAATCACAAGAAGCCATTTATTATCACATAATTTTTTGGATCCTTTTTAAATCATAATGATAACAGAACTCACCCAAATGACCCTGATAAAAAGTTTACATACCCTAGAATGTTTGGTCTTGGTACAGACACAGAAGGTGGCACACACAGGTTAAAATGGCAATTAACCACTTAAGCCCCAGACCATTTGGCAGCCTAAAGACCAGAGGACTTTTTACAATTTGTAACTGCGCTGCTTTAACTGGTAATTGCGCGGTCATGCAATGTTGTACCCAAACGAAATTTGCGTAATTTTTTTCCCCACAAATAGAGCTTTCTTTTGATGGTATTTGATTGCCTCTGCAATTTATTTATTTTTTGCGATAAAATTTGGAAAAAAAAAATAATCTAGTTTTTGTTATAAGAAAAATCCAATAAACTCAATTTTAGTCATACATTTAAGCCAAAATGTATTCAGCCACATGTCTTTAGTAAAAAAATGTCAATAAGCGTATAGTTATTGGTTTGCACAAAAGTTATAGCGTCTACAAACTAGGGTACATTTTCTGGAATTGACACAGCTTTTAGTTTAAAATTCTTGAGGTGCTAAAATGACAGGGCAGTACAAATCGCCCCCAAATGACCCCATTTTGGAAAGTAGACACCCCAAGGAAATTGCTGAGAGGCATGTTGAGCCCATTGAATTTTTTTTTTTTGTCCCAAGTGCTTGAATAATGACAAAAAAATAAAAAATAAGTTTTACAAAAAGTTGTCACTAAATGATTTATTGCTCACACATGTACGGGGATTCCACATGTGTGGGACTTTTTGGGAGCCTAGCCGCATACGGGGCCCCGAAAACCAATCACCGCCTTCAGGATTTCTAAGGGCGTAAATTTTTGATTTCACTCCTCACTACCTATCACAGTTTTGAAGGCCATAAAATGCCAAGATGGCACAAAACCTCCCCAAATGACCCCATTTTGGAAAGTAGACACCCCAAGCTATTTTCTGAGAGGCATATTGAGTGCATGGAAGATTTTATATTTTGGCACAAGTTGCGGAAAAATTACAAACTTTTTTTTTTTTGCACAAAGTTGTCACTAAATGATATATTGCACAAACATGCCATGGGCATATGTGGATCTACACCCCAAAATACATTCTTCTGCTTCTCCTGAGTATGGGGATACCACATGTGTGGGACTTTTTAGGATCCTAGCCGCATATGGGGCCCCAAAAACCAAGCACCGCCTTCAGGATTTCGAAGGGCATAAATTTTTGATTTCACTCCTCACTACCTATCACAGTTTCGAAGGCCATAAAATGCCAAGATAGCACAAAACCCCCCAAAATGACCACATTTTGGAAAGTAGACACCCCAAGCTATTTACTGAGAGGCACGTTGAGTCCATGGAATATTTTATATTTTGCCACAAGTTGCGTTAAAATTACAAACTTGATATATTGCTCAAACATGACATGGGTATATGTGTAATTACACCCCAAAATACATTCTGCTGCTTCTCCTGAGTACGGGGATACCACATGTGTGGGACTTTTTGGGAGCCTAGCCGCGTACGGGGCCCCGAAAACCAATCAGGATTTCTAAAGCCCTGTACACACGATTGGATTTCCTATGGATTCTAATCAGATGGATTTTTCCATCAGAAATCCGATGAAGCTGACTTTCATCAGTCTTGCCTACACACCATCAGTCAAAAATCCGACCGTCCCAAACGCTGTGACGTAAAACACTCCGACAAGCCGAGAAAAATGAAGTTCAATGCTTCTGAGCATGCTTCGACTTGATTCTGAGCATGCGTGGGTTTTTTGTCCGATGGAGTTCCACACAGACGATCGGAATTTGCTATCGTTTTTTTTCCCATCGGATAAATTTAAAACATGTTCTATTTTTTTCACAGATGGAAAAAAGACCGATGGGTCCCATACACGATCGGTTTGTCCGATGAGAAAAGTCCATCGGACTGTTTTCATCGGTAAAACCGATCATGTGTACACGGCATAACGGCGTAAATTTTTGATTTCACTCCTCACTACCTATCACAGTTTCGAAGGCCAAAAATGCCAAGATAGCACAAAACCCCCCCAAATGACCCCATTTTGGAAAGAAGACACTCTAAGCTATTTGCTGAGAGGCATGGTGAGTATTTTTCAGCTGTCATTTGTTTTTGAAAATTAAGAAAGGAAAGAAAAATGTTTATTTTTTTAGATTTTTTCAATTTGCTAAACTTTGTGCCAAAAAGTGACATCTGAAAAATACTCACCATACCTCTCAGCAAATAGCTTGGGGTGTCTACTTTCCAAAATGGGGTCATTTGAGGGGGTTTTGTGCCATCTGGGCATTCCATGGCCTCCGAAACTGTAATAGGCAGTGAGGAGTGAAATCAAAAATGTACACCCTTAGAAAGCCTGAAGGCAGTGCTTGGTTTTCGGGGTCCCAAAAAGTCTCACACATGTGGTATCCCCGTACTCAGGAGAAGCAACAGAATGTATTTTGGGGTGTAATGGTGTGATATTTTCTTTGCACACTTTGGGCCCCTTGGTACCAATTGGGCATCTTTTAAATTTCACGGCCTACCTGAGTATTGTTGCTGACCATGTCCATCCCTTTATGACTACAGGGTACTCATCTTCTGATGGCTACTTCCAGCAGGATAATGCACAATGTCACAAAGCTCAATCATCTCACCACTGGTTTCTTGAACATGACAATGAGGTCACTGTACTCCAATGGCCTCCACAGTTACCAGATCTCAATCCAATAGAGCACCTTTGGGATGTGGTGGAATGGGAGATTCACATCATGGATGTGCAGTCGACAAATCTGCAGCAACTGCGTGATGCTATCATGTCAATATGGACCAAAATCTCTGAGGAATATTTCCAACACCTTGTTGATTCTATGCCAAAAAGAATTAAGGCAGCTCTGAAGGCAAAGAGGGTCCAACTCGGTACTAGCAAGGTATACCTAATAAAGTGTCCGGTGAGTGTATATATTTTAGACAATACATATCACAATTGCAGCAAGTTTGTGCTAAAAGTAAACATTTTTACTAATTAAAACACACAGATATGGATTTATTAATGATATTTCATAACATGCATCAGACACTTCCATTTTAATGTAATCAATAATTATTTTAACAGTTTACCTGCTAAAGCAGTTTTGTGTCAGTATAGCCATTCCATAAAGGACACAGTTAAAGAGCGTGAATGTGCCATATGTTTAAATTTTAAAAGAATAATATTAATGCATGCATATTGCGTGCAATGATATTATGCAATGATATTATACATTCACAACACCCCAAACATTAGAATCCATATTCTTAAATAAAATGATCCTCTGCAGTTTACTGCAAAGTAATAGAAATGGCCGTTTGCATAAAAGTTAGAAGTGTAATGTTGTTTGCCCTTCAATGTATTGATTGCCCCAAGCACAATCTGGAATAGCTGCTGTGTCTTAACTGCACTTACCATTATGTACCTGCGCCTTCTTTATTACTAAGCACTTAGAGAAGATTGACTTCATTTATATAATGTTTAAACATGCCCTAAAGAAACAGAGAATGAGTTTCCGAAATGAAGAAATAATCACGTAAAATGTCTTTTAATCCACATCTAGAAATAAAGATATTAATTTCTGTTCAAAAAAACTTGAAATCCTTTTGTGAATTCTTTGCATATTTAAAGTGTTACATGTATTGACACTCTTTCAGTTATATAGCATTCATGCAAAAAAGAAATCTCCAGTGTTTTACACTCCCTGGGTACATACAGTATATGGACCAGTTAGAAATAATAGAGCATGACACCAATCCTAAACTCCATTGTACACTTGAAGTGCAAGCCATCTGCTTCTAGTATACTATACCTATTATACTAACGTGTTTCCCCGAAAATAAGACCTACCCCAAAAATAAGACCTAGCGCTATTTTCCAGGAAGGCTGCAATATAAGCCCTACCCCGAAAATAAGCC
Organism: Rana muscosa; assembly: GCA_029206835.1. Lineage (NCBI taxonomy): Eukaryota > Metazoa > Chordata > Amphibia > Anura > Ranidae > Rana > Rana muscosa. The sequence goes on along the minus strand of CM055117.1, from coordinate 606,042,016 downwards.
CTAGTTTAAAAAGCTTGTAAAATCCTATAATCCACTCTATTACAGTAGTATATAATGTACAATGTGTGCATTTTTGTAATATAATTGCGGGGAAGAGAGCTCCGGCGGGTCATAGAAGCGCAGAGTTGGGCTAAAACGAAGGTATTTGGCACAATTATATTACAGAAACACACACATTGTACATTATATACTACTGTAATAGAGTGAATTATAGGATTTTACAAGCATTTTAACTTAGTCCACAGTGGGGATTCCTTTCAGGCATGGAGAGAGAGAGGGAGAGAAGACAGCGCATTACATGGTAAGACCTACCCCGAAAATAAGCCCTACTGTGTCTTTTGTTGCCAAAATTAATATAAGACCCGGGCTTATTTTCGGGGAAACACGGTAGTAAGGGGTCTTTTGGAATTTACAATTGTCTACGTACATTTTTTTACTGGATGATGTGTAGATATTCTGAAATTTGGGATGCACTGGGATTTATTGTGGTGGGCCAAGTATGTATTACAGTTACGTGGAAATAAACTCTCACCATTGACTATTTTAAATCCTTATGCTGCTAGCATTAATAAATAGATAGGAAGTTATTTTATATTTACTTATATTAAACTTTTTTTTTACATTTCTTCAGTTGCTTCCTTGTTTCTGGCCTAGGTCAAAATGATATCATACATCCCAGGAGTCTTCATGGGCATTTTCTTTCATCTGGAGGAGAGAGGGGGGCTTTCTTAGCTAAGCACTCCCTCCTGCTTGCATGCCTGAACCAAGGGAGGATGGATTCCAAGAAATAAATGCTACATAAATATTCTGCCCTTAGTCAAGTTTGCTGTGACTAGAAATGCTGTGGGGGGGGGGGGGGGTTAGAGCAATTCCTCAACAAAATAGAGGATGGAGACATGGATGGATGGGAGATCGGGGGTTGCTTTGAGTATTACAAATAAATCAAATAGCTTTTTCATTTTGTGGTGCTCAGACACAGTTAGGTTCCTTTTTATTTTCCTACTTCTCCTATGGATCACAAGAGTGCGGTTCGTTCTGCACTCCTGTGACCCATTTTCAGCCAACAGCGGGCTAAAGCCTGCTGTCAGCTGATGTAACTCCAGGCTTAGGGTATACCAGTAATCCACCCAGATGCCTGGATCAGCAGCTGGCTCAGCCTCTCAGCTGTGCCACTAAGAGACTGAGCCAACCACTCCCTCCCCAACCCAGCGCTCCAGTGAGCGCTGAAGGTGCACAACAGAGAGCCAGTGACTGACAGTCACAACTCTCTGCTCAGAGTGGAAGGGAGAACTGAGTGATTAGTGGTGTTTGACCGCTCGATTTTCATTGCAGAGGTGGTGAGGGATTGATGCTGTATCCACCTAGGTAAGTATACTTTTTTGGAGAAAAAAAAATACTTCCATTATAAACAAAGGCTGCAGAAGTGTTTACAGAAGGAATATTTATATAGTAAGGGAATGTTTATATATACTGTGTATATATACCTCTCCAGGCCAACTTACATTTTTAAAGCGGAGGTTCACCCTAAATACTGACATTATCTTATAGTGATCTTGCTAGCAGATACATATACATATGCCTATTGATTTTTTTTCTTGCGGTTGTACTTACCGTGAATCAGTCATTTTAATGTGGACTTCCGGGTATTCCTCCCGCGGGAGTGGGCGTATCTTTCTTTCCTCGGAGCCCCGTTGATTTCTGGGAGGTGTTCGCAATGTCTCCTGGGAGCCGTCGCTGATGTTTGCATTGTTGTGAAGCCAGTCACAACGGGGCGTGTACTTTGAATGACGACACCCGTTGTCATGGCAACCTGGAACTGCTCGCCGTCAACACTGATGATACAGCGGTGAATGCTGGGATGCATTCACCGCATCCCGGAAGTCTCTGCTTGTGGGCTTCACAGTGCCCACAAGCAAAATTGCAAAGAACAAGATCTATTTATAAAAGTTATTATTTAGAACGGAAATAGACGGGGGATGTCCCTAATCGCAGGACAAGTGAGTACTAACATGTTATCTGTAACTCCATTACATCCTAAAAAAAAAAACGAGGGACCGCGGAACCCCCCCCCTCCCCCCCGCTTTAAGCATTACCTCCAGCAATCCACAATCTTTGTAATGCCCAACTTTATCATCTACCAAGATCACTTACTGTATGAAGGTAACTACCTGTCAACCAAATTATTATTTCCCTGCAGTGGTGATGTTAGGCCCTAGCACATGGGCCACTGGCCCTAGGTCTCATAACAACCTCCCACGGAAAGACATTGTGCTAGCTGTTTGCATCTAGTGGAGCAATATTCAGACATCCTTCTGCTCTTTTCAACCTGTAGTGTTTATAATGGAAGTATTTTTTTTTTCCAAAAAAGTATACTTACCTAGGTGGATACAGCATCGATCCCTCGTTTATATGTGTATTTCAGGTCAAATAGTACACATATAAACTGTCCCTTTATTTAGGACCTACTTATTTCAACCAAGGTGTGGTGCCTTGTGTCCCTACGAACCATAGTAGCACCACCCCAAATAACTTTTGTACAATCCAATATGAGAATGACAGCTGACATGTTCCTTAGTGAAGTTCAGAAAAAAAAGTAAATGGCTAGTGATATTAATGCTTTTTCATACTAGTAAAGAGGTCTTCTGGAATTCCCAGGAATTCCTATATGCTGTTCCTGTACCCCTGGGTTGAGAAGAAGTTTAAAGTAACCTTTATTTTGCCCACGCAAAGCCTGTATAAGCTCCAAACCAACTTGCCTTAGCTCACCAGGGCATTTGACTTCTTTCCCAATCCCCAAGTGCTGGCACTTAGGCATTTAGCACAGTTACATGGAAAAGGGGAGTGATTTTCATGCTCATCCATACTTGTACATGAGTGGCCTGGGAGGAAGGAAAAGTGGGCAAAGGTAGGGTATACTTTAAGCTGTAAAGGGTGAATACACACCACAACACAGAGCAGTCTGAGCAATTCACCACTCCAGCCACTCTGCATTGCCAGCTGGGCTAGGGGGTAGTGTGGTGCGCGATTCAGTGCATCACACGGCTCCCTTTTTTTTTAAGAGCTTTATTTGAAGTGTACAAAATGTACATTTCATTCACTGCAACGTCGGGCAGGGCAATGTGCTGCCCAAAATTGCAGTTTGATTCAGCCTGGTGTGCTGCGATAAAAAGTAGCCTGTCAACACTTTACTGCAGAATGCTACAGCGCAACGCAAGGCTGCATTGCAGTGTGAATGGGACACATAAGAAACAATTGTTACCTGTGTGTCCATGCGGTGACAGATATTTTACCATGCGGTAAAACGGCTGTTACCGCATATGATATGAATTGGCCCTAAATCTACAAAAGAACAAAATGTACTAATCCTCTACTGCAAATGTCAAACAGTGTAGCACACCCATAGGTGTTGGCTTTTATAAATATGTGGGCACAACTTCTACCTGAATCTGGTAAAACCCTTGATTAGCACAAACAGAGCAACAAGTACAATCATTTAAAGTGGCATTGCAGTATTGGAATTGAAACATCAACTAATATATATAGCAGTTTACTTTCCTCTACCTAACTAAGCTAATTATATTTTAAGTACCAAACTTGTCGGTTAGTGAGCTTACAGGTTGGTGTTGGTGTCCTGAACAACTGTGTGGTACCAAATGCCTTTTCAGGGTAACAAAGTAACAATCAATGCACTGATACTACACACTGAAAGAAAAAACAGGTGTGATGTCCCTTAAGCTGGATACACACTATACAACTTTTGTTGGTAGATTTCCTTTAGATTTACCTTCAACTATGTAGTGCAAGGGCCTGCCTGATTGCATATACAAATTAAAAAGTGTTTAGGTTTGACCTCATATTACCGGTATATGGTTTTGGTAAATCTAAAGTAAAAATCGAAAGAAAATTGTATAGTGTGTTTTTGTCAATCAATTTGCTTTATCCAGCTGACACTACTGTATGTATCCTGTTGTATACAGCTGACAATCTTTCCTTAACTAAGCAATACAGTCTATCAAACAAGCTCCTGATGAGATAAACAGATATGGCAGTACTGTGCTATAGCAAAGTAATGCAATTCTAGAAATCTGAGAGACAGTCACTGTAACACAAGGTTCTTCTTTGTAAAGTGACACTTACAATACAGCAGTCATTTCTCCTTAGTCATCTTGGGAAGACAGAATACATTGAAGCTTCTATGTGCTGTCTTCTAGGCACTGTACTAACAGGAATCTGAATAGAAGAATCTAGTAAAATGTCTCTCTGGAGTCTGTCTACGTGACCTTCTAGAAAGTTCTCTCTTAGATCCCCTTCTACCCATACTGCATTTTACCACATTCCTACCTCTGATGTCACACACACTATGCCTTGCACATAGTTCTCTCTTTTGCTAGTGTAGGAGCTGCTGGTTTAGTTGTGGGTCTTTGCACGTTACCTTACTGTTCCAAATCTTCGGCTCAGGGGTTCTCCTTGAAGAGTCTATCCATAAGAAATGTCTGCACCGACACAAAGTCTCTTTCAAGAGTTTTATTTGAATAAAATGTTCCAACAGAGGGGGTAGAGGAATGGGGAGGACTCAGGTATCTTACGTGTCAATCACGGAAACTTCCTAGGTCCAGAGGAGCGACTGTCTCCACGCTGGACTCAGCCACCACCGGATAGGCCCAATCTCACTGGCCTAGCAGCCGATGCAAAGCTCGATCAATAGAATAGTCTCTGCCACAGACTTGGTATTGGAATTTGTTCAATAGAATAGTCTCTGCCACAGACCTGTATAACCCCTCACTGGGTTAGGTCCCTCAGAAATAACACAGCTCTCAGTGCCAGGATCTTTCAGCCGCTCCGGCAGCACTGTGAGGTAGATTTTGGGATCCAGGCGCATCCTCCAATTGAGTCCTCAATTGCTCGGTCCCTTCCATCAGGCAAGGCGACACAGGATCATCCCTGGATCAGTAGGTCCCAGCAACTCCTGGGCCTACATCTCAGTTGCAAGGCCTCGAGGCGGGAACTGCCAACACATCCCTGAGGCCAGGAGGGCCCTCAGGTGAGGTTCGAAGAAGACGACCACCAACTCTCCTCCACCCTAATGGCGTCTGTCACTTAAGTACCCTCTCCCAGCATGCACAGCGGGTTCGCCACGCACCCTGGGCTGCTTCTGGGAAAGAGGTACCCAATAGGTCCAGCCTGTTGCCTTTCCAACCCTGACCAGCGGCGACAGTGACACCCACCGGTGGGGGAAAAATCATGCAACCAACCGAACTGAAACAGTGCCACAATTTGAATAAACAATCTCTCTGGCTAAACTAATGCCCAGACAACTAAATTTCAACATATAGCGCCCACTCATTTGGAGCAGGGAGCTACACTAGTATTCTCTTTTGGCAGCTATTTGGTAGAGGTGGATTTTGATGGCCATTTTTGGATAGTTTGAAGTCAACTGAACTCCATTTCTAGCAAGCTGCTTAGAAACAGATCATTCTCTAGTGACCGAAACAGTATGTGTGAAATAATTACCAATTCTTCCAGAAAAACAAAATCCAGTTTTGCAGTACATCGGGCTAATGTGTAACATAACAAATGTCCCAGAGGTGTGCTTTGATTTGATATGAACTTGGGGTAGACAAAGCCCAAAAGGAAGTTGTCACTCACATGCCCACTGCTGTCTAACTAACTGCCGCCTGGGTATCCTCCTCCCTGCAGCTGCACATACACAAAGGGGCAGGTCGTCAGGAACACCCCCACTTCTTTGTGTATGTGTAGCTGTGGGGCAGGGCATGCCCTGGTCACAGTCGTTGGACAGCAATTTAGACCAAACCCAAGCTCATACTCTTAAGCCTCGTACACACGATCGGATTTCCATTGGACAAATACGTGGATTTTTGTCCAAAGGGCGTTGACCGTGAACTTGTTCTGCATACAGACGGCAGAACTTTTTCAGCCAACATACACGAAACTACGTGGTTTTTCTGCACTTTAGCGCCACCCTTTGGGAAACGTCTGCTAATGTTGTCTTATGGTTAGCATTGGTTCGGAGCATGCATGTTTGTACTTTGGATTTTAGTCCGAGGGACTTGTGTACACACGATCGGATAATCCGACGGAACACATTTGTTGTCGGACAATTTGAGAGCATGGCTAGCCAACATTTGTTTTCGGAAATTTCGACAACAATTGTCCGATGGAGCATACAGACAGCCGGATTGTCCGACAAAACCCGTCCATCACATAATTGTTTTCGGAGTATCCGATCGTGTGTACGAGCCTTAAGATGGCTACAATAGTATTGCTAAATATAGTCTGCAAATATAAAGCTCCATTTCATTCACATGTCAGGATAACTGCACACTGGAGGCAGTGGTGCAGGGACTGCCAGAGCCTAAGAAACTATTGCTTTCCTTTCTGCTCAGATTATGTTAAGACTGTGAAGAAAAATTATGTTAGTATTTACAGAGAAAAGGATATTTGGAATAACGATGTGTATTGTTCTTTGTTGTAAGCTTTTCAGTCATTCTTATTTGGGCTAAAATCCAAAACTAAAATGAGTTACTATTTTGAAGAACGTTTAAACAGTGCCTCTCCAAAAAAAGAGTTTTGGGAAAGTGTGAAGAATACTTCTGATTGCACCAGTATAGGACGGCCATTCCTTTTATCTCTCTTCTGCTATGTTCATTACAAACATTTGTGTCCAATACTGAATTTTCAACAACAGTTGTAATGCTCGTTAGTGTCCATAGAAACAAAATGTTGTTGGCAGTAAAAATGTGAATGGGTTCCTCATCATGCAGTTCAGAAGTAAAGCACAGCTTTTCATGTGCCATTTAGAAAAAAGACCATCTGCATTTTTAGACATAAAAGCAAAAGCGGGAGAAGATTGTAGGCCAAAATACTACGTGGAGTAAAAATCTCATTTCAAGTTTAAGGAGGTGGTGTGATAAAGAGGTATTCCATCTGCAGGGAAGTGAATGTCAAACCCAAGCTGTAAAATATTTTACTTACCTCACTGGGAGCAGCATATAAAGGTGAAAGTGCTGCCATGTGTTCAGGTTTATCTCTAATGCCTTGTACAACACGGTCGTAATTTCCGTCGGGATAAACTCCAATGGATTTTTCCGATGGAATTCCATTCCAGCTGTCTTGCATACACACTGTCACACCAAATTCCGACCGGCAAGAATGCGGTGACGTACAACACTACGACGAGCCGAGAAAAATGAAGTTCAATGCTTCCGAGCATGCGTCGACTTGATTCTGAGCATGCGTGGTTTTTTCTCAGTCGGAGTTCCATACAGACTATCGGAATCTCCGATCGGAATTTTTTTCATCTGAAAAAAAGAGAACATGTTGTCTTTCTAAATTCCGATGGAAAAAAGTCCGATGGGGCATACACACGGTCGGAATATCCGATGAAAAAATTCCGTCTGACTTTTTCCATCGGAAATTACGATTGCGTGTACAAGGCATAAGTGTCTCAGCTTTAAACAAGAGTAAGCTCTGTGGTTCTGTCAAAAACGGAAAATTTATTACCAAATACTTACCGTAATTTTCCTTTCCTGATAGACTCCATGGCAGACTACGTGTGGGTTAACCCCGCCTCCTCTCCACAGCTATAGGACCCCTTACCCATAAATTTGAGCTCACCTCCACAGACAGGTGTTCCGTAACTAGCCGACTCAAATTTCAACTCTCATATTTTTAATTCATGGGTGGGAACTCCGTCTGCCATGGAGTCTATCAGGAAAGGAAAATTACGGTAAGTATTTGGTAATAAATTTTCCGTTTTCCTGACAGACTCCATGGCAGACTACGTGTGGGAAATAACTAGCCAATCCACACGGGAGGGTATGCTTGCTCAAAAAAAATATTTTAATCTTTCCCGTCAACTGACAGGATTTTTCGACCAAAATTAACAGAGGAAAGGGAAGCAGGCTCAATACAATAATGAGACATAAATGTATGAATAGAAGACCACAAGGCTGCCCTGCATATCACTTCAGGAGCCACGTGTCGAGCTGCTGCCCATGAGGCTGCCATGCCTCTGGTGGAATGAGCCATCACGCCTCTGGAGGAGCCAAGCCCTTTGCCCTGTAAGCCTGTTGAATAGATTGGACGATCCAGGCTGCTATTCTGGAGGAAGCCCTCTTTCCTTTGTTGCTACCAGTGTGTAACAAGAACAGGTAGTTCAAGCTTCTAAAAGATGAAGTGACTCGCAAATATTCTTTCAGAGTCTCACCTACATCCAAGGGATGAACATCTGCTGATTCTGGAGAATTGAAAGTAGGAAGGACTATTTCCTGATTCTCGTGAAAAACTGACTTGACTTTTGGTTTAGACCCAAGCATGGGAATAAGGACCACTCGGTCCGGGAAGAAAGTCAAAAAGGGTTCTTGACAACCCAGGAAGCTTATTTCTGAAACCCTTTTGGCTGAAGTAATGGCCACTAGAAAGGCCAGTTTGATTGATAAGTCCTTAATAGAAAGATCCTTGTTGTTGAGTGCTGAAAGAGCATCAAGGATGAGCAGAAGATCCCATTTGGGGAATCTAGGTTTCCTCTGAGGCCTGATTCTCGAAGCCCCCTGAAAGGATTGTTGAACCAGGGGATGAGTTGCCCATGATGTTCCTGAAAATGCCGATAAGGCTGAAACTTGTCAATCAGTTCCCTCAGAGTACAAAGGAAGATCCAAGCCTGATTGTAGAAAACTCAAAACGTCTTGAACTCCAGGATTTCTGAAAGATTTTCCAGCAGAAGTCATGAAGCTGACAAACCTGGTCCAGATTCTGTTGTAGGTTTTGTTCATGTTAGGCTTTCTGGAGCTCATAAGGGTAGAGATTACCCCTAAAGCACACCCAAGAGACTCTAGTGGGTCCCTGAAGCTCATCAGATTCAGGAGAGGAAACCATGGCCTGTTCGGCCAGTATGGTGCTATTGTTATCACTTCGCCTTTCTCCAACTGGAGCCGCTGCAGGAATTTTTGCATGATCGGAGGTGGAGGGAAGGCATATGCCTTGTTGAATTTCCATTGGCTTGTTAATGCATCTACTCCGAAGGCTTGACTGCACCGACCTCAAGTGTAGTATCTGTCTACTTTGTGATTGCAGGGGGATGCAAACAGATCCACTTCTGGATCGATTCCCAACGATAGGATCCACTTGAATGTCTGTGTATGCAGTGACCATTCGTTGTTGTCTAGGTTGCTGCGTGACAGGAAGTCCGCTTGAATGTTCTGTTTCCCTGGAATGAAGACTGCTGTTAAGTTGAGTAGATTCCTCTGAGCCCAGGTCATAATGGGCTCGACCTCTTGGAGAAGGGCAGAGCTCCGAGTGCCCCCTTGTCTCTTCACATATGCCACAGCGGTGGTATTGTCCATTTTCAGTAGGACCGACTTCCCTTTCAGAAGGTGGGAGAAAGCGCGAAGGGCGCACCATGCCGCACGCAATTCCAGAACGTTTGACCCTGGAATGTGGAGATGGGCATCCCATTTGCCCTGAGCCAGTTCTGCTCCACAATGTGCTCCCCAGCCCGCATTGCTGGCATCGGATGAAACAGTCATCCATTGGATGGGAGCAAGGGAGTGGCATGTTAACAAGTTTTTGTGTTGAAGCCACCAGAGAAGACTGTTCCTCATTGACTGAGTAGTCCTGATCAGCTGATTGCGATCGTCTGTCTTCCATTGCTGAAGGAATCCTGATTGAAAAGGCCGAAGCCTCCACATTGCCCATTTGACCATGGGGAACGTGGCCACCATCGTGCCGATTATCTTCAGGCACTGTGACGCCCTTAGGTGAGAGTAGTCTAGGGCTAAAGATATTCTTACCCGAATGACCGGGATTTTTCTTCCGAAAGAGAGATGGTATTCTCTACTGTGTCGAATTGAGCTCCTAGGTAGGTTAGGCGTAGGGTCGGGTCTGGCTGACTTTTCTCTCGGTTTATGAGCCATCTGAACTCTATCAATGTAGAGATCACTTGATCTTTGTGGATCAGCAGCTGCTGCTTGTCTTGGGACAGTAGTAGCAGCTCGTCCAGGTAATGATACAGACGCACACCCTGTATTCTGATAAGAGACACAATTACCGACAGTACCTTGGAAAAGACCCTTGGAGAGGTCGTTAGTCCAAATGGAAGACAAATAAATTGTAAGTGCTCTCGTTCGACCTGAAATCGAAGGTATTTGTAGAATTCTTCTGCCACGGGAACATGAAAATACGCGTCCTTAACATCTATTGAGATCAACCAGTCACCTGGTTGAACAACTTTTTGGATGGTTGAGAGTGCTTCCATCTTGAATTTCTCGTGCTTTATGTACCTGTTCAGGAAAGTGAGATCTATAACTGGACGCCAAGAGCCTTTCTTCTTTTGTACTAGGAAGAGGGGGAAGTATACCCCTGGAATTCCTCATCCTTTGGGACGGGCACCACTGCTCCTTGATCTTTCAGGGCATTCACATATGAAAGAAGAACTTGTTGTTTTTCTTCTGATTGAGGCAGTGAAGATTGCATTGGTCTGCATGGAGGGACTTTGGTGAAGGACCATGCGTGACCTGTTGAGACCGTTTTGATGGTCCAATAATCTGAGATCAAGGTCACCCAGACGTGCCGGCAGAGACGTAGGCGAGCCCCTACCCGACCGCTTGGGCAGGCCCAATCTCAAAAGGACTTGGTTGGCTCGCGCCCACCGGGCGTCTGTTTCTTGCCAGATTTTTTGGAAAGATATCTGCCTATTCCAGTTCCAGCTTCTCCTAAAATCCCGTCCGGGCCTATAGGAGCATGCCTCTCTTGAACGCTCTGTACTGCGTCTCTGCTGAGGTTTTCTTTGGTTAAACGGACGTTTGTCCTGAGGGAGGAATCCCGACTTTCCGCCTGTAGCCTTTGAAATGGCATTATACAGTTTGTTTCCAAACAAGGAAGTTCCTTCAGAAGGAATTTTGCACCATGCCTGCTTTGAGGCAGGATCAACAAGCCAGGGGCGCAACCATAGTGCTCGTTTGGCTGTGACCGAAGATAGCAAGGATCTAGCCATCAAGCGGATGAGATCAATTGAAGCTTCTCCCAAAAAGGCGATAGCCAGTTTAAGTTCTTGCACTGCTGAACTTTGTGCCAATTCCTCCGAGACACCTTTCAGAACGGAGTCAACATTTTCCACCCAGGCCTCCATTGCTTTGGAGGTGACTGCAAGGGCTAGGGCTGGTTTGCAAGCCATACCGTTCAAGTTATATATTCTCTTAATGTCTTGGTCAATCTTTCAATCCAGACCATCTTTAAAAGATACAGTGTCATCTAGCAGGAGGGTGACATGCTTCGCTAGGCGCATTACTGCTGCATCCACGAGGGGAGCATTTTCCAAACTTTCTTATCCCCCTTGCTCCATTCTTCCTTAAACAGTCCTTTCAGCTCGGTGTGAAATTGGAACATTCTTTCCCCAGTTTCTTAAACAGTTCCTTTGTTCCTCTGGGGGGGGGGGGCAGTGGTGTCTTCCAACTTTAAGGTTTCCATCACTGCCTTGATCAGTGGAGAGACTAAAGCGTAGTCGAATCCCACTACAGAATCATCTCCCTCCATCTCGTCTTGCGAGGAATCATGGGAGGAATCACAGAATCATCTCCCTCCATCTCGTCTTGCGAGGAATCATGGGAGGAATCACAGAATCATCTCCCTCCATCTCGTCTTGCGAGGAATAATGGGAGGAATCATGGGGCTGGAATTGGCCGGAATCCTCCTGGGCCTCGTCAGCCAAGGAGCCAGACAAGGTGGTGGACTGGCTCCTCGTGTGGGGGGGCATCTATTTCCATCATAGACTGCTGTACCACACGTTTAATAAGAGACTCAAGATTTTGATTTTTCGGTCTCTTTCTCACCGACCGCTCGGGCATAGCATGGGTCACACAGCGATTTGCCCTCTGGGATTCTAGTTTTACATCCCCAACAGGCTCTGTGATCAGAGCGATTATCGCGGTAGTGGTAGCGGTGACTTGAGGAGGAATGGGAACATCTCCTATATTTAGAGGGGGAATGTGAGCGTCCCCTATGATAGTGGGTCCCAGACGGAGTGTCACGTCTGGACCTGGAGGATGATTGGTGATGATGATGGTGATGATGATGGTGCAGCCTGGCAAGGTCCCTATCCTGTGACCGATGAACTGATGTAGCCGGGCTGTAAGAGATAATACAGACAAAGGGAGGGGGAGGAAGGTGGGCAGGTTGTAACCGTTAGCAACCACCAGAAAAAAATGACACCAAATACACCAACCCCCTACCCACTCCGCACAGACCTTGTGCGGGGGGGCTGGCCACACGGCGGTGCAGATGAGTCCATGACGAGGAAGACACACAATGATGCGTAACTCCACTACCTAGACTAAGGATAAGCAAATCAATGCAAGAACAGCGCAGAAAAAAAAAAGTTTTTTTTTTTTTTTTTTTTAAACTGTCCCTTTAAGAGACACTAAGCATTACAAGCATTACATTGCCAAGAAGTGCTTACCCCGTCCTGGTAGTATTGAGACTCCGGGAGGCTGCTGCTATATGCCCACAGGTTATCCCACCTGTATAGGGCTCCTCAGCGGTTTAAATCACCCGCCGGAATGACGTCATGGCCGGTCCCGCTGTGCGCATGCATCGGAGGGACCGAACCTACTGCGCCTGCGCGGCCCCTGACCCCTCCGCCATACTGCGCATGCGCAAAAACCAAGCCTCGGTTTCACCGTGGCTCTGCGCATGCACAGACGATCAACAGGCTGGGATCAGGAAGGGAATGGCATCCTGGAACGCAAAAGCGTTCCACACATATACTAAGCTTAGCGGCGCTGTATGACAGAGAAAAAACAGCAGAGAAAGACATACAAACAAACAAACAAACAAAAACTATCTGCCATGGAAATAGAAAAAGTCTTCAGACCTTGCCAGCTGAGATCCACCGTCCGTCATGGTACGCTGGGGCCACATCCCTTCCACCATAGGGGTATCCATCAGCCCAAAACCACTCACCCGCTCATAGCTGGGCCCTGGGTGCACCGCACAACTCGTACCTGATCCGACAGACATCCTGGACTGCACCTGAATTGCATGATGAAGGGTCCATGTGAGGAGGATAAAAAAGGAACACCTGTCTGTGGAGGTGAGCTCAAATTTATGGGTAAGGGGTCCTGTAGCTGTGGAGAGGAGGCGGGGTTAACCCACACGTAGTCTGCCATGGAGTCTGTCAGGAAATGGATATTATTCCAACATGTGACAGGATCACAGGGCTTGTTAGTGAAATACTTAACACTGCTTAGCCTCCTCCATGTAGTGTTAATTTTTATTTATGCATAGTCTGCCAGCATTATTCTCTGACATGGCAATGTAGCACCTGTCTGACCCTGCCTATACATGTACCTAAATTGTCAGGTTTATTGAGGATAGACTCTAGATATGTTGTTCATTATAACTTGAATAACAGCAAATGCCATTTTATATTGCTATCTTTGTTTTAAAAAGGTAATATCCCAACAACAATTAAACACAAGCCCATGTACTGTGTACAATATCTATCTATCCATTTTTTCTTTTACTTTACCAGTATTGAGAACAATATAGACAGAGTTAGGTATATAGTACTGACATGACCATGTTTAGTATCTAAGGTGCTGGACATGTCTTCTATCAATGTTGCAACATCCCTGGATCCTGATCCACAACACTGTGACACCAGTAGCACATAAATTCCGGTGAGCATCAATGTCCATAAATGCTTGTGTGATGAACTCCAATTCCTCCACTGTGCGAGGCTTCCTCTCAAAAAAGGTATCCTTTATAGTTCCCCCAGTAAAAGTAGTCCATATGTATCAGTGAAGGTGGCAGCCAATCAATGCTGCTTGATCCAGTGCTGTGTAAAGGTGTTGTCATTTCGTACCAACAAAGCCAAATGAAAAGGGGGCCCATTCTTAACTCTTTCACTACGAGAACTGTTTTTGCATTTTTTGAACACATGCACTTTTTAGGCCAGAAGATTAGTTACACTCCCCCAAAAATAAATATTATATATAACATAAAACATTTTTTTTTTTAAAGCAGAGACCCTCAGCCTTTCTCATCCTTTTCAACACAGAGGAACCCTTGAAATAGTTCTCCGGTCTCGGGGGAACCCTTGCTAAAAATTAGAAATCTACAATTCATGATACCTTTGTGTGATGGTCAGTGGGAAGGATGGTCCTTACGCTTGTGGTCATTGGGAAGAATTACCTCCTTACAGATAGCTAAAAAGATCAATGGTGTCAGTAGGAAATTATCTGAGAGGCAGAAATTGCCCAATGCTGAAGGAACCCCTAGCAACCTCTGGAGGAACCCTAGGGTTCCATGGAACCCTGGTTGAGAATCACTACCCTAGAGAATAAAATGTTGGTATCTCCAATTTTTAGCATAGTGGTTTAACAAACACATATCAAGGTTAATTTCAGTGTACACAAACGCAAGATATTATCCAATCTGTAAAATAGAAAAGATAAGGTTTCCCTTGGTAAACAGATACAAAATGTATTAAAACTGCATGTACCTGTAAAATGGTGACAAATTTTGTTAAACAAAAATTTCCATAGGCAATGCTTTAAAAGCCTTTACAGGTCATCAGTTTAGAGTTGGCGTGCTGTGTTATGCAACACGTGTAGCACAACCAATGTTTTTGTACATAGGCATGTTTATGATTGTATGTGCGTGAAGTGCTTGGGTGCACTTTAATTTTCTACACCATTTTCACTTATGTGATTGTATTTTGGTGTGACAGGTTCTCTTTACTGAGACATCATGGGTCTATTAGACTTCTTATGCCTACCCTGCCCTCTACTGAAGCTAATGGAGTGCAGATTGTGTGCCATTCACTTCTTTACCGTCCACAGCAGCTGGGGAAAATGAGAGCTGAAACTGGACGTGGCATAACAGATGTTGCTTTCAGGTTCTTACTAACTAGGGGAGATAAGCAAACAGACTTTCATTGGTCTGTCTCCCCTCCACCCAGTTACACAAACCATGGCAATCCCAGACCCACAGGTGGAGCAGCAGTGCTTGGGAAACATGGTGCATACTTGTTTTAGGTCAAATACTAGAAAATAAAATGCTGTTTTTCAATTTTTTCATTTAGCAATCCAGCCCCTTGTTATTGCTTTAAACATCAAGTTCACCGCTTTGTTTTGCATTAGAGTCCTCAATTGTTTTACCATTTAGTGATTATATTGTCTTTGCAGCATTTCTTAATCCTGTAATATGGCTTTATAGAAGTGGGACACATAATTACCCATGATACAAGCCTCAGGTTGTTCTATATTCCAGCTTGTTTGATTTGTTTTCAAATTATGACAGTTTTTTTGGCTTTGAATTTTGTAAAATACTTCATCACATGCACTTGCCATTTTTTTTAGATAAACAGTTTTCTAGTTCACCATCCTGCAGTAACCAGGTTTAAAAATATATAGGAAAATTGGCAGCAGGTTCTTTTTTCATAAAAATATCCTGAATCTGGTAATATTCTGAGAGTTTTTGCTTTTATTTATGGACATAAAAGCCAGTAACCACCCAATAAAGTTTTATACAAAAGATAATCAGTGTAAGTGCATATGACCAGAAAGTCTAAGTTACTGCCTAAAAAGAAAACGAAAAAATGCTTTGCATAATCATTTACTAAACTGTTTTGTGCTTGTCAGTGACACGTTAATGAAGCATATTTGCCTCAAGCTAATCCAGAAGCTCACATTTGACATAGTGACTAATTTGTACACTGAATATTTCAGATTCGGCAGTCATTACTTAGGTACTTAGCTCTCAATGCTGAATTGCAATTTCAGTTCATCAAATATAAAACACAGGGAGACTAAAGTGTAAATGGCACATTATTTTCTTACTTGAGGGGTATCATTTGGCCTTGCCTACACTGAAGGGCAATGCACCTTTATTTATATCAATCAATTTGCTTAGGGGGAAAAAAATTGCTTGTTGAGAGTTCAATCCGTTGTAAGCTCTATGACTATCGTCAATAGGGATAGTACTATGATTTATTTCTGAAACAGCAATAATTATAATAATATCAAATACTAGCAAACTAATTTCTAAAAGGCCCTGGTCTGAAACAAGGTAGCAGCATTTTAAGTGGTGTTGCCAACTGTCTGTATTTTTACAAACAAAAATTATCAATTTTTCCCATCTGTAAGGGCTCATTTACAATTGCTTTGGCTTCAACACACATTAAAGCGCCTACTGCTTCAACATGCTTTTATGACGTGTATTTGATGTTTCGGTGGTGCTTCAATGAAGCTTCGGTGGTGCTTTGATGGGGCTTTGGTGATGCTTCGGTGAAGCTTTAGAGATGCTTCGAGTGTGCTCTTTTGAAGCTTTGTTGAAGCTTGGCAGATGCCCTGTGTGTGTGTGTGTGGATATCTCATACCTGCAATCTCTCCAAAACAAAGGAAAGCTAAAGCTGAATTAAAGCCTCTCAAAAGCTGCAGGTGCTTCAAGTGACCTTCAAGGAAGCTTTGCCATTGACTTCTATGGAGGATTTGAAGATGTTTTGAAGCACCGCTAAAGCTACACGGGGTATAACTTTTGAAGCAAAGCCAAAGCAAAGCAAAAGCAAGGTGTAAACAGGACTGTAAGCTAACCATTTTATTTAGTGACAGGAGCTTTGACTGGTGTTCCGAGAGCTTTAACAAAGTCTGTCTGAAACCTTGTTTTGAAGCAAGTGTAAACTAGCCCAAAAGCATGTTGAAGCGGTAGGCGCTTTAATGTGTGTTGAAGCCGAAGCAAGTGTAAATGAGTCCTAAATGTCCATAAATTAAGCAAGCACTTGTAAAAATGCAGCCAGCTATCAGATGCAGAGTATCAACATAATGTCATTTCCCAGCACCTTAGGCCAGCTTCAACTGCAGATGCTCTGTCTCCTGCTGCCTCAGTCAATGCTGCACTGTAACCCTGCCTCTTTCCTCGCCACCACATTTGACTCTGGCCCAGAACTCACAGACAGCACAAGCACCGTTTGTGATCTACCTGTCACCTCTTTGCGGTTGACAGGTAGATGGCAATCGGCAGGTTTGCTGACTCCCGCTATAAAGCATAAGAAACTAGTGCAGCACTCTAATTGTTGATATATACATCACTCTAAACCAATCAAAATGTCAGAATCCGCCAATAAAAAATATCATATGTGACAAAACACATTAAGTGCTTATAAACTTGTGAACCTATGACCAACTCAATGTAAATAAATCTATATATAATATATTAAAGTCCAAACAAAGATAGTCCCCACAGAGACATATGATGTGTTCGCACTTTCACATTCATTCAGCCAAAAGAACCTCTTCCCAGTGCTGCATGCTCTTCTATGTGATAGCCTCCACCAGTAAGTACTCTCTTGGATGGATGGTCACCTCTAAAGTTGGGACCCCTATGTAAAAGGAGGTCATCAGCACAAGAAACAGTATCCAGGTAATCATCCAAAATCCACAATCCCATCAGCACGCATCCCCTCCAGGTATAAATACTCTTAAATACAAAGAAAGGACTCCATAGTGCTCTACATAGTGATATATTTATTAAAAGAATAAGACCAGAACACTGACAATTAATTGCTCACAAATCAGCATTTAAAGTGATTGGAAAGTCTAATTTTTATTTTTTGTTAAAAATAACAAACATGTCATACTTACCTGCCCTGTGTAGACATTCTGCACAGAGCAGCCCAGATCCTCCTCTTCTCAGGTCCCTCTTTGGGTCTCCTGGCCCCTCCCTCCTGTCGAGTCTCCCCACAGCAAGCAGCTTTCTAAAGGGGCACCCGAACCAAGCCCAGCCCCGCCCCCTTTCTCTTCTCATTGTCTGACTGACTTTGATTTGCAGCAGCAGGAGCCAATGGCGGCGCACTGCTGTTTCAATCAATGAGGAGGGGAGTCCCAGGCAGCCGAGACAAACTTGCAACATCGCTGGATCTAGATGGGCTCAGGGAAGTATTAGGGGGGCTGCTCCACAAAGAAGGCTTTTTATCTTAATGCAAAGAATGCATTAGGATAAAAAAAAACCTTCTGACTTTTCAACCACTTTAAGTCAGCAAAACCTCTGGTTCCTGGGGTCGCCTCCTATCTCGATTACCCTGCAGCCTGGGATCCACAATTTTAATAGTCTAAGCAAGCTCCAGGCAGCGTGGTAACATCATGGTATGCCCCCCTGACATGCTGCTTCCTGATTGGACCACTTCAGAATCACTACTACTGCTACTGCTACTACACTGTGATCAACAAAATCTTTTGGGTCCTTTCCCAAGTGGCTTCTTTTCTGCATAATGATCACTCACTTAGCACTGCCATCATTCACTGAAACAAAAACAGTCTCCTGCGCTCGGAAGTACAGTCTCTTAGTGGCACAACCAGAGTATTCCGTAGGAAAATGACCAAGAATCTTGCTGCCCTCCTCAGAACAATTGGTATTCTTTAAGACTGAAAAGTAAAGGAAAACAGAAGGCGCACCGACCTAGTGCATTACCAGTGGCTAGGTTTTATTTAAAAAGTTTGAAGGATTAAAAATACTCACAAAGCAAGTATAGTATTGAACACATAATCTTTCCATCAAAAGGAGATAGCCTCCTACTGGAACCGGACGACCAGAGAGTCCAGACAACAAAATTCACAGCCACGGCTGACGCGTCTAGGTCGGTGCGCCTTCTGTTTTCCTTTACTTATCATTCACTGAAAGCCTTGCATTTTATCAATGAATACAAGGTGTTATCTAATTGGACAGGGTGGAGATTGCAATGTAACTGTCCCTGCTCTCCACTTCGTCCACTTGAAAAAGACCTTGTATTGTTAAAAAATACAGGTGCTCTGTGAATTCAAGCAACCCACTGTGGTTATTATGCAGATAGGAAGCCACTTGCCACAGAGCCCACAAGATTGAATAAACAACCCTTACCTCACCTTTTTGTTCTACGCATCTACTATCAGAGTAATCTTTCCTTTTAAAGTCCCCTAAGAGGAATCCCTTCCGTACATTTAGTCACTGGGATGCGGGAAACTTTAATCTGTAGACCGTCCTCAGCACCTACTCCCCCTTTTGCACAAGATTGAAGCAATCACTGTAGTAGTAGTATAGTCATTGTCACTTTCCACAGCAGTCCCTCAGGTATGGGATATGTATACCTTCCCACATGATATGACATATGACAGTATAATTTAAATTTATTTATGCTGCCTTCTTCTTTTAGGCCACATGATGGCACTGCTTTAACCTCGGAATAGGCAGAGGTCAATGAGTTCTCTGTTCCTCGTGTCACTTCCTGTGGAAGTGCTTTTTAGCTGCATTTATTTAAATTTCTTTTACTCTTTTAATGATCTGGTAAATAGATCTTTGTCATATTATGCTAAAACGCAATTAACAATAGTATTTTAGCTGTGTGTTCTGATGGTTTCCATTCTGTGAACTGTGTAGTTCTACTTCCGGGTGGCGGGGCTGCCCGTGACTCAGATAGAGGCGTGGTCTCCAGTGTATATAATTTGCGATGAGTCAGTGCGTCGCCCGTTCCCCAGACGACGCTATCTATAGCGAAACGTACGTCGGGAGGCTGACGCGCTGACGTCATCGCTGGACGGGAGACTGCAAGCCAGGCCGGCTTTTTCCCATGCTTGTTTTATCTGCTTTGATGTAAGTAGCCATCTGTTTTTATACAATAAAATTACTGTTGGACGGTACACACTATGTGGTTTCCCCTCTTCATTTCCATGATTGGCGAATACTGAGTCCTATACAGCGCAGGAGTTTCATCCCTGGGGTCCATTTACTACGAGGAAGTGGATTATTCACAGTTTGGCACTACTTAAGCTTGCCTCTGGTAAGCATAACATCCTGGTGGTGGTGCACATGTGCAATGGTGTGATTAGGAGTTCCCTCTTCTTTTTGATACCCTGCATTGCAGGTTTCACTGATCAGGACCATATGGACTTTTATATGGACTTTTTTTGTGGATATTTATTTATTTTTAAACATTGGGGTTCATTTTCACTGATGTGTTTTGGTCTATCACGTTATTTATTTTTATAATCAGTCACATTGATATATTATATTAATTGGTTCACCATATTTAGGTTTGCGCAACTCCTCTTTTTCTTTGGTTTTATAT
Organism: Rana muscosa; assembly: GCA_029206835.1. Classification (NCBI taxonomy): domain Eukaryota; kingdom Metazoa; phylum Chordata; class Amphibia; order Anura; family Ranidae; genus Rana; species Rana muscosa. Next base: position 606,021,903 of record CM055117.1, on the reverse strand, counting down.
GTATACTTACATTGGTTCAAACTGGACCAATATAACTATACAATTAAGATCATACCTGGAGTTCAGCTTTAAATTCCAATTTTTTTGTTTTGAGGAATGGGTAACACAATACAACACAATGCTACTGTGATCAATAATAAACGCATCATTTATTTAAAATCCTATTTGTACAAAGTACCAACATGTTCATTGTGTTTGTGCATCTTGACATTTAATAAAAAACTATGGTTAAAAAAATCCTGTTTCTAAGATTAAATTCAAATAGATACTTTCTCCAAAGCATGTTTATTAAAGTTTCAGATAATAATTTTTATTCTATAAACAAAAAAATGACAGAATTTGACTAATACCTAAGAATTATGCTTTTTTTCACCTTTAGTTCCCTTTCTCACTTTTGTGACTAATGTTCTAAAAGATAACCTTTGCAGGATTTCTGAAGGGTTGAGTAGATTATCAGAAAATATGATTTTTTTACCGTTTTCTACATTACTTGTTAACTATGTATCACACTTTTTTTTTAGGTCTTAAAACTGTCATATTACCAGATACAGTCCAAATTTATGAAGTGGTGAAGAGTCCTCAGCAGACACAGGCAATGCAATTTCTACAATATACAATGGAACCTTCATATCAAGGGACAGATTTACTACAGTGGGGAATAATGTGCTTGGAAAATGTCTCGCACAAATTACATGTATGCTTGAATAGAAGAGTTACAAGTTCTCATTTCTGCAAGAATGTTGGGATCAAATTTTGCAATTTTTTTTAAGCTTTAAAAGCTGTAGCAGTGATCCAAATGTGTTTTAGCTCATGAGTCATATTCATATATAACAGGTATACTTTCACTATAGGTATAAATAGCACTACCATTGATATATACTTTTATATAGTACTTTTGATCTATGTACTAAAAAGACTTTGCAGAAAATGTTAAAAAAAATGTTTAGGAAATTATATCTGAAAGAAAGAAAAGTGTAATTTAAATAGCAAAATGGTTCTCATTTGTTGAATGGTAAAATTACTGAAGAGAATAAAATAGTGTATACCATATTTTACAGTAGGTTTGAGAAAAAATGTCTGTTACTGTTAGAACACTTCAGAATGTCAAAACAGGGAAGATGTCACCTGTCACACTGCCAAAACAATTCAGCATGTCAAAACACAATATGCTGGGAAACTTCAGTTCTTACACACTTACCATCTCAGTCTATACCTCGAATATTGCAGAACACTGGGTTACAGGCATTCATCAATCTGGGATGTGTGTTGTGGGGATAGGTGGTGGAGGTCAAGCATCACTGTGATATTGAGGGTGGGTGGGTAGAAATTAATGGTACATTTTATGGAAGGCATCTTTTGGGTCTCAGGCGCTTTTCAGTCACCAGGTCTGCTTGGGTTGTCAAAAGCCGAGTATAATACTGCAAGCCTAGAATAAGGGAAGCAGGTATTCCTTTTGAAAAGAAGAACGATTTAGTAGGATCCTCCATCACCTAACAACAGATTTTCCACAGTGGGGCCACTCCTCATCCCACAACATCACGGTATTATGTTACTTCCTATGCAGGAACTTAATGGGAATTTAAGACTGATTTGCATAAGCTGATGAGTATCAAGGCAAGGTAATAACTACCTCCTCATGACCCCAAAAGAGGGTAGAAAGCAGGTCAACTGTTGTGCTTAAGTGCAGTTGAGAAAAGTTAAATAATTAACCTGACTATGCTGCACGACAATGGTGTCTATATCATAAGACTGGCTGAACAGTAGAACAAAACTTTAGTCAAGATAGTTTGTATATAAGAGTTTTAACTGTCTATTTAGACTTTTGGCCAGCTTTAACTCAAGGCAACACTTTTTTTGTGTGCTTTTGGTAGCATGGACAATGGTTAGAACCTTTGACAAATTTATGTAGCTACCAAAAATGAAAATATAAATGAATGAGATGTTCAGTCATGCAAACGATGAGAACATAAATCCTTCTGTAACAACAAAATCTTGATTCACAGTAATCTTTGAGCTCAACAACACACCATCCAGTGGCATAGTCTATAAAAAGCAACTTGATGTATTTATTTGACCCCTATACATAGGAAGGTCTAAATGCACTTATTGTCAATCCCACTATGTTTCAGGATGTATGATTCAGTAGGTAAACAGATTCTTTTGATAATTGACCTCTCCTTTGGAAAGGTATCACTGGTAAAATGCACTCAATAAAGAAAAGAAAAGCTCCCAAAAAGTGAAAAATTCTTTGAAAAACGTATTAAGACATGTAAAATGATTCAACTCACATTTCATACGTGCAATATAGCTAGATAACATTATGGACTATCTTATACAACCCCTGGCAAAAATATAGAATCACCACTCTCGGAAAATGTTCATTCAATTGTTTAATTGTGTAAACAAAAAAAACTAATTACAGACATGCCTCAAAACTATTTTAATATTCCAATCTTCTGGCTTTAGGAAACACAAAAAAAAGAAAGAAAACTGTAGTCAGTTGCAAACTGTTTTTGCGGATCAAGCAGAGGAAAATGTAAAAAAAAAAAAAAAATATATGGAATCACTCAATTCTGAGGGAAATATTATGGACTTTGCAGTTCTAAAACAAACATCTGCATCATATTACATCCTGAAAAATGATGTCATCACCAAACATACTTTCAATTGAAGGAATAAGAATAGTGTCCAAAATGTCAATATAAACTTGTGCATTTATTGAAGATTTAATGACGGTCATCTCCCCCGTACCTTTTCCTGACATGCAACCCCATATCATCAATGATTGTGAAAATTTGCATGTTTTCTTCAGGTAGTCGTCTTCATACATTTTATTGGAACGGAACCAAACAAAAGTTATAGCATCATCACCCTGCCCAATGCAGATTGGTAATTTATCACTTTAATCCAGTCCTCCAGTCCATGATTGCTTTTCTTTAGCCCACTGTAACCTTGTATTTTTCTGTTTAGGTATTTGATTTGTACTAATGAAAGCCATCATTAACACCTAAACAGAAAAATACAAGGTTACAGTGGGATAAAGAAAATCAATCACAGCACATCAGTGTGAAAGCAGCACTATACTATTATGCCCAGTGTATTGCTTCACACTGACCTGAAGATCTCTTCTTTCCTGCTGCTGGCACCCCTCTGAAGACCGCTAGCCGGGATAAGAGGTGGAGTGCAGTTGGTATCACTCTGCATGGGACAGGAGCCAGTACTACAGAGAAGGCATCGGCTTATGTGGTTCTTGCTTCCCTACTACAGCTCCAACTGTACAAGTAGTCCCCTCTGCGCTCTGGAATGGCGGGTCAGCAAGCACAGTCCAGGATCTATCAGTCCCCTGTCTGCGATCTACAGGTTGCTGACCCCCGCTCTATATCATTAATGAATAAACAGAATTGGCCCCAGGACAGATCCCTTGGGGACCCCACTTACCACACCAGACCACTCTGAGTACTCACCATTTATCACCACCCTTTGGACATGCCCCTGTAACCAGTTTTCAATCCCGGTACATACCCTATGGTCCATGCCAAAAGACTTCAGTTTGTAATACCTTCGCAGTAAACTGGACAATTATGAGAATCAAGCAGAGCCCTAAAATTATCACCCTGATGCTTTAACAAAATCACAGGCAATGAGCTCCCCACCAGTGTAGAAACTGACAGAAGCTGTAGGCTTCTGCTGCTGTGAGTCAAATGGCCGAGACATGCTTGCTGAGGGGACACTTGTAAGAAGAAGGGGCAGACAACATCGGTAGGGGACTTCAGAAGAGGAGGTAAGGCACCGCTCTGTGCAATACCATTACACAGAGCAAGTGAGTATAACATCTTTTTTATTTGAAATTAAAAAAAATAACCTTTACAATCACTTTATTTGTTATTTTCAATAACTTCAGGTAGGGTCTTTGCAGCTTGTTTAACAACAATATCAAGTGTTTAATCAGCCAATCAGAAACTCCTCCAGTGTTAGTCACTTGTATTAACCTGTATATCAAGTGGAAGATTTTACTACTATGAAATGATAATGGGAGGAAAAGCCTAGGATAGAGGGCACATAAATTACAAATAGGTGCAAATATATATATTGGACATATACAGTGTAGCGGGGTGGTCAATTTAAGGGGAGTCTCTGAGTGGTAATTAGGCTCAGACACCTTGATTTGTTAGTGGCTATGGACCATTTTTGTCCTCAGGGCATAATGCTGGTGATGAGTTCCCTGTGGCCTGCGGGTGGCGCTGCCATTCTGGGCCAGGGTTGAACCGCGAGCATAGTGCTGTGCCTTTTGTGTCCCCTCTCGGCAGCCGTACGGTGGGGCGGGGAACCTGTTGTGCATCCTGGGAGAGGGTATAAAAGGGGCAGACATCTCCTGATCGGGGTCCACCCCCAGGCACCTTCAGCCTGGGAGTGAGTGCGGTTGATCTCCGGGTGCCCTAGGCCCGGAGGCTGTGTTCCTGTTCCATCTCCAAAGGCACCTTTGGCCTGGGATGAGGTACTACCCTGCTGTCCGGTTCGCCTAGGTATGAAGACCCAGGGGATGCGGAGAAGGCCCGGGGCCCAGCACCTTCGGCTGGGGTCCGCTAAGGATTGAGGAGTCCAGGGTGCCGCCTTGCGAGGGGACCCGCACTCTCAGAGAAGGGAGGATCATTCCGAAGGACCGATGCGGGAGTCACGGTGAAGGAAGGGTCTGTTGACTCTCTGGGGGGACATTTTCTCCTTGATAGGGGCCATATTCTAAGAAGGAAGTTCACATTCAACAGGTCAGTGGCAGTGGCCTTATTCACCGGGTCTGTGGCAGAGACCAAACTCACGGTCTGTGGCAGAGACTGTGTGCCTATACTGCTCGAGAATCTGAGTAGTAAAGTAAAGAGCTATGTTTGTGCCTGGACCTCCTCCACACCTTGAGCTGTTCTGTTTCTTTGCTCCAACCTTTCTTTTTCCTATCCAAGAGACTGTGTATACTAAAGCGAGAATAAATCTGAAGTTGGAGCTTCAGCTGGTGTGGACATTCATGTTACTGGGGAAGTTAAGGACTTGCCTCTACTCACGGTAGAGGCGAGAATCATTCTCGGGAGGATTCTGACCTGGCTGCAGACAAGACCCAACAATAACACCGCTAAACCTTTTGCACAAGAGGGTACGGGCTGATAGCGCGGTGTGCCTTTCTCCCCCCTGCGAGGAGTCAAGTTAAATGCAGGAGGGGGATAGGTGGGTGCGCTAGAACAGTATGCTGTCCGGAGGGAGCGGGAGTGTCTATATGCTTGCCAAGATATGAACAGAAGGACTGAGTATTCTGAAGGGGACTCTGAAGGCTACTGATTATTCTATTATTTTGTATACACTGTACTCCTTTGGACTTTTCATCTGTTGCTGGGATTTAGTAAGTGCTACGCTCTCTGGAAAAGAACCAAGATTGACTGGGATTCGCTTGGAGAACATTGCATTCTACACACCTGTGCCAACTATTTCCATGATAAAAAAATTATATATTTTTTTTTAATTATTATTATTAATATTAACGACAACATTGAGAATATATTGGCATGATGGAACCCAAACTTTCTGCATACCCAAAAGGCATTGTATTCTATGTTCCCTTTCCAACCAGGCTCCTTGAAATACCAGGGTTTACAGCTCACAGACTTTTGTAACCAACTATATGCAAGTGATTTAGAACCTCTTCTACATATTATCAAAAGAGATCTTTGTGGAGGGGATGGGCCTTTTTCACACACCTAGGAAGAATAATCATCAAGATACGTGTAGCGATACCTTCAACTAAGAAGGCCGCAGATTTCGTTTGGGCCCTGAAAACAGCTCCGCCAACCCCCCGGCAATGTACTCGACCCCCTACTGCACAGTTAGTTATGGCAGCAATAAAATTCTTATACTATATGAGTAAACTCAGACACCAAGGCAATAATGAAAGGGGTATCAAATTTACTTTAAGCTTATGGTGAAGAAAGATTAACAGTGGTAACAGTTTACAGGTAATAGGTTGCAGAGCCCTGCAGCAATAAACATACTATGCAGTAAATGTACAGTAAAGGTGTGCCGCGTGGGCGACCGTTAACGAGGCGCCCTGTGGCGCAGTACCTAAATGAACTAACTAGCTGGCCAGGCCTGGCTCAGATATCTAAAACTTAGTCTATAGGGGATGATGGTTTCTTCACCGGCAATTCTTTAAAGGTGGTGCACATTAACAGAATACCATTTGTAATCCAGTGGGAAGATTGTGATGAAATAAACACTTTACTGAATGAACTCTGAGTTCAGCTCTGATATGGATCTCCAGTGAGAGTATCAGATATAAACTTGTGGGCCACGGCAGTCTATAGGCACATTAGCAACAACAGTATATGGTCTGAGCATACGCTCGCTCACCCCTCCGGACGCGATCCCAGTCCGGGAACTTCCACCGACTGTGTCCTCACACACACAGTGTCTCCAGCGATCGGGTCCCCGATCCAACCAAGGCTGTAGATAGGCGAAGTCAGATGCCACCCAGGCTCGCAGTGGGGTGGAAGGCTCTTTGGTGCTGCGCAAGGCCTCAGGCTTCAGGCCTTGCACTCCGGTACATCCGCACAGGAGGATCAGTCACTGAAGTCTCGTGTCCCAAAGAGGCCGAGCCCAGCCTCGCCTCCTCCTTTTATAACCCCTCCCATGAGTCTCTGGGGTGGAAACATGCCGAAAAGGATTCTGGGCAAGGTAGTCCCGAGAGTCTTAAAGGGGACCCCGCTACACACACATTTTAGCAAGACACTTGTTCTCCTTGAAGATGACGCCTCCCAAGGACTTTTCAGTTCAGAACCTGTTTTTCCAATATATATTGTGCAATAAGAGACTATGACTCGGTTTCTCTACACTCAAGAAGGGAGGTCTGGGGCTCCTAACCATGTAGTTATATTATTAGACCATTGCACTTTAGCAGATTGTCAACTAGCATTTCCATGTCAATAATAAACTGTGGGTGCCCATGGAAATTGAACGGTAGACAGAAACCTGGCCTTCCAGAGGACTTCCAGATACAACTTCACACTTGACATCCTATACACTCAAATTGTGGGATGCAATCAACATTGATTCCCTTTTTGCTCCTCCGATGTCTCCTCTGTTACCCTTTGAGGGGTTCCTCTGGTTCCTTCCTTGGGAACACCTTTCATTTTTAAAAACGTTGGCACTTGAATGCAACACGCGTTGCTGCAAACTTCCTAAAGATAAACAACAAATGTCAGAAAAAGGCCTGATCTTTAAGTGGTTAACTCTGGGACCCTTATATAGACAGGTGTGTGCCTTTCAAAATCATGTCCAATCAACTGAATTTACCACAGGTGGACTCCAATCAAGTTGTAGAAACATCTCAAGGATGATCAGTGGAAACAGGATGCACCTGAGCTCAACTTTGAGTGTCATGGCAAAGGCTGTGAATACTTATGTACATAGGATTTGTTTCGTTTTTTATTTTTAATAAATTTGCAAAGATTTAAAACAAGCTTCTTTTCACATTGTCATTATGGGATATTGTTTGTAGACTTTTGAGGAAAATAATGAATTGAATCCATTTTGGAATAAGGCTGTAACATAACAAAATATAGAAAAAGTGAAGCACTGTGAATACTTTTCGGATGCAATGTATTTTAACTTTATTTTCTATAGTTTGTTCCTTAATTTTTAGTGATGCATTGGAAAAGCACAAACATGTAAAAAAAAAAACTTTATTCATTTGTAAATAACTTTGCTATACTGTAATTCTTAATTGAAACTAAGTTTTAGTTTAAATTGAAAATAATACCTGTCACCTGTATCTCATAGGCACCACATCCCTTCATTACGAAGCTATATAGAAATATGAAGGTATTGGGACTTTTAAGGTGCAACAACTACACAATATTCAATATAAAAAATATAATTTTATTACAAAAAAATATATGAAAATTCATATGTACAAATATACATGAACCATCAAAATAAACATAATAGAGTTTCCAAAGTGCATACAGACAAAATTCTCTACATGTTTCGCCATTTTGTAGGCTTCCTCAGGAGTTTGTCATGCAAATACTGGAAACAAAAAAAGAAAAATAATAAATACATAATATTATTTACTCAAATTTCAAACTCAAAATTACAAAACAGAATATTATTAAGGAAAAAAAGGATAACTGAAAACCATAACCAGCCCAATGGTTGCTCAAAAGTTCATCTCAAAATTAGATCTATTTATTCAAGGTATATGACCTTATTAGTATCAGTTGTAAGTACATTACCTGTAAATTTTGATGGTACAATCTAAAATGAAGAATGACCAGATAGCCAATGAGCTATCCCACACGGGGGCGCCCGTAAGGAGGGGATCATATGGTGTATCATAGAGGGGGAGAAATACTGGCACAAATAACCACCCGGATATTACTAGCACAGGAACAGAGGGCCATCTGGGGGAAATTTCAAAGAAAATTCAAATGAAGTCAAATAACAATCTATGTATAAGAGTAAAGGCGTCTAATCTAGTTATACGGCACATACCCCATCAGTATTTACCTGTTAATGGCTGTTGATAGTAAAAAATATAAATTAGAATAGGCAAAAAAGGGGGCAGTATCTCCAAAGTACCCCAATCAGTGTCCACTCTAAAGGAAACAGAAATAGTGGAAATTACTATAAATATATATAATAATCCCCTCTAGTTGGTAATCAGAATTTTAATTTTTAGCCATATACTTGCTAGCTGATATATACCTGGTTAATCCAATTGGATAAAGTGTGTCCACATTAGGGCATCTCTGCCGAAAAACTTGTTTTACAAAACCGATCAATCAGTTTACTGAAAAAATATAAAATATAAAAACCATTTGGGATTAAAGACCAAAGTAAACCAGACAACAGGATAAAAACCAATGTTGCCCATAAAGAGATCTAGTGCCTAAGTAATTTACCTTTGACTGATATCTAAGAACGTCTTCTCCCCAGAGTGTTGGTCATGCTACTGATTTACAAGGCTGCGATCCGGACTATATACCCCCCCTCCCCCTTCCCATTGGACGCACAATGGCGCCAAATCAATGGGCGGAGCGGGCACGTCAGTTCCGACATCCGCCCATCGTCAGATCCGACCCGGAAGTGACAATTCCACCACTGAAAAACCGGAGACGTCCGCCGGAAGCACCACCCCGCTCATCAGGAGAAAACATCCTGACGAGCTGGACGCACCATAAGACGGATCCGGAAGGGGAAAAAACATGCCTAAAGTATAGAAAAGGGCAGACTTCCTTTTAAAATCACGGCAGAAAGGGCACATTGGATGTTAAAAAATGGGGCCAGGATATCCGGTGGGCTTAGTCAGATGGCGCTCAGATTGTCTCCCAAAGGAGAACAAAGAGAAACGCCCTGGGCGCCCATATGATCACCAAATCCCCCCCAAAAAAGAAAAGGGAAACGCCACCCTAAAAAATGTGGTAAACTCAATTGAAATCAATTACATATAATGTAGATTTATCAATGATTAAAGAGAGCCCCTATGGAATATAGAAATGGTATATTCAGTCACCTGTACATAAAGACAAATTTAATAAACAAAAATAAAAATAACAAAACAAAATTTAATTTGTTTTAAACAGAGTCTACATATACAGCATAACGATTTTTTTCCTACAAAAAGGGTTTGAAACTGATGGACTCATTTAACCCGGGATACATAGTAGCTCTCAAGGTATGTATCCATCTGGTTTCTCGTTGTAGGAGATTTTTGTCCACATCCCCACCTCTTTCATTAAGAGGTATGTATTCTAAAGCAAAGAATTTAATCTTTGACAGATCGAAGGAGTGGAAAAGACCACTATGTCTACTAATAGGAGTCTCCATTTTTTTCTTTTGAATGAGAGATACATGGTCTCTCATTCTGTGAAAGAAAGGCCTCTTCGTTTTACCAACATAGAAGGCCTTACAATCACAGATCATCAAATAAATTACGCCAATTGACTGGCAATTGCTAAAGAAATTTGGTCTATACGTAACTCCATTAGGGAGAACTATTTCAGTAGAATCATATATAAACCTGCAAAATTCACAATGACCACATGGGGCCGAACCCTTTCTACTCTCAACCCTCTTGATTTGGAGATGGCTATGAACTAGTTGATCTTTTAAAGACCTAGATTTTCTATAGGTAATTTGGGGAAATGGCTTAATATATTTGGAGATAATCTCATCTGTTGCTAGCAAAGGCCAGAATTTTTCAATAATTTTTCTTACTTTCTGATGTTCACCAGAGAACCTGGTAATTAATCGTACCGTTTGGTCAGTAGTTTGAGGTTTCTTAGGATGTATTAGATCTTTCCTGTTTTTATTTTTTGCTCGTTTATAAGCTTTTTTGAGGGTTGAACGACTATACCCTCTAGCAATTAGTCGAGATTGGAGGGCAGAGGCCTCCGTCTCGAAATCTACTTCCTTACTACAATTTCTTCGAATTCGTAAATACTGACTGTATGGGATACTTTGTACCAGAGTCCTGGGATGAGAACTTGTGGCATGCAGGATGGTATTGCCTGAAGAGGGCTTTCTATATAATGAAGAGCCCAAGGTGCCATCAGAGTTTAAGTAAATAGAAATATCCAGAAAATTTATCACATTCTGGTCACAAATCATCGTAAATTTGAGATTAAAGGAATTTACAGCTAATGAAGACATAAAAGATGTCAATTCCTCTAAGGAGCCAGTCCACACAACAAAAATGTCATCGATAAAGCGTCGCCATATCAAGACTTTATCAAAAAACATTTCAAATGATTCTAAAGAAAAAATCTCCCGTTCCCACCCCCCCAGGTACAGGTTGGCGTACGACGGGGCACACTTGGTCCCCATCGCAACACCCTGCCCCTGGAGGTAGTGGGCACGGTCGAAAACAAAAATATTGTTGGTAAGTATGAACAGCAACAATTCCAAAATGAAATTGTTGTAGGGCCTGGCTCCAGGTCCTCTCTCAGAGAGGAAGCCGTCTATAACTTTAATACCCCTAGTGTGGGGGATAGAGTTATAGAGGGCTTCAACGTCTATAGCTACTAGCCATGACCCCGGTGGTACACATAGACCATCCAAAGATCTCAGTAGATCGGCGGTGTCTTGAATGTAGGAACTTAAAGAACCTACATGGGGCCTCAAATAGTCGTCTACCAGCTTACTAGCTGGTTCTGTAAGGCAACCAATCCCTGACACAATCGGACGGCCAGGGGGATTTTCCAAATTTTTTTTTTTTTTTTTGTGCACCTTTGGCAGAGCATAAAACGTGGGAAGTCTCGGCTTATCAATAACCAAGAATTCACACGTCTTTTTGTCTATAAGGTTATCACAAAATGCCCGATTAATGAGAATACGGTATTTTGTCTCCGCATATTTTACCTGTGCAAAAGGAATAGAGCGATACCAACTTTTATTTGAAAGGAGGTTCATGACCATCTGCTTATATTTGTTTAAATCCATTACCACTATGTTACCTCCTTTATCCGAGGGTTTTATCACTAATTGTTCGTTCTGTTTTAAAGATAACACAGCTTTTTGTTGGGATGGCTTAAGGTTGGTATTTCTTCTAAACCTTTTCCAATTGGTACTCTGTAGTTCCTTTGTAACTTGTTGGGTGAATGCCCAAATGTTGGGGTTTCCTTGGAGAGTAGGAAAGGTCCTGGATTTCGGTTTATATAGATTAGGTGGAGGAAAAATTCTCTCCGTGGAAATCTCATCTACGAGGCCAGACTGGGGTTCCTCAAGGGGGTCATCTAGTGGATTACCTTCTTCCCATAATTCCATTAATTCATTTATTGCCTGAATCTCCTTAATTGTTTTATTTTGCCAAAGATCTTCCCCCATGGAATCCATGGGAGAACGTTGATAATCCCTGTCAAACATAATCTTAAAAGTACGTTTTCTCGCAAAGAGGTTGACGTCCTTTATAATTTCAAAGGCATCAACCTCCTGATCAGGACAAAAAGTCAGGCCAAGGCCCAAAACCTCCGTCTGATCCGGTGTAAGTAAATGTGAAGACAAATTAATTACTTGGAAATTACTTTGGAAGTTGCTTTGAGTGCCTGTGAAGGAATGGGTGTCTTTTTGTTGTCCACAATTGGGGGTGGTGAAAAGATTGGCGCAGTGCAAAGATCCCCTATATTGGGGATTTGAAAGTCCCCCGAAGGGGTAACTATTGATTGATTTAACTTCGGTGCATTAAGAATATTGGAAAAACTGGGTGTGGATAAATTAAGGTGACCATCACCTGTGGGATGAGTGGGAGGGGGTACATTTTTGGACTGTGAACGTAAACCCTGACGATTCATGTCCTGTTGAGTACGTTTAGAAAGCGCTGACATCGAAGGTGCTCGATCAGTCTTTCTTCTATTAGAACTAGCTGACATGTTTGAGGCATTACCTGGTAGGGACGAGGAAGATAAAGATGATTCATCAGAATCAGTGGCTTCCTGATTTTTATTTGTTTGCTTACGAGCTGAGGATTTGGATTTCCTCCATTGGTTTTCAGTAGTCCACCGATAGGCTGTGTTTGATTCATATGCCAGACGATCCCTATAGTATTTTTTATCCTTAGTTTTAAGGATATTGGAGACAAAAGACTCCAAATGTTTTTCTAAGAGAGCCTCTCTATTAGAGAAGGTTTCCTCCGTAGTCAAGTTGGAATTTTCAACATACAATTTTTCTATGTCGTTATTGACTATCTCTAAATCTTTAGCATAGTTTTGGCAAAGAGCCTCCATCATCTTAAATGAACATGACTGTAAGTTTGATTCCCAGTCTAATTTGAATTCTGTCTCCACTTTAAATATATTAGGAAAAATCTGTATACGTAATCCCCACGGTACAATTTTATCCTCTAAATATTTCAAGAAATACCTGCGATTCCAAAAAATACGTGCTTTCTTTTCCAATAAACGTTGAAGGCTATTGAAAAAGCGTTCAAGGGTAATCCCACCAAATGTAGACCCTTGGGCTAGATGGATTTTAGTCATAAGGCCATCAAATGCCGACCCTCTATAGGTAGCCATGCTGATTGAAAAAAAGACTCTGTTATACAAAATAGAAACTATAAAAGGATTAATCTTTAAACCCAATTCAAAAGAATAATCTAATGAACTACAAAAATGATATAGAGGTGACAGGTAGAAAATGAGCGTTTGCCACCCGGTATAATCACAAGGAGAAATTGAAAATAATACCTGTCACCTGTATCTCATAGGCACCACATCCCTTCATTACGAAGCTATATAGAAATATGAAGGTATTGGGACTTTTAAGGTGCAACAACTACACAATATTCAATATAAAAAATATAATTTTATTACAAAAAAATATATGAAAATTCATATGTACAAATATACATGAACCATCAAAATAAACATAATAGAGTTTCCAAAGTGCATACAGACAAAATTCTCTACATGTTTCGCCATTTTGTAGGCTTCCTCAGGAGTTTGTCATGCAAATACTGGAAACAAAAAAAGAAAAATAATAAATACATAATATTATTTACTCAAATTTCAAACTCAAAATTACAAAACAGAATATTATTAAGAAAAAAAGGATAACTGAAAACCATAACCAGCCCAATGGTTGCTCAAAAGTTCATCTCAAAATTAGATCTATTTATTCAAGGTATATGACCTTATTAGTATCAGTTGTAAGTACATTACCTGTAAATTTTGATGGTACAATCTAAAATGAAGAATGACCAGATAGCCAATGAGCTATCCCACACGGGGGCGCCCGTAAGGAGGGGATCATATGGTGTATCATAGAGGGGGAGAAATACTGGCACAAATAACCACCCGGATATTACTAGCACAGGAACAGAGGGCCATCTGGGGGAAATTTCAAAGAAAATTCGAATGAAGTCAAATAACAATCTATGTATAAGAGTAAAGGCGTCTAATCTAGTTATACGGCACATACCCCATCAGTATTTACCTGTTAATGGCTGTTGATAGTAAAAAATATAAATTAGAATAGGCAAAAAAGGGGGCAGTATCTCCAAAGTACCCCAATCAGTGTCCACTCTAAAGGAAACAGAAATAGTGGAAATTACTATAAATATATATAATAATCCCCTCTAGTTGGTAATCAGAATTTTAATTTTTAGCCATATACTTGCTAGCTGATATATACCTGGTTAATCCAATTGGATAAAGTGTGTCCACATTAGGGCATCTCTGCCGAAAAACTTGTTTTACAAAACCGATCAATCAGTTTACTGAAAAAATATAAAATATAAAAACCATTTGGGATTAAAGACCAAAGTAAACCAGACAACAGGATAAAAACCAATGTTGCCCATAAAGAGATCTAGTGCCTAAGTAATTTACCTTTGACTGATATCTAAGAACGTCTTCTCCCCAGAGTGTTGGTCATGCTACTGATTTACAAGGCTGCGATCCGGACTATATACCCCCCCTCCCCCTTCCCATTGGACGCACAATGGCGCCAAATCAATGGGCGGAGCGGGCACGTCAGTTCCGACATCCGCCCATCGTCAGATCCGACCCGGAAGTGACAATTCCACCACTGAAAAACCGGAGACGTCCGCCGGAAGCACCACCCCGCTCATCAGGAGAAAACATCCTGACGAGCTGGACGCACCATAAGACGGATCCGGAAGGGGAAAAAACATGCCTAAAGTATAGAAAAGGGCAGACTTCCTTTTAAAATCACGGCAGAAAGGGCACATTGGATGTTAAAAAATGGGGCCAGGATATCCGGTGGGCTTAGTCAGATGGCGCTCAGATTGTCTCCCAAAGGAGAACAAAGAGAAACGCCCTGGGTGCCCATATGATCACCAAATCCCCCCCAAAAAAGAAAAGGGAAACGCCACCCTAAAAAATGTGGTAAACTCAATTGAAATCAATTACATATAATGTAGATTTATCAATGATTAAAGAGAGCCCCTATGGAATATAGAAATGGTACATTCAGTCACCTGTACATAAAGACAAATTTAATAAACAAAAATAAAAATAACAAAACAAAATTTAATTTGTTTTAAACAGAGTCTACATATACAGCATAACGATTTTTTTCCTACAAAAAGGGTTTGAAACTGATGGACTCATTTAACCCGGGATACATAGTAGCTCTCAAGGTATGTATCCATCTGGTTTCTCGTTGTAGGAGATTTTTGTCCACATCCCCACCTCTTTCATTAAGAGGTATGTATTCTAAAGCAAAGAATTTAATCTTTGACAGATCGAAGGAGTGGAAAAGACCACTATGTCTACTAATAGGAGTCTCCATTTTTTTCTTTTGAATGAGAGATACATGGTCTCTCATTCTGTGAAAGAAAGGCCTCTTCGTTTTACCAACATAGAAGGCCTTACAATCACAGATCATCAAATAAATTACGCCAATTGACTGGCAATTGCTAAAGAAATTTGGTCTATACGTAACTCCATTAGGGAGAACTATTTCAGTAGAATCATATATAAACCTGCAAAATTCACAATGACCACATGGGGCCGAACCCTTTCTACTCTCAACCCTCTTGATTTGGAGATGGCTATGAACTAGTTGATCTTTTAAAGACCTAGATTTTCTATAGGTAATTTGGGGAAATGGCTTAATATATTTGGAGATAATCTCATCTGTTGCTAGCAAAGGCCAGAATTTTTCAATAATTTTTCTTACTTTCTGATGTTCACCAGAAAACCTGGTAATTAATCGTACCGTTTGGTCAGTAGTTTGAGGTTTCTTAGGATGTATTAGATCTTTCCTGTTTTTATTTTTTGCTCGTTTATAAGCTTTTTTGAGGGTTGAACGACTATACCCTCTAGCATGACCAACACTCTGGGGAGAAGACGTTCTTAGATATCAGTCAAAGGTAAATTACTTAGGCACTAGATCTCTTTATGGGCAACATTGGTTTTTATCCTGTTGTCTGGTTTACTTTGGTCTTTAATCCCAAATGGTTTTTATATTTTATATTTTTTCAGTAAACTGATTGATCGGTTTTGTAAAACAAGTTTTTCGGCAGAGATGCCCTAATGTGGACACACTTTATCCAATTGGATTAACCAGGTATATATCAGCTAGCAAGTATATGGCTAAAAATTAAAATTCTGATTACCAACTAGAGGGGATTATTATATATATTTATAGTAATTTCCACTATTTCTGTTTCCTTTAGAGTGGACACTGATTGGGGTACTTTGGAGATACTGCCCCCCCTTTTTTGCCTATTCTAATTTATATTTTTTACTATCAACAGCCATAAACAGGTAAATACTGATGGGGTATGTGCCGTATAACTAGATTAGACGCCTTTACTCTTATACATAGATTGTTATTTGACTTCATTCGAATTTTCTTTGAAATTTCCCCCAGATGGCCCTCTGTTCCTGTGCTAGTAATATCCGGGTGGTTATTTGTGCCAGTATTTCTCCCCCTCTATGATCCCCTCCTTACGGGCGCCCCCGTGTGGGATAGCTCATTGGCTATCTGGTCATTCTTCATTTTAGATTGTACCATCAAAATTTACAGGTAATGTACTTACAACTGATACTAATAAGGTCATATACCTTGAATAAATAGATCTAATTTTGAGATGAACTTTTGAGCAACCATTGGGCTGGTTATGGTTTTCAGTTATCCTTTTTTTCTTAATAATATTCTGTTTTGTAATTTTGAGTTTGAAATTTGAGTAAATAATATTATGTATTTATTATTTTTCTTTTTTTGTTTCCAGTATTTGCATGACAAACTCCTGAGGAAGCCTACAAAATGGCGAAACATGTAGAGAATTTTGTCTGTATGCACTTTGGAAACTCTATTATGTTTATTTTGATGGTTCATGTATATTTGTACATATGAATTTTCATATATTTTTTTGTAATAAAATTATATTTTTTATATTGAATATTGTGTAGTTGTTGCACCTTAAAAGTCCCAATACCTTCATATTTCTATATAGCTTCGTAATGAAGGGATGTGGTGCCTATGAGATACAGGTGACAGGTATTATTTTCAATTTCTCCTTGTGATTATACCGGGTGGCAAACGCTCATTTTCTACCTGTCACCTCTATATCATTTTTGTAGTTCATTAGATTATTCTTTTGAATTGGGTTTAAAGATTAATCCTTTTATAGTTTCTATTTTGTATAACAGAGTCTTTTTTTCAATCAGCATGGCTACCTATAGAGGGTCGGCATTTGATGGCCTTATGACTAAAATCCATCTAGCCCAAGGGTCTACATTTGGTGGGATTACCCTTGAACGCTTTTTCAATAGCCTTCAACGTTTATTGGAAAAGAAAGCACGTATTTTTTGGAATCGCAGGTATTTCTTGAAATATTTAGAGGATAAAATTGTACCGTGGGGATTACGTATACAGATTTTTCCTAATATATTTAAAGTGGAGACAGAATTCAAATTAGACTGGGAATCAAACTTACAGTCATGTTCATTTAAGATGATGGAGGCTCTTTGCCAAAACTATGCTAAAGATTTAGAGATAGTCAATAACGACATAGAAAAATTGTATGTTGAAAATTCCAACTTGACTACGGAGGAAACCTTCTCTAATAGAGAGGCTCTCTTAGAAAAACATTTGGAGTCTTTTGTCTCCAATATCCTTAAAACTAAGGATAAAAAATACTATAGGGATCGTCTGGCATATGAATCAAACACAGCCTATCGGTGGACTACTGAAAACCAATGGAGGAAATCCAAATCCTCAGCTCGTAAGCAAACAAATAAAAATCAGGAAGCCACTGATTCTGATGAATCATCTTTATCTTCCTCGTCCCTACCAGGTAATGCCTCAAACATGTCAGCTAGTTCTAATAAAAGAAAGACTGATCGAGCACCTTCGATGTCAGCGCTTTCTAAACGTACTCAACAGGACATGAATCGTCAGGGTTTACGTTCACAGTCCAAAAATGTACCCCCTCCCACTCATCCCACAGGTGATGGTCACCTTAATTTATCCACACCCAGTTTTTCTAATATTCTTAATGCACCGAAGTTAAATCAATCAATAGTTACCCCTTCGGGGGACTTTCAAATCCCCAATATAGGGGATCTTCGCACTGCGCCAATCTTTTCACCACCCCCAATTGTGGACAACAAAAAGACACCCATTCCTTCACAGGCACTCAAAGCAACTTCCAAAGTAATTTCCAAGTAATTAATTTGTCTTCACATTTACTTACACCGGATCAGACGGAGGTTTTGGGCCTTGGCCTGACTTTTTGTCCTGATCAGGAGGTTGATGCCTTTGAAATTATAAAGGACGTCAACCTCTTTGCGAGAAAACGTACTTTTAAGATTATGTTTGACAGGGATTATCAACGTTCTCCCATGGATTCCATGGGGGAAGATCTTTGGCAAAATAAAACAATTAAGGAGATTCAGGCAATAAATGAATTAATGGAATTATGGGAAGAAGGTAATCCACTAGATGACCCCCTTGAGGAACCCCAGTCTGGCCTCGTAGATGAGATTTCCACGGAGAGAATTTTTCCTCCACCTAATCTATATAAACCGAAATCCAGGACCTTTCCTACTCTCCAAGGAAACCCCAACATTTGGGCATTCACCCAACAAGTTACAAAGGAACTACAGAGTACCAATTGGAAAAGGTTTAGAAGAAATACCAACCTTAAGCCATCCCAACAAAAAGCCGTGTTATCTTTAAAACAGAACGAACAATTAGTGATAAAACCCTCGGATAAAGGAGGTAACATAGTGGTAATGGATTTAAACAAATATAAGCAGATGGTCATGAACCTCCTTTCAAATAAAAGTTGGTATCGCTCTATTCCTTTTGCACAGGTAAAATGTGCGGAGACAAAATACCGTATTCTCATTAATCGGGCATTTTGTGATAACCTTATAGACAAAAAGACGTGTGAATTCTTGGTTATTGATAAGCCGAGACTTCCCACGTTTTATGCTCTGCCAAAGGTGCACAAAAAAAAAAAAAAAATTTGGAAAATCCCCCTGGCCGTCCGATTGTGTCAGGGATTGGTTGCCTTACAGAACCAGCTAGTAAGCTGGTAGACGACTATTTGAGGCCCCATGTAGGTTCTTTAAGTTCCTACATTCAAGACACCGCCGATCTACTGAGATCTTTGGATGGTCTATGTGTACCACCGGGGTCATGGCTAGTAGCTATAGACGTTGAAGCCCTCTATAACTCTATCCCCCACACTAGGGGTATTAAAGTTATAGACGGCTTCCTCTCTGAGAGAGGACCTGGAGCCAGGCCCTACAACAATTTCATTTTGGAATTGTTGCTGTTCATACTTACCAACAATATTTTTGTTTTCGACCGTTCCCACTACCTTCAGGTGCAGGGTGATGCGATGGGGACCAAGTGTGCCCCGTCGTACGCCAACCTGTACCTGGGGGGGTGGGAACGGGAGATTTTTTCTTTAGAATCATTTGAAATGTTTTTTGATAAAGTCTTGATATGGCGACGCTTTATCGATGACATTTTTGTTGTGTGGACTGGCTCCTTAGAGGAATTGACATCTTTTATGTCTTCATTAGCTGTAAATTCCTTTAATCTCAAATTTACGATGATTTGTGACCAGAATGTGATAAATTTTCTGGATATTTCTATTTACTTAAACTCTGATGGCACCTTGGGCTCTTCATTATATAGAAAGCCCTCTTCAGGCAATACCATCCTGCATGCCACAAGTTCTCATCCCAGGACTCTGGTACAAAGTATCCCATACAGTCAGTATTTACGAATTCGAAGAAATTGTAGTAAGGAAGTAGATTTCGAGACGGAGGCCTCTGCCCTCCAATCTCGACTAATTGCTAGAGGGTATAGTCGTTCAACCCTCAAAAAAGCTTATAAACGAGCAAAAAATAAAAACAGGAAAGATCTAATACATCCTAAGAAACCTCAAACTACTGACCAAACGGTACGATTAATTACCAGGTTCTCTGGTGAACATCAGAAAGTAAGAAAAATTATTGAAAAATTCTGGCCTTTGCTAGCAACAGATGAGATTATCTCCAAATATATTAAGCCATTTCCCCAAATTACCTATAGAAAATCTAGGTCTTTAAAAGATCAACTAGTTCATAGCCATCTCCAAATCAAGAGGGTTGAGAGTAGAAAGGGTTCGGCCCCATGTGGTCATTGTGAATTTTGCAGGTTTATATATGATTCTACTGAAATAGTTCTCCCTAATGGAGTTACGTATAGACCAAATTTCTTTAGCAATTGCCAGTCAATTGGCGTAATTTATTTGATGATCTGTGATTGTAAGGCCTTCTATGTTGGTAAAACGAAGAGGCCTTTCTTTCACAGAATGAGAGACCATGTATCTCTCATTCAAAAGAAAAAAATGGAGACTCCTATTAGTAGACATAGTGGTCTTTTCCACTCCTTCGATCTGTCAAAGATTAAATTCTTTGCTTTAGAATACATACCTCTTAATGAAAGAGGTGGGGATGTGGACAAAAATCTCCTACAATGAGAAACCAGATGGATACATACCTTGAGAGCTACTATGTATCCCGGGTTAAATGAGTCCATCAGTTTCAAACCCTTTTTGTAGGAAAAAAATCGTTATGCTGTATATGTAGACTCTGTTTAAAACAAATTAAATTTTGTTTTGTTATTTTTATTTTTGTTTATTAAATTTGTCTTTATGTACAGGTGACTGAATGTACCATTTCTATATTCCATAGGGGCTCTCTTTAATCATTGATAAATCTACATTATATGTAATTGATTTCAATTGAGTTTACCACATTTTTTAGGGTGGCGTTTCCCTTTTCTTTTTTGGGGGGGATTTGGTGATCATATGGGCGCCCAGGGCGTTTCTCTTTGTTCTCCTTTGGGAGACAATCTGAGCGCCATCTGACTAAGCCCACCGGATATCCTGGCCCCATTTTTTAACATCCAATGTGCCCTTTCTGCCGTGATTTTAAAAGGAAGTCTGCCCTTTTCTATACTTTAGGCATGTTTTTTCCCCTTCCGGATCCGTCTTATGGTGCGTCCAGCTCGTCAGGATGTTTTCTCCTGATGAGCGGGGTGGTGCTTCCGGCGGACGTCTCCGGTTTTTCAGTGGTGGAATTGTCACTTCCGGGTCGGATCTGATGATGGGCGGATGTCGGAACTGACGTGCCCGCTCCGCCCATTGATTTGGCGCCATTGTGCGTCCAATGGGAAGGGGGAGGGGGGGTATATAGTCCGGATCGCAGCCTTGTAAATCAGTAGCATGACCAACACTCTGGGGAGAAGACGTTCTTAGATATCAGTCAAAGGTAAATTACTTAGGCACTAGATCTCTTTATGGGCAACATTGGTTTTTATCCTGTTGTCTGGTTTACTTTGGTCTTTAATCCCAAATGGTTTTTATATTTTATATTTTTTCAGTAAACTGATTGATCGGTTTTGTAAAACAAGTTTTTCGGCAGAGATGCCCTAATGTGGACACACTTTATCCAATTGGATTAACCAGGTATATATCAGCTAGCAAGTATATGGCTAAAAATTAAAATTCTGATTACCAACTAGAGGGGATTATTATATATATTTATAGTAATTTCCACTATTTCTGTTTCCTTTAGAGTGGACACTGATTGGGGTACTTTGGAGATACTGCCCCCTTTTTTGCCTATTCTAATTTATATTTTTTACTATCAACAGCCATTAACAGGTAAATACTGATGGGGTATGTGCCGTATAACTAGATTAGACGCCTTTACTCTTATACATAGATTGTTATTTGACTTCATTCGAATTTTCTTTGAAATTTCCCCCAGATGGCCCTCTGTTCCTGTGCTAGTAATATCCGGGTGGTTATTTGTGCCAGTATTTCTCCCCCTCTATGATACACCATATGATCCCCTCCTTACGGGCGCCCCCGTGTGGGATAGCTCATTGGCTATCTGGTCATTCTTCATTTTAGATTGTACCATCAAAATTTACAGGTAATGTACTTACAACTGATACTAATAAGGTCATATACCTTGAATAAATAGATCTAATTTTGAGATGAACTTTTGAGCAACCATTGGGCTGGTTATGGTTTTCAGTTATCCTTTTTTTCTTAATAATATTCTGTTTTGTAATTTTGAGTTTGAAATTTGAGTAAATAATATTATGTATTTATTATTTTTCTTTTTTTGTTTCCAGTATTTGCATGACAAACTCCTGAGGAAGCCTACAAAATGGCGAAACATGTAGAGAATTTTGTCTGTATGCACTTTGGAAACTCTATTATGTTTATTTTGATGGTTCATGTATATTTGTACATATGAATTTTCATATATTTTTTTGTAATAAAATTATATTTTTTATATTGAATATTGTGTAGTTGTTGCACCTTAAAAGTCCCAATACCTTCATATTTCTATATAGCTAAGTTTTAGTTTAATTTTACACAGGAGAAATGATACATCATATTTGTACTTGTTTTCATTTTGTTACAACTTTTATCAGTAGATCGCATAGGAAATAAAATCATTTTATTTTCAAGACAATATTGCCAATAGTAAGCCTAGTTTGTGCTTAAAAGAACAATATATGTATTACTTTGTTATTTAAAAAAATAAAGTTATTGTGAATCAATACATGAAATTTTAAAATTGCTCTGGTCCATAGGGGCTATACAGCTGTGAGAACTAAACTGGTTAAAATTAAACTTTTAAAGACTGCACAGGTTTTGTATTTCCTTGAAATCAATAACTTTATTAGGAATAAGTATTTGTTTAGAATTGTTAATATCTTAAAGTAGTAATCTCTCACTTGTACATTTCTAAACTATTCATGATCACAATTAGGTCTCATTAGTTGGAAAATTGAGCTGTATGAAGTTGGCACTCCATGTTTGTAAAACCTAAATAAAAATATACCATTCGTTTGTGCCGCAAAAATGAACGTTTGTGCCTCTTTGGTTTCTGAGATATTAAACATTCAATTTATGCAAGCCTCGCCCACTTTTCACCCCCTGTTGCTGAATTTTAAAAACAAACACGCCATTTGTTTATGGCGCATTTGTGCCGCGTTCGTGATGGTTTGTGGCACAAAAATAAACGTTTGTGTGGCTTTGGCTTCAGAGATATTGTGCATTACAGTTGCTGAAACCCCTGCCCACTTTGCACCCCATGCGGCTGAATTTTAAAAACAAACACGCCATTCGTTTGTACAAGTTGTGCCATTGCTCTGAGGTAGAATTCTCTCACTCTGTTTCCTTTTTGTCTTAGGCATTCCCATAGGCTAATGAGCTTGATACAGTGTGCGACATCAATTCTAATGAAGCAAGGAGGCAGGTTTGAGGAGTTTTTTCTGGTCAGCACTCCAAAACACTCATTTATATATGTCTTCAAGTCTGGGTAAGAGGTGAAGGCCCTAACTAGTGCTCCAAGCAAAACAAAGGATAAATCACAGACTGCTTCCTTTGGAACGGTAGAACCTTCTTGTTTTCATTCTGTCAGCCACTGGGCTATGGAATTGATAGCATGGCTCTCAGAAAGCATGTGCACTAGTGGGACATGATCTCCAAGTGAACCTAAAACTCCTTGATACAAAAAGATGTGTCCTGAAATGTCAACAGGTCTCTTTAGTTTTCTCACAACTGAACCTGTTGCATCAAAACTCACATAGGAGCCTATGTTCTTTGACTTTGTTTGGTACACTTGCATTTAGGATGGGGTCCAGTAATGGCAAAAAAACATATCCAAGCTTATGTTGTGTATGTTTCCATTATGGGGAACACTGTATTTAAAGCGTTGTAATGAAAGGATTGGGTCCCTTATGGCCTAGCTCTTTGTCACCCATCTCGTTAGGCTTTTCGTAATGTTGCCAGATTTGGTAGTTGACTCGGCTCAGGGTCACCAATATCCATAACTTTGTGGGCCTTAGCTGCCCGCCATACATGTGCTTGTTTCCGTCCTTCCCAGAGTTCTTTTGACATTCTTCTTCTCAAATCTCCTAATAATTTGCATTTAGATTTTCCTGTGTGGAGACTGTCATCAATTTTGCAGATTATGCTCTTAAGCAATACTGGTTTGCCAATCTCTGGTACGTTGTCAACTGTTATGGATAGCTGTGCATTACACTCAGTGCAGCACCCTATCATATCTATGTAGCAAGATGCAACATTTGGATACATTTTTGCCAACTTGAATTTAAGTGTGCATGATATTTTTCCAGATCTTTTCATTGAAGAAGTGAGTCCATGCACCGGGTTTTAAGATGATGCATTCTCTTTTTCCAGTGTACATGGATTTGTCATTGTAAATTATTTTCTCAGGCCAGATTCCTAGACATCTTTGAAAAGAGAGACTGAATTCAAACTGAATGTCATAAAACTGAATTGATGAATGACTATCTGCACCTTCAGAGCTTTCACCGTTTTTGTTCATCAATATCTTTGACATCTTTGCATAGACCAAGGACTTGCCATATATTGTGTCGGTTTGTTTTTACAAATGTATAAAGGCTTTTGGGTGACATTTTGTTGTTTAATTGTTGACACAAGTCTACCCATACTTTGTCTGAGGGAACTGCTATTGTTTGTCCTGTAATAATTTTTTTCCTTGCAGCACAGATGACTTTGATAATGTCATCACTTTCACAAGCTGGCTTCCTAGGCATCTGAGCAAAACAAGAATGTTTTGCTTTTTGTATAGTCTTTATACCAAAAGAATCAATTCCTAACTTCTAATAGCACTTCTACTGAGATTGTATATTTCATTTTTTTTTCTGTTTCCTCAATATGTACAGATGAAAATCTTACAGGTAGGGATGCAACGATATTGGTTTTGCAGTATCAAGTACGAGTACCAATATTTTGCTTTCGGTACTCGCTGATGCCAAGTACCGATATCAGAGTTTCCGCCGGCAAGGAGTCGGCTTCCAGGGCAATCAGGAAGCCGGGCAGTGGGTAATGACATGCCACCCGGCTTCCTGATTGCCCAGGAAGCCAGGTGCATGTTGTTTGGCCGGCTTGATTGTAATTGGCCTGGAAACCGGCTTCCAAGCCAATCAGCATGAAGTCGGCTTACCATCCAATAAGGAAGCCCCGAGGCGGGTCATTACTCGCTGCCCAGCTTCTTGATTGCACGGGAAGCTGGCTCCATGTTCCCCTACGGAACTGCCAGTCAGAGGAAATTCTCCTTTGACCGGAAGTTCCGGTATCGGAGCATTTGGGAGAGTATGAGTACTTTCCAAAATACTCTGTATCGGTACCGATAGGAGTGAAGTAGGCATTAGACATATGCGATTCGTTAAAATGTATTTTCTATATATATTTATATAAAAAGAGTGTGGACTCTCCTCCCCAAATCATACTACACCCTTTACATCTGGTAGGAATTTTAGGGGTTCTCCAAAGTCCCCCCCCAAAAAAGTGTGGGGGTCTCACTTAAAATCTTTTATCAGACTCAAGATCCGAGCAGCAGATGGGCAGAGCTGCCCCCCACACACACACACCAACGGGAATTGTTCTGCCCATTTGTTGACATTCCATTAGGGGATAGAGAGCTGTCACGTCGCAACTTGCTCAGCCCATTTGTTGTAATTTTGTGGCGAGAGTGCGACAGGATCGGTCGTGTCGGCAGCAGACGTTGGGAATGTTTTTTTTCACCAAGTCGGCGGCCGTCTTCCATCATGATTGACGTGAATCTATATCATTGGAAAGACATGCTTGACGTGTGGATTACATCGGTGGACTTTTTTTTTTTTAAATACAGGAGTTTTCAAAAACCTGTGTTGTGTTGTTTTTTTTCTCTAATAAATGACTTTTTATACGGTGTTGTGTGTTTGACAAGCTGGAGCATGTTCGCTCGCCCCAGATACATGCGGTCATTCCTTTGGTTGCTTTCAACTGCTGTAGGCGCTTTTGGGCATAGCGCGTACAGCGACCATTCAGGGTTTAAAGTGGATGTAAACCCACTCTCATCCTTTCTAAACTACTGCCATAGTGCTGATCTATAAGGATATAGATGCTTCCTGCATGTATCCTTATCTGTCAAATGTCTCCCCTCTGTCTGTTATGAGACCTGAAAAACTGCAGATTCTGTGGGTGGATCTGTTGTCTGGAACTCGGTGGGTGGAGTCGTGATGTCAGTAGACTCCCCGCCCACCTCTACACTCCCCTTGTCAACATGCATTTTCTCCTGTGTATTCCTTCTGCTATGATCACTAACATCCAGTCAAAATCCAGAAAAGTAACCACATGACTTCAGAAAAGGAGTGGGGGTGGGAATTAAAAAATAATGCCTGTCTAAAGCTAGTGCACAAGATATGTAAATAACCTGTTACTCAAAGCAAGGGGGCAGAACGGACAAAGGTTTTTCTCTGTTTGTCCGTTTTATCTCACTGAACATTAAAAGAGGATTGCTCAGAGCTGGATTACCGTATATACTCGAGTATAAGCTGAGTTTTTCAGCACATTTTTTTGTGCTGAAAATGCCCCCCTCGGCTTATACTTGAGTCACCTTTTTGCGCCTGATCTCCCGGATTCTAGGGACCCGGTACCGGCCGGCCGTAGGTCCTCTGGACCCCAAACTTGGCACACATGTAGCTTCACTCTTCCTCTACAAGTGAGCAAAGGTTGTTGTCCGGGGGACCTACGGCCAGGGAGCACCGATTTTTCAAAGCCAGGCACCCCTTCCATAGACTCCCATGTTAAACGGTCATTTCTCCGGTGATTTTGCGGACCCGGTACTTGACACACATGTAGCCTCACTCTTCCTCTATAGGTGCGCAAAGTTTTTTTCGGGAGGACCTACGGCCGGGGAGCAACGATTTTTCAAATCCGGGCACCCCTTCCATAGACTCCCATGTTAAACCTCAGTCTAGGCATGGGCACAGTGAGGCACAGTGAGGCATGGGCACAGTGAGGCATGCACATGGACACAGTGAGGCAAAGTGAGGCACAGTGAGGCATGCAGATGGACACCCTAGGCTTATACTCGAGTCAATACGTCTTCCCAGTTTTTTGTGGTAAAGTTAGGTGTTTCGGCTTATATTCGGGTCGGCTTATACTCGAGTATATACGGTAACTATTTGTGGCAAGACCTGGCACAAATGAAAGGAAATCTTATACACTACATTGTGACAGCAAAAAAATAAATAAAAAATTTCGGGTTTACATCCACTTTAACCAGGCTCAGCGAGCCGAAAGATTTAGCCGAGCCTTTTGCCTCGTACACACGACCGAGTTTCTCATCAAAAAACGACAAGAAAACTGCCGAGAGAGCTTTCTTGCTGAGAAAACCGTTCGTGTGTATGGTTTTTCGTCGAGAAAACTGCCGGGAATCTCGACGAGAAAAATAGAGAACCTGCTCTCTATTTTCTCGTCAGGATTCTCGATTTTCTCGCCGAGCCTGTTTTGCGACGAGAAAACCATTCGTGTGTATGCTTTTCCGAGTCTTCAAAAATCGCGCATGCTCAGAATCAAGTATGAGACGGGAGCGCTTCTTCTAGTAAAACAAGCCTTCGTAAAGGAGATAGCACATTCGTCACGCTAAAACGAACTGAAAGCACGAAGACTAAAAAGCGCGAATCGTCTCTTCCCAAACTTTTACTTCACACGCGGTAACAAGAGATCAGCAAAAGCAGCCCAAGGGGTGGCGCCATTGAAATCGAACTTCCCCTTTATACTGCCGTTGTACGTGCTGTACGTGACCGCGCAGAACAACAACGAGATTTGGAATTGACAGTGTGTATGCAAGGAAAGCTTGACAAGAAGCTCGTCAAGCTTGACAAGAATCTCGTCAAGCTTGACAAGAATCTCGTCGAAAAAAACGACGTTTTTTTTACGACGAGAAACTCAGTCGTGTGTACGAGGCTTCTGGCTCATCCTTCGGCTGCTTAGTGAATGACCCCCTAAGTGTCAATGTTAAACAACACTGCAGTTTAGTTCGAATACTAAATATTTTTTTTAGTAATTGGTTGTTCTTTTTTCTTGAAACTTGGCTTACCACACTCACAAGCATGCACTTATAACTTGCAACATATAGCATGCCAATAGAAGCTCAGTGCATTGAAATCTACAATGCTGCAGCCTGTCACAGGCATGTTTACAAGTAGCATAAACATGTTTAGAAATAAAACAATTTATTAGTAAAATCTATACACTGTATTTCTCTTGATATATGATATCACATTTTGTACCATTATTTTGTACCTAATAAAAAGTTTGTAAACAAAAAAAAAAGAAATAAAACAATTTAATCTCAAATTTTACATGTCCTACTAGGAATAATACTGAATTTCAATTTAGTCAATGTAGTGTAAATATTTTATGAAAAGCCACTTATATTTATTTATTGTAGACCCAGTTTGAGGCCTCATTCACACGGTCATAAAAAAAGTTCTCAAACCATCAGATCCCAAAAACCCCGGCAATTGCTCTTCTGAACGCTAATCTTCCCAAGACGGCTAAATCCACTCGCAAACTGATACATTTCATGTTACTGGGAGCGAAGCTGACAATAGCTAAGGCATGGAAACAACCAAAGGTTTCCCTGCCGGTCACCAAAAGAAAAATCTCATGGATGATGTCCCAGGAAAAACTCACAAGCATCCTATTAGACAAAACCGAGGAATTTGAAACCACCTGGGAACCCTGGGCCAAATATATGGGCATCTCTCATAGCTGGGATTCAAGTCTAACAAACTTATTCCAACACCCTCGCCCTGCTGCTTGGTTTCTTTCTCTACTTCTCTACCTCTCCCTCTCTCCTTTTTCTGGCTTTCCTCTAACCCTACCCCCTTATACCACACACTTATCTTCCTATCCCTTCACTAAGGGCACCTATGGTACATCTGCCTCTGAGAAGACTTTTTAACAGACCCTCTCCTAGAAGGGACAAGAGGCCTCAACTCCAACGTTTCTTTCTCGACAACCTTGGTTGTCGGAAACCTCCAGTCAGCCTCTCCTACGGGGGGGGGGGGGCTTGGGGGTACTCCCTGGGCACAGCATGATCCCCAAAAGGGGTGCCCGGAGTATTCTCCTGATCCCCTCAGTCGGTTCCCAATTCAGAACCTCATGAGGTTCTCAACAGTTGGACTATCCAGTCGGTCTAACCCATGTCCTTTTACGCCTTATAATTGTAATCCGAACATGTCATATATTGTTTTTTTTTAATTTAATATCTTTTTATTGTTTTTTTAACAACACATCACATATTTACAATACAGTACATAGGACACATACACACTCTCAATATTTCCAAACAGTAACAAAAAACAAACAAAAAACAATACTCTACACTCCTATATATAAAAGGCCCGGCCATGAAATCTCCCAATGCCTAGGGGAATCAAGGCTGGGCGGGAGAGAGGGCAAAGAGTAATCAGAAATAGAAACAGGGCAGCGAGGAAGGGGGAGAGATGAAAAAAATAAAATAAATAAATAAATAATAAAATTTAAAAAAAAAACCTTCTACCTACTAACAAAAAGACAAGTATTAGAACCTGCTATGTAAGTAAAAAAAAAAAAAAAAAAAAAAGTGTCAATTCCTATGTGTAGAGACAAAAAGTGACCAGGATGTGGAGGGGGAAGGAAAAAGAGGGGGGGGGAAGGAAAAAGAGGGGGGGAAAGGGAAGAGAATTAAGAAAAGAGGGGAGGGAAAGTGTCAATACCTATGTATAGAGACAAAAAGTGACCAGGTTGTGGAGGGGAAAAAAAAAAAAAAAAAAAAGGAGGAGGGGAAAAAACTGCTTCATACTAACAAAAAGACAGGTATTAAAACCTGATATAGGCAAAATGAATGACCAAGTGACAAAACATATGTGTATAGTCATAAAGTGAACAACCAAAAAAAATAAAATAAATAAAAACATTCTATCTACTAACAAAAATACTTATAAGTGATACTCTAATATGGGTACTCTTTAAAATGAGATAGTACCAAACACTTCTACTAATTAAAAGTAGAGAAAAAAAAAAAGGGGGGGGGAAAGGGAAGAGGATTAAGAAAAAGGGGAGGGAGGGGGAGTAATATTATTTTCTCCCCGGTGTCTTATAAGTGATACTCTGGTATGTGTGCTCTTAAAAATAGGATAATTCCAAACACTTCTACTAACTAAAAACCTAGTGTTAAATTCTGCCAAAAAAAGAAAAAAAAAAGAAAAAAAAAAAAGGGGGGGAGGGGGGTGAAAAGGAGAGGGGAGTAGGGGCCACCTTATTCTCACCCCAATATCTTATGTAGTGAAACTCCAATACTAGTGCCTTTTATGGTGAAGTGATTCCGAAAACTACCTCAAACTAAAAGTCTAGTGTTAGGGTCCACTCAACACAACAACAAAAAAAAACCCCTCCCCCCTCCTCTCTGTGTTCGTTAATTGTACAGTATGTATCTCCTTCCTCATTGTTATTTAACTATTCTCTCCTGTATAATTTATCTTAGCTTCACTTAAGGTCCCTCTCGGAGCATACAAATATATTAAAAAAAAAAAAAAAAAGGAGGGGGGGAGGAGGGGGGATGGGAGGGGATAATTAGGAAAAGGGACAGAGTAAAAATAGGAAAGAGAAAAAAAGGGAAAAAGGGAAAAATAGGCCGGCATGCATGGTTTCTAGCGATATATATATTGCTCCATATAATTTATAGTCTCTTAAGGAATATGCCCATCAGTACCCCAAATAGCTCGATCTTAACCACTTAACGACCGCCCACCGCCGATTTACGTCGGCAGAATGGCACGGACAGGCAGAATCACGTAGATCTACGTGATCGCCTTTGTGCAGTTGGGGGGTCCATCCGGACCCCCCTTCACTGCAGTGAGCGGCCGTTAAGTGTTCGGGAGCGATCAGGCATGAGGGGGCGGCCGCTCGATTCCGCCCCCCCCTCGCGATCGCTCCCGGCCAATGAAATTGCTTCCTCCGCCATGTGATGTAAACACAGGCTGGAGGAAGTGATGTCATCTCCCTCGCCGCGGTCTTTTCGTTCCCGGCGCCGAGGAGTGAAGACAGAGGTTAGTGCTCCAACAGTCCACTGACACGTAGGTACACATAGGCACACAAATCACCCCCCAGTCACCCCCAGATCACCCCCCAGGTCACCCCAAAGCCCCCAATCACAGTGTCACTGATTGCAGTGATCATTTATTTTACTGATCACTGCATTTAGTGTCATCTGTGATTGTAAAAAGTTGCAAGGCAGTTAGGATTAGGCCCCTTTAGGTCCAGGGTAGCCCCCTAACCCCCCCAATAAAGGTTTAACCCCTTGATCACCCCCCAGGTAACCCTTTCACCCCCTAACTTCAGCGTCACTAAGCGATTGTTTTTCCGATCGCTGTATTTGTGTCGCTGGTGTTTTAGATAGGCAGTTATTTTTTTTTTAGGTTCGCCGCAGGTTTTTATTGGTGTCAGGTACCCCCATATTTAACCTAATAAAGGTTTTAACCCCCTGATTGCCCCTAGTTAACCCTTTCACCAGTGATCACCATATAAAGGTTACGGGTGACGCTGGTTGATTAGTTTGCTTTTTATAGCATCAGGGCACCCGCCGTATATAACCCAATAAAGGTTTAACCCCCCTGATCGCCCGGCGGGTGAGATCAATTAGGTTTTAGCGCCAGAGAGGGTCTGCGTCGCCCCAGGCAGTGTTAGGTTAGTGCCAGTAACGCTAACACCCACGCGCAAAGCATACACCCCCCTTAGTGGTATAGTATCTGATCAGATCTATACTAGCATCCCCAGCGGTTTAGGGTTCCCAAAAACGCAGTGTTAGCGGGATCAGCCCAGATACCTGCTAGTACCTGCGTTTAGCCCCTCCGCCCAGCCCAGCCCAGCCCACCCAAGTGCAGTATCGATCGATCACTGTCACTTACCAAACACAACACACATAACTGCAGCGTTCGTAGAGACAGGCCTGATCCCTGCGATCGCTAACAGTTTTTTTGTAGCGTTTGATATATTTGCTGACGACAGTCAGGTGCTTTTTTTCCTGTGAATCTTACTAGTGTACCCCTAAATTTAGAGCCCAAAATGGCAAGTCGAAGGTACACTAGTAAAGAGGCCTACGAGATTCTGAGCATGACAGATAGTGAAGAGGAGGTCACGTATCTGTCAGATTCAGGCTCAGAATATCTTCCCGTAGAAGACAGTGACGTCAGCGGCCCCACGTCAGATAGCTCTGACGACGAAGTTGAGGTCCCTGCTAAGGTCAGGCGTACCCGATCCCGATCTTCTGAAGTTGTTGAGGAGCAAGAACCGCAGGTCTCTCGTATCATGGAGCAGAGTAGTACTAGCGCCGCTATTCCTTCTGGTGAACTGGCAAGCACCAGCGGCCTAGTACAGCCTGGACGTACATCCAGCACTGCAGTAACACTTGGTGACGTGGCGAGTCCCATAAGTGCAGTTCAAGCTGGCGAGGTGGCAAGCACAAGTAGTGTCCCACTGCCACCAAGAAGACAAAGGCAGGCCCGTCGTGCCCATACTGCCCTTCCTGCAGAATTCGCCTATCCTGATTGGGTCCCCACCACTTCTGCAGAACCCGTACTTCCCCCATTCACTGCCCAACCCGGTATTCAGGTGGAAACAGCTGATTTTATGCCAATCGATTTTTATTCGCTGTTTTTCACGGAAGATCTCTATAGATCTATTGTGGACCAGAGTAATTTATATGCTGGTCAATTTATCGCCGCTAACCCCCAGTTGCCTAAAATTGCCAGAAATTGGAAACCAATTACGGTTTCCGAATTTAAGACCTTTCTGGGCCTTTCCCTCAACATGGGCACACATAAATTTCCGTCATTGCGTGCTTATTGGTCCACGCACCCAATTGACCACATGCCCGTGTTCTCTGCCTCCATGTCCAGGGCACGATATGAGCAGATTTTGCGGTTCATGCACTTCAACGACAATGAACTTTGTCGTCCACGTGGGGACCCTGAATACGACCGGCT
This sequence comes from Rana muscosa, assembly GCA_029206835.1. NCBI lineage: Eukaryota > Metazoa > Chordata > Amphibia > Anura > Ranidae > Rana > Rana muscosa. Next base: position 605,989,023 of record CM055117.1, on the reverse strand, counting down.
CTATAAAATTCGGCCCCTCATAAACCACTTCAACGAACGTTTTGCAGCCTTGTTTACTCCCGATCAAGTTGTCTGCGTTGATGAGTCCCTGATTAAATTTTCTGGCCGCTTGTCTTTCAAGCAGTACCTTCCCAGCAAGCGTGCCAGATACGGGGTCAAGCTCTACAAGTTCTGTGACAGGGCAACAGGCTATGTAGTGAACTTTACGGTTTATGAGGGAAAAGACAGTCAGATTGAGTCGGTCAACTGCCCGGATTACATAGGGAGCGCTGGCAAGATAGTGTGGAACTTGGTGTCACCCTTATTCGGAAAGGGGTACCACTTGTATGTGGACAATTATTACACGAGCGTGCCACTGTTTAGTCACTTGTTTGATCATAAGATTGGAGCATGTGGCACCGTGCGACCTAATCGCCGGGGCTTTCCCCAGCGGCTTGTAGATGCCCGTCTTAGGCTGGGGGAGAGAGCCTGCTTGAAGTGTAATAACTTGCTCGCTATGAAGTGGAGGGACAATAAGAATGTTTTCCTTCTTACCTCCCTTCATGCAGACACGACAGTCCAAATTCCTACGGCGACTGGTGTTGTGGAGAAACCCCTCTGTGTCCACGAATATAACCAAAATATGGGAGGGGTGGACCTCAACGACCAGTTGATGGCGCCGTATCTAATTGACCGTAAGGCGAGACGCTGGTACAAAAAAGTTTCTCTATCATTATTCCAATTGGCTTTGCTGAACGCTCATGTGCTATACAGAGCTTCAGGCGGGACGTTATCTCTTCTAAAATTCCAGAATGAGATAGTCACAGAACTCCTGTATCCAGGCGGTTCTGCACCTCACCATCCCCAACCAAATGCAGTAAGCCGGCTGCATGAGAGGCATTATTCGTATGTCCTCCCGAGTACCCCTACCCAAAGCCACCCCCAAAAAAGATGTCGTGTCTGTAGCAAGCGCGGATTTAGGCGTGACACCCGTAGTTTTTGTCCACGCTGTCCTGACAAGCCTGGTCTTTGCCAAGGTGAATGTTTTGAACGCTACCACTCAAAAGTGAAGTTTTAGCGTAGGGTACAGCATTTCACAGACTAGGACACACTTACACAGGGTCTCCCAAGATGCCATTACATTTTGAGAGACCCGAACCATTACAGTTGTAAAGTTACAAAAAAAAGTGTAAAAAAGAAAAAAAAAACGTAAAAAACAAAACACAAAAAAAATATAAAATAAAAAAACCAAAAATAGTTGTCGTTTTATTGTTCTCTCTCTCTCTATTTTCTCTCTATTGTTCTGCTCTTTTTTACTGTATTCTATTCTGCAATGTTTTATCATGCTTGCTTTTCAGGTATGTAATTTTTTGTTTTCAGGTGCGCCATTCAACTGCAGCGCGGAATTATTTATCTTGACAGCAACAGCGTTTGCTCCCACGATACATAAAGCCGTGACTCCAGTGCTGTAGGAGGTGATTTCACCACCACAGTTAAAAAAAAGAGCATATATGCCGAAGCATGGGGGCAGCAGGGGCGGAGGAGCGATTTTGCTCCTAATGCCGCGTACATACGGTCGAAATTCCGACCGTGTGTACGCGGCATAACTTTTTTGCGGGAGGATGCCCCCATGCTTCGGCATATATATATTTTAGGCACAGGTTGCGTTAAAACATTTTTTTATTTTTTACTAGGTTTTGTTTTGGTATTTGCTTTGCAGGTATGGCATGGTAAGGTCTTACTGTTGTACTGTAATGTTACTTTGTTTTAATGTTAACCACCATTTGCTTAGCAGGTACGCCATTCAGTTGCAGCGCGGATCTATTTATCTTGACAGCAACAGCGTTTGCTCCCACGATACATAAAGCCGTGACTCCAACGCTGTAGGAGGTGATTTCACCACCACAGTTAAAAAAAAGAGCATATATGCCGAAGCATGGGGGCAGCAGGGGCGGAGGAGCGATTTTGCTCCTAATGCCGCGTACATACGGTCGAAATTCCGACCGTGTGTACGCGGCATAACTTTTTTGCGGGAGGATGCCCCCATGCTTCGGCATATATATATTTTAGGCACAGGTTGCGTTAAAACATTTTTTTATTTTTTACTAGGTTTTGTTTTGGTATTTGCTTTGCAGGTATGGCATGGTAAGGTCTTACTGTTGTACTGTAATGTTACTTTGTTTTAATGTTAACCACCATTTGCTTAGCAGGTACGCCATTCAGTTGCAGCACGGATCTATTTATCTTGACAGCAACAGCGTTTGCTCCCACGATACATAAAGCCGTGACTCCAACGCTGTAGGAGGTGATTTCACCACCACAGTTAAAAAAAAGAGCATATATGCCGAAGCATGGGGGCAGCAGGGGCGGAGGAGCGATTTTGCTCCTAATGCCGCGTATATACGGTCGAAATTCCAACGGAGGCTTATCCGTGGAAAAGTCCGACCGTGTGTACGCGGCATAACCTTTTATGCCGCGTACATACGGTCGAAATTCCGACGAAGGCTTGACCGTGTGTACGCGGCATAACTTTTTTGCGGGAGGATGCCCCCATGCTTCGGCATATATGCCCATCATTAGAAGTGGGTGGATGAAGGGAGGTATTCTAATGGTGGGCATACCCACCAATCAATCTCTTTTTTTCGTTCAGCCAATAGGCTGTATGAAAAAAAAGATTACAATACATGTCCAACAAGGACCAGCAACGTACTGGTATGTTGCTGGACTTTGAATGTTTATACCAGAATGATGCCTGCGGGTTTAGGTATCATCTTGGTATCATTCTTTTCAGCCAGCAGCCGGCTTTCATGTAAAAGCAATTCTAGCAGATAATTAGCCTCTAGACTGCTTTTACAAGCAGTGGGAGGGAATGTCCCCCCCCCCGGATATAAAAAGCGCCATTGGGAAATTGGGAAAGCATTTTATCACACCGATCTTGGTGTGGTCAGATGCTTTGAGGGCAGAGGAAAGATCTAGGGTCTAACCCCCCAATTTTTTTCAAAAAAAGAGTACCTGTCACTACCTATTGCTATCATAGGGGATATTTACATTCCCTGAGATAACGATAAAAATGGTAAAAAAATAAAATATGGAAGGCACAGTTTAAAAATAAAATAAAAAAGCCAAATAAATAATAAAAAAAAAAAAAAAAAAAAAAAAAAGCACCGCTGTCCCCCCCTGCTATTGCGCAAAGGCGAACGCAAGCGTCGGTCTAGCGTCATATGTAAACAGCAATTGCATCATGCATGTGAGGTATCACCACGAAGGTCAGATCGAGGGCAGTCATTTTAGCAGTAGACCTCCTCTGTAAATCTAACGTGGTAACCTGTAAAGGCTTTTAAATGCTTTTAAAAATGAATGTAGTTTTGTCGCGGCTGCGCGTTTATGCGCAATTTTAAAGCATGTCGTGTTTGGTATCCATGTACTCGGCCTATGATCATCTTTTTTATTTCATCAAACATTTGGGCAATATAGTGTTTTTTAGTGCATTAAAAATAAAAAAAGTGTGTTTTTCCCCCAAAAAATGCGTTTGAAAAATCGCTGCGCAAATACTGTGTGGAAAAAAAAAATGCAACACCCACTATTTTAATCTGTAGGGCCTTTGCTTTAAAAAAATATATAATGTTTGGGGGTTCAACATAATTTTCTTGCAAAAAAAAATTTTCTTTCATGTAAACAAAAAGTGTCAGAAAGGGCTTTGTCTTCAAGTGGTTAGAAGAGTGGATGATGTGTGACATAAGCTTCCTAATGTTGTGCATAAAATGCCAGGACAGTTCAAACCCCCCCCAAATGACCCCATTTTGTAAAGTAGACACCTCAAGCTATTTGCTGAGAGGCATGTTGAGCCCATTGAATATTTTTTTTTTTTTGTCCCAAGTGATTGAATAATGACCAAAAAAAAAAAAAATGTACAAAAAGTTGTCACTAAATTATATATTGCTCAAACATGCCATGGGCATATGTGGAATTACACCCCAAAATACATTCTGTTGCTTCTCCTGAGTACGGGGATACCACATGTGTGGGACTTTTTGGGAGCCTAGTCGCGTACGGGACCCCAAAAACCAAGCACCGCCTTCAGGATTTCTATGGGTGTAAATTTTTGATTTCACTCCTCACTGCCTATCACAGTTTCGGAGGCCATGGAATGCCCAGATGGCACAAAACCCCCCCAAATGACCCCATTTTGGAAAGTAGACACCCCAAGCTATTTGCTGAGAGGTATGTTGAGTATTTTGCAGATCTCGCTTTTTGTCACAAAGTTTTGAAAATGTAAAAAAAGAAAAAAAAAAGAAAAAAAAATGTCTTTCTTAATTTTCAAAAACAAATGAGAGCTGTAAAATACTCACCATGCCTCTCAGCAAATAGCTTGGGGTGTCTACTTTCCAAAATGGGGTCATTTGTGGGGGTTTTGGGCTATTTTGACATTTTATGGCCTTCAAAACTGTGATAGGTAGTGAGGAGTGAAATCAAAAATTTATGCCCTTAGAAACCTTGAAGGCGGTGCTTGGTTTTTGGGGTCCCGTACGCGGCTAGGCTCCCAAAAAGTCCCACACATGTGGTATCCCCGTACTCAGGAGAAGCAGCAGAATGTATTTTGGGGTGTAATTTCACATATAACCATGGCATGTGTGAGCAATATATCATTTAGTGACAACTTTTTGTACATTTTTTATTTTTTTTTATTTTTGTCATTATTCAATCATTTGGGACAAAAAAAAAAAAATTCAATGGGCTCAACATGCCTCTCAGCAAATAGCTTGGGGTGTCTACTTTCCAAAATGGGGTCATTTGGGGGGGTTTTGTGCCATCTTGGCATTTTATGGCCTTCAAAACTGTGATAGGTAGTGAGGAGCGAAATCAAAAATTTATGCCCTTAGAAACCTTGAAGGCGGTGCTTGGTTTTTGGGGTCCCGTACGCGGCTAGGCTCCCAAAAAGTCCCACACATGTGGTATCCCCGTACTCAGGAGAAGCAGCAGAATGTATTTTGGGGTGTAATTTCACATATGCCCATGGCATGTGTGAGCAATATATCATTTAGTGACAACTTTGTGCAAAAAAAAAACAGTTTGTCATATTCCCGCAACCTGTGGCAAAATATAAAATATTCCATGGACTCAACATGCCTCTCAGCAAATAGCTTGGGGTGTCTACCTTCCAAAATGGGGTAATTTGGGGGGGTTTTGTGCTATTTTGGCATTTTATGGCCTTCAAAACTGTGATAGGTAGTGAGGAGTGAAATCAAAAATTTACGCCCTTAGAAATCCTGAAGGCGGTGCTTGGTTTTTGGGGCCCTGTACGCGGCTAGGCTCCCAAAAAGTCCCACACATGTGGTATCCCCGTACTCAGGAAAAGCAGCAGAATGTATTTTGGGGTGCAATTCCACATATAACCATGGCATGTGTGAGCAATATATCATTTAGTGACAACTTTTTGTACATTTTTTTTTTTTGTCATTATTCAATCATTTGGGACAAAAAAAAATATTCAATGGGGTCAACATGCCTCTCAGCAAATAGCTTGGGGTGTCTACTTTCCAAAATGGGGTCATTTGGGGGGGGTTTTGTGCCATCTTGGCATTTTATGGCCTTCAAAACTGTGATAGGTAGTGAGGAGTGAAATCAAAAATTTATGCCCTTAGAAACCTTGAAGGCGGTGCTTGGTTTTTGGGGTCCCGTACGCGGCTAGGCTCCCAAAAAGTCCCACACATGTGGTATCCCCGTACTCAGGAGAAGCAGCAGAATGTATTTTGGGGTGTAATTTCACATATGCCCATGGCATGTGTGAGCAATATATCATTTAGTGACAACTTTGTGCAAAAAAAAAAAAGTTTGTCATATTCCCGCAACTTGTGGCAAAATATAAAATATTCCATGGACTGAACATGCCTCTCAGTAAATAGCTTGGGGTGTCTACTTTCCAAAATGGGGTCATTTGGGGGGGTTTTGTGCTATTTTGGCATTTTATGGCCTTCGAAACTGTGATAGGTAGTGAGGAGTGAAATCAAAAATTTGCGCCCTTAGAAATCCTGAAGGCGGTGCTTGGTTTCCGGGGTCCCGTACGTGGCTAGGCTCCTAAAAAGTCCCACACATGTGGTATCCCCGTACTCAGGAGAAGCAGCAGAATGTATTTTGGGGTGCAATTCCACATATAACCATGGCATGTGTGAGCAATATATCATTTAGTGACAACTTTTTGTAATTTTTTTTTTTTATTTTTTTTTTTGTCATTATTCAATCACTTGGGACGAAAAAAATAAATATTCAATGGGCTCAACATGCCTCTCAGCAATTTCCTTGGGGTGTCTACTTTCCAAAATGGGGTCATTTGGGGGGGTTTGTACTGCCCTGCCATTTTAGCACCTCAAGAAATGAGATAGGCAGTCATAAATTTAAAGCTGTGTAAATTTCAGAAAATGTACCCTAGTTTGTAAACGCTATAACTTTTGCGCAAACCAATAAATATACGCTTATTGACATTTTTTTTACTAAAGACATGTGGCTGAATACATTTTGGCCTAAATGTATGACTAAAATTGAGTTTATTCGATTTTTCTTATAACAAAAAGTAGAAAATATCATTTTTTTTCAAAATTTTCGGTCTTTTTCTGTTTATATCGCAAAAAATAAAAATCGCAGAGGCAATCAAATACCATTAAAAGAAAGCTCTATTTGTGGGAAGAAAAGGACGCAAATTTCATTTGGGTACAACATTGCATGTCCGCACAATTTACAGTTAAAGCAGCGCAGTGCCGAATCCCAAAAACAGGCTTGGTCCTAATGGCCCGAAATGGTCCGGGGCTTAAGTGGTTAAACTCCAAGTAACTTATCCAGTATATATGGGTTAAGTCTTAGTGGCGTTGTGCCATTATTTCCCTATAAGTTGAGGTGTCCTTGAACTCCATCCACGGAGTCCAAGTTGAGATGTGTCGTTGATAAGTGTCCTTGTTATAATGGGTAATATCTTCCATGAGATGGACCTCTGATATTTTTTGGAACCACTTTTTCATGGATGGAGTCTCAGGTTGGCCCCAAAGGGTAGGTATTAGTGCTTTGGCCGTATTAAGCAGATATGGTACTAGAGAACATTTATATTTTCTGACAGGTTCCCTAGTAGCATGGAAAAGAATGGTCCATGCATCCATTGGGAGATTAGTATTGGTTATTTGTTGAATAATTAGAATAATGCTAAACCAGTAGGAGCGAATATGTGGGCACGACCACCATATATGTGCGTGGGTTGCTCTGTTCCCACAGTTCCTCCAGCACAGTGGGGAATTGGCGGGGAACATCTGATGGAGCCTTGATGGAGTATAGTGCCATCTAGTTAGCAATTTATAATTAACCTCAGCCGACTTCGATGCAATTGAAGAAATATGAGTCAACTGCAGAACTTTATCTTTTTGACTATCTGGGATACAGGATTCCAAATCTGTCTCCCACTTAGCAAGGAAAGGAGGATAAGTGTCTTCTTGGAGTTTACTAAGTGATTTATAAAATGCAGAAATACTATGTTCAGGTAATTCCGTTGAGTTGAAAACTTCCTCAATGCTGTTTAGGTCCTGTATACCTTTGAGCGGCTGAGGCAAAGTTCTAAGAAACGCCTGCATTTGGGTGTATCTCCATTTGTCAAGAAACGTAATCGGCTTATGGTCAAGGATTTCCTTAAGGGGCTTGGGAGCATTTGCTCGCAAGACCTGGTGTAATAAAAGGGGTCCTTCTGGCGACCATGTCTTATATCCCGGATCTAATAGACCGGGTAAGAAATAATCATGTTCCAAAAGCGGTAGCAGAGGAGAAGCATACGACCATGAAATCTTCCTATGTAAAGCATCCCACACATCAAGGGTGGATGTAGTTAATATAGAGGTACTTGAGGCAAGGTGCCTATGTGTGCGTGGTAACCAGGGTATAGTTGCTAGATCTGTTTTACTCAAATCGTATTCCAAACTCACCCAAAGTTTGGATTTAGCAGCGTATTTCCATTCAACAATTCTAGATAAGATAACAGCCTGGTAATATCTCTTGAAATTTGGAAAAGGCCAGCCCCCCAGCCTCCTTGGAGCGAAATAACACTTCCTTAGATACTCTGGGGTGGCTGTTCTTCCAAATAAAGCGGGAGACCATGGTCTGTACTAATGAAAAAAAACCTATGGGCACACCCAATGGGATCATTTGAAAAAAAAAAAGAACTCTGGGTAGAATATTCATTTTGACTATACTTACTTTACCCAGCCATGAATGTGTCAGCGAACTCCACTTTTGTAGATCCTTTCTAATATTATTCAATAATGGAATATAATTATATTTAAAGAGGGACTGGGTATGAGACGTCAAATTCACTCCCAGATATTTCATACTACATTGAACCCATCTGAAAGGGAAGAGGGGTTTTAACCTTTCCGCCTCTCTTCCTGGTAGATTAATATTTAGAATTTCAGACTTAGTAAGGTTAATTTTAAAGTTAGAAAGTGTCTGAAAAGTGGAGAAGGCTGTCATTAAATTAGGAAGCGATATGCGGGGCTGTTGGATAAAGAATAATATGTCGTCCGCATATGCCGCATATTTGTGTATTTTATTTTCTACTTGAATCCCATGTATATTTGAATTATGTCTTACAGTTGCCAAAAAAGGTTCGAGTGTGAGGGCAAACAAAAGGGGCGACAGGAGACAACCCTGTCTAGTCCCATTAAATAGTTGAAATGACTCACTCAAAGTGCCGTTGATGCGAATTTGTGCCGTAGGATTAGTATAAAGGGAGGTGATACGGTGGAGCATCTTGGGTCCCAACCCAAAATGTTGCAGGGTCATTTTTAAATATTCCCAGTCCACCCTATCAAACGCTTTTTCTGCGTCTGTGGATACAAATAGGGTGGGTTGGGACGTCTTTTGAACGTGTTGTATAAGAGATATCGCCCGGAGAGAATTATCCTTGGCTTCTCTATATGGCATGAAACCTGTCTGGTCTGTAGAGATCCATCTAGGTACCAGAGGGAGTAGTCTGTTAGCCATTACCTTCGAGTATAATTTAATATCAACGTTTAATAAGGAAATTGGCCTGTAACTACTGCATTGAGTGGGGTCCTTATCTGTTTTAAGAATGACTGAGATATGAGCTGTAAGAGATTCCGGGCGTAATCCCGAAGTCTGTGAAATTGAGTTGGCATAAGTCGTGAGCTGGGGCAAAAGAACATCGCTAAATGTTTTATAGTATTGAGTAGTGTAACCGTCCGGTCCCGGTGCTTTACCTATCGGTGAAGATTTCAGAGCTATCTGAAATTCTTCTACCGAGAATTCTGATTCAAGCTCTCTGAGAGCGGAGTTTGAAAGTTTAGGCAAATTAGCTTCTTTTAAATATGCAAGCATGAGACTACGTCTCTCCTTTATAGTCAGAGACGGAGAATCACATTGCACCTTATACAGATCTGCATAATACTCCCTAAAAGCTTTAGCAATATGGGGAGTCGCATAGACTATGTTTCCATTAGATAATTTTATTTTAGGGATAAATGATCTAGTCTGTTTTTCTTTAAGGGATCTTGCTAATTGTCTACTGGGTTTATCTCCCCACTCAAAGTTTTTGCGAGTAGCGTTGAAATCTCCGAGTTGTGTCTAAGTTAAGCAGGTTTTTCAACTCTTCTCGCTTCAACGTAAGAGCTTCTAAATGGGATATATGTAAAGTAAGTTTGTGTTGTTTATCCAGTTCAGTTATTTGATGAAGAACCTGCTCCAGACGTTGATCATGCTCTCTCTTTTTCCTTGCCCCAAGTTCTATAAATCGCCCTCTCATGGTTGCCTTGTGTGCTTCCCATATAATAGCAGGAGATGTTTCAGATGGTTTGTTGTCTCTAAAGTATTGTGATATATGTGAGGCAAACGTTGCAACCTCTGTTGGATTAGATAAAAGGGAATCATTAAGTTTCCAATTACTGGAGCATTGAGGCAGAGTGGGCATGGTCATAGTCATCGACACAGGTGCATGATCTGATATTGTCGCTGTGCCTATATCCGCCGATTTTAATAATGGAAGATGATGATGGTCTAAAAAAATATTATCTATTCGGGAATAGGACTGATGAGTCTTCGAAAAATGAGAGAAGTCTTTTTCTTTTGGATGTAAAATACGCCATACGTCTATTAATTGCCAGTCTGTTAGTTTTTTTTTAACAGTAGACAGACGTTTAAAAGAGATATTAGAACGACCATGGGATGTATCTAAAGCAGGGTCTAGAGACATGTTTATATCCCCTGCCAGTATAATTAATCCCTCAGCAAAATGTGATAGATCAGTGAGAGTTTGAGAAAAGTAAATAGTTTGATTTTGGTTCGGACAATATATGTTTGCTAGGGTACATTGGGTAGTGCCCAGATAGCCCTTTATAAAAAGAAAACGGCCATGGTCATCCGCTTGCATATCTAAAAAGCGAAAAGGTACGCTAGCACTAAGACCGATAGCCACACCCTTAGCCTTATTCGTATCTGAAAGACCGTAGTACCACTGGGGAAAATATACCGAATTCAATTTGACCTGTGTCGTATGGGTTAAATGTGTTTCTTGAAGATACACAATGGAAGAAGACAACTTCCGTAGTTCACGGGTAACCTGATGGCGTTTAGCCGCCACATTTAGACCCCTAACATTATAGGAGGTGACTTTAAGTGTGGCCATCATCTCTGTGGAGCGTAACTCCTGCGCCTATTTCTCCATGCATACTGGCCTCGAGGGGGGGGAAAGAATAAAAATAAAACAGGTATATATTGAGAGACAAAAATACAGAAAACAAACAAATTTGCATAAACAGCAATAACGTCCATCGGGGCGCATGTGGGAAATTTTAATTTGTCACGCAGATATCTGCGGTGGTCCCTGTGGGGTGAGGGAGGGCAGGCAGCCGTCCAGAGCTCCCTATGGAGGACGGGACCGAGAATTACTCGAAGGCTACCTGCTCTCTCCAGCCCCAAAAGGAAAAGGACCTTCTTAGAATCAATATTCTCTAACTGCTAAATCTTATTTCATTTCGTTAAGCATAGTAGCTTAAAAGCGTGTTATATCAGGGAGGGAACAAACACGTAGATCTAAATACTCTTTACTCATCTATGTTGTTGTTCAATGTCTCGTGTAGAAGAACGTCCTTTTTTAGTAATAGGTTTTTGCCAATGAGAGTCCTGGATATATGAGACCTTAGGGATCGGGTCATGCCAACCCGGGAGGTCCATTGATGGAAGATCAAGGACCTTTAGAAATTGTGGTAATTCCTCTGGGAACCGAAGAGTGTGTGAGCGACCATTTTTGGTGGCAATAAGGCACGCCGGAAAACCCCATCTATAAGTGATTCCATTAGAACGTAAATGCTCCAAAAGTGGTTTTAGGCCTCTACGGCGGTCTAACGTTTCTTTGGACAAATCTGAGAAAATAGTGAGAGTCGCTCCATCGAAATCAATGTTGGGGATACTTCTCATCTTGTCCATTATGGTGTTCTTGTCTGAAAAATAATGTAATCGGCATATTACATCCCTAGGTTGCTCAGTAACAATATTGCGTGGCCTGTAGGCTCGGTGTATTCGGTCAAAGCGTAGTAGATCAGTGGGTGCCTTTCCCAAAACTGAATTAAATATACCCGTGATCAATGGCTCCAGGTCCTTATCACCAGTAGCTTCAGGTAAACCTCGAATTCGCAGATTGTTTCTGCGATTTCTATTCTCGAGATCCTCGAGCTTATATAGTGAGACGCGGTGAGCAAGAGCTATCTGTGTGACCGCTTGTTGTAATTCTCTTATAGCGTTTTCATGAGTATCTTGTCTCTTTTCTGTATCTTCCACCCTGTCAAGGATATGTGCCATATCTGTTCTTACCCCTGCTATTTCCTTTTTTATTGATGTTTCAAGACCATAGAACATCCCGGCTAGTTCTTTTCTAATGCCGCTCAGTAAGGACGACATGTCTGAGGCTGTGGGGGATTCAGGTTCTTCCATGAGGTCTGAGCAGTAAGATGATGTAGGCGAATTTTTTCTCTCAAAGTTTGCTAATGAAGCGAGAGATGTAGTGCGTCTCGTGCACCTCGTTTGGCCGCAACTAGCGTTGGGGCCAATTCCGCTGGTAACCAGGAAACGCTGTATAGAATTAGTAGCAGCTTGATTAATCGCTATTTCTTTATTATGTTTTTTAGTCGAGCTAGAGCGATTTTTTTTGGATGTCTTTATTGGCATATTTAGGACTTTAGAGCTTCAAGGCTGCATGCTGAGTGGAGCCCTCTCAGTCTCATCTACTCAGCAGCATAAGCATAGGCAACACGTGGCATAGGGCATATGGTTATTCCAAACCATTTCCAACATACAGTCCTATTGGTCTTATTTCTGTTAGATATGTTTTTTCTAGCGATTTTAAAATAACAACCACTGGATATTATATCACGGTTCAGTAATAGAGCTATCCAGCATCCTCATATATCAGCAGCCAAGCAAAGACACCACCAGATATTTTTCTCCACCGTATATCTCTCCTTACTTTGTTGTCTGTCAATGTCTCATATTCACTTAGAGAGTAAGAGATTGATGTTAACTGGCACTAAGTCATAGTTCATCTAGTTCAACTAGAGAGGCCGAGGATATTTCCAGGAGAGGGGCACATATACTGGGCCTTCACCTAGAGCTTATAGAGGGATAGCTATGTGTCCGGGGGGCTGATATCGGGGGCTGGTTGGCTGAGTGGCTGGTGATTTGGGTCTGGGTGTAGCAAGATGGCTGCTGACTTCCAGATGTAGGCCGAAGCCGCGGCCTTTCCTAACACAATCCCCGGCCTGGGAAAACCTGTTTTTTCAAGTATTGAGCCTTTAAAGCAGCCCCCACCTGGCACCCAGACTGTCCGCCGCTACAAAGGGTGCAAATACTGGGACCAGAATGTACCTGAGTGGCGGGTATGCGGGCGTCCTGTCGGGCCTCCGAATGGTGTCGGGCCGGGATGTGTAGCGCTGGTGCACCTCTGGGGGGTCCGCTGTCCTCACCGTCTATGGCGTTCGTTCCGCTGGACCCAGCAATCGATACTGGCGTCTGCGGAGGTCTCATAAGCTGGTCCTCGGGTTGTGGAGCGGGCCGGCACGTATAGGCGGCCAGATATCCCTGTTGCTGTCGGTGTCCACTCCAGGGATATCCCAGGGCTCGGCTAGTCCTCCGTCCTTCCCCAGTGTCGATGTTCCATCAGAGATGGCAACCGTGTCACTCCTCTGTTACTGAATACACTCTGGTGTTTCCGGGAGTCGATTGCTCTTGGCTCCCTAACCAGCACATTGAGGAGGCCGCAAATAGCCATATATTGTATCATAGGTATAAGAGTATGTTCTTTTCTTTTTCTGTGTTGATCTTTTACTGAAAATAAAAATCTTTTGAAAGAAAAAAAAAAAAAAAAAAGTTCTGTACTACTTCATGTAGAGTTAATTTCTGTGTGCATCTGTATGCTGCACATGCAAATACCATATATACTCGAGTATAAGCCGAGTTTTTCAGCACTTTTTTTGTGCTGAAAATGCCCCCCTCGGCTTATACTCGAGTCACCTTTTTTGTGCCTGATCTTCTGGACTTTGGGGACCCGGTACTTGGCACACATGTAGCCTCACTCTTCCTCTACAAGTGTGCAAAGTTTTTTGTCTGGAGAACCTACAGCCGGGGAGCACCGATTTTTCAAAGCCGGGCACCCCTTCCATAGACTCCCATGTTAAATGGTAATTTCTCCGGTGATTTTGGGGACCCGGTACCGGCCGGTCGTAGGTTCCCTGGACCCGAAACTTGCCACACATGTAGCCCAATTTCTCCTCTATAAGTGTGCAAAGTTTTTTGTCTGGGGAACCTACAGCCGGGGAGCACCGATTTTTCAAAGCCGGGCACTCCTTCCATAGACTCCCATGTTAAACATCAGTCTAGTCATGGACACAGTGAGGCATGGACACAGTGAGGCATGGGCACAGTGAGGCATGCGCATGGACACAGTGAGGAAAAGTGAGGCACAGTGAGGCATGCAGATGGACACCCTAGGCTTATACTCGAGTCAATACGTTTTCACAGTTTTTTGTGGTAAAATTAGGTGCCTCGGCTTATATTCGGGTCGGCTTATACTCGAGTATATACGTACATGGTCCCATGCACACAGCTGCGGATGGGGCTGTGTTTTTGCGCCGCTAACAAATGTGCAGAGAAAAAAGAACAAAGGTGCGCTTGGGTTTGAAAATCATGCACGTTTTACACATGTACGCATGTGTACTTGCCTAAACGCACATATGCGTTTAAAGTTTGCTATACATTCTGGGCCTGCATAGTGCTAGAAGGATTATGTACGAATAGACAGTAAGTGCATATACACGTTTACAAAGATGCATATTTTGTGCACCTTTGTAAACGCTTATTTTGCTAATTCTGCTCATGCGTTGTGTGTTGAATTTAGGCCTCATGGTGTTGGTGCATTGCAAATAAAAAAAATTGTGACTACAGTCACTTTAGCACATAGGTGTGCGAAGGCAGAAAAGACTCTGCCCCCGAGCACTGGAGATCACCATACTGTAACCTAAGTTTTACTATTTATTTTCTAAACACATTTCGCACAGTGCATACATAGAATAAAAGGTGTTTAATGTACCCTAATGCCCTTGATTATCCGGTGTGTAGACATGGTGAAATCAGTCATTAACACAACTAGGGTTGCCACCTGACCACTATATTAGGTTGTCTTTGCTAGTGTAAAGCCTCGTACACACGGTCGGACTTCAAACAAACTTTTCTGTGGATTTTTGTCCGAAGGGAGTTGGCCGGGAACACCCATAGCATACACACGGCAGGACTTTTCTGCAAACTTTTCCAAAATGTTTCCAACATCACGTGGTTTTTCTGCTCTTTTCTGCTCTTTACCGCCACTCTTTGGTCAACTTCTGCTATTGTTGGTTGATTTTAACATTGGTTCTGGGCATGCTTATTTGTCCATCGGACAAAAGTCCGATGCATTTCTGTACACACGGTCGGACTTTGCTCCATCGGACTTTTGTTGTTGGCGAAAAGTTTGTCCGTTTGCAGACCGAACATTTGTCCGATGAAAACCAAAAAAGTTTGTCCGATGGAGCGTACACACGGTCGTATTTTTTGTCAAACTTGCTCATTTTGAAGTTTGTTGGCAAAAAGTCAGACCGTGTGTACGAGGCTTTAGTATTGCAAAAATACACAAACAGCAAACACACAATCAGCTTTTCCAAATGTATTGTTTTCACTGCAATTGCACACATTGCATAATTATTAATAATAATAAGTACAATTAAAGAGGTTAAAAATGTACCCTAGATTCCCAGAGCTAGTAGTAAAACCATCCAGCAAAAAGTTGTTTGAGCTCTGAGACCCCTTTCACACTGGAGCGTATTGCAGGTGCTATAGCGTTAAAAATAGCGCCTGCAATCCGCCCTTAAAAGCTGTTACATTCACTCCAGTGTGAATGCCCGAGGGCTTTCACACTGGAGCGTTGCGCTAGCAGGACGGTAAAAAAAGTCCTGCTAGCCGCATCTTTGGAGCGGAGTGTTTACCGCTCCTCCACCGCTGCTGCCCATTGAAATCAATTGGACAGCGCGGCTATACCGCCCGCAATGCGCTGCTTCAGCAGTGCATTACGGGTGGTTTTAACCCTTTCTTGGCTGCTAGCAGGGGGTAAAACCACCCCGCTACCGGCCAAAATGCGCCGCAAATCCGCCCATAGCGTCGGTGGTAAAAATAGCGGCGTTTTACCGCCGACGCTATGGGTGGCTCAGTGTAAAAGGGGCAGTGGCGGCTGGCGCTCAAATTTTTTGGGGGGGGCGCAAACAAACTGAAAAAAAAAAATCATCAATTGCCGCCACTGTGCCCATTAAACGCAGCCACTGTGCCCAAACGCCACTAGTTTGTCCCCAAATGCAGCCAGTTTCTCCCCCATAATACAGCCAGTTTCTCCCCCATATGCAGCCAGTTTCTCCCCCAATAATACAGCCAGTTTCTCCCCATATGCAGCCAGTTTCTCCCCCATATGCAGCCAGTTTCTCCCCCATATGCAGCCAGTTTCTCCCCCATAATGCAGCCAGTTTCTCCCCCAATAATGCAGCCAGTTTCTCCCCCAATAATGCAGCCAGTTTCTCCCCCAATAATGCAGCCAGTTTCTCCCCCATAATGCAGCCAGTTTCTCCCCCATAATGCAGCCAGTTTCTCCCCCATTTTGCAGCCAGTTTCTCCCCCATAATGCAGCCAGTTTCTCCCCCATAATGCAGCCAGTTTCTCCCCCATAATGCAGCCAGTTTCTCCCCCATAATGCAGCCACTTTCTCCCCCATATGCAGCCACTTTCTCCCCCATATGCAGCCAGTTTCTCCCCCATATGCAGCCAGTTTCTCCCCCATATGCAGCCAGTTTGTCCTCATAATACAGCCAGTTTGTCCCCCCCAGCCCTGCACTTACCTTCCTCGAGTCAGCGCCGTCCTTCTTCCGTCCTCGATGTCTTCTCCCGCCCTCGATGTCACTTCAGCCAATCAGGTTACCGGTAACCAGACCCAGTGAACCTGATTGGCCAGGGAACGCACCCCTGTGCGTCCTCTCATTAGATATTTAGAAGCCGATTACAGCCCTCAGACTGTAGTCGGGAAGCCTATCAGAGCCTGCTGGCTCTGATAGGCACTTCTAAAGGCCAATCAGACGCTGTGATTCAGATGGCCGGTGCTCAAGGGGCCGGCCATCTGAATAGTGGGCGGCAGCAATACATAGGTTCATGCAATGCATGAACCTATGTATTGTTGTGGTGAGTGACGGCCGGGCGCAGAAGCGAGCGGTAGCGGCGCTTCTGCGCCCACTATGGTCGCGCCGCCATGTGTGAAAAAAAGACATAAAAAAAAAAAAACTCTTAAAGGGCCTGTTTTTTTTTTTTTTTTGGTGACCACAGGAGGGATGGCGGCGCCCGGGCGCCCCCTATGGACGAGCCGCCACTGAAAAGGGGTCTAATAATGCCTTTTCCAGGGTACAGTATAATGTGCAGTGCCCAGTACAGTGGGAGGAGCATTACATTAAGGAAACCCAAGCCGAGTATAGGTTCTGTAAGTTCTGTATGTAAGATTGAATAACGAGGTGTAAAGTCAGTGTGGTTTGGCAACTATAACACACAATATCTCCGTAACCAAAGCAGCACAAACATTTATTTTTGCGGCACAAACGAAAGCCGTGTTTGTTTTTAAAAATCAGCAATATGGGGTGCAAAGTGGGCGGGGTTTCAGCAACTATAATGCACAATATCTCCGAAACCAAAGCGGCACAAACGTTTATTTTTGCAGCACAAACCAGCACAAACGTGGCACAAACGAAGGGAGTGTTTGTTTTTAAAATCCAGCAACATGGGGTGCAAAGTGGGTGGGGCTTGCAAATAATTGAATGTTTATTATCTCAGAAACCGAACCGGCACAAACACTCGTTTTTGCGGCACAAATCAGCACGAAACGAATGATATATTTTTATTTAGGTTTTACAAACACGGGGTGCCAACTTCACACAGCTGGAAAATTGATGTGTAAAGGCACAGGATCAAATTCATAGATTGTTGCGGTTACATTGACCTTAAAGCAGTATTAGCCTGGGTTCAGATTGGTGCAATGTCAGACATTGCATGTGATTCGCACTGCTGTGCAAATCACATGCAATGTAAACTCAGCCATACAGATTGTATGGCTGAATTCACATTGCACTCGGACCAAACTCGTGCAGGACCCTTTTTTTTTGTCCGCACCACAATCGGATCACATGGGTGTTCACACCCATGCGATCCGATTTCCGTACAAATTGACAGTTCACACTGCGATATGCGACCCGATCTGGGGGTGTCATTAACTTTGTATTGACACTCCTAGTGGTTCACATAGGGCAATGTGAACTGCATGCGAGTCACCCGCAGTGGATTCGCAGGGTTTTCCGCATTGCACCAATGTGAACTGAGCCTGAAACCCAAAAGTAGACATGCTGTATTTCAGCTTGCCAATTCTTAGATGTGATGATTGTATTCATTTTCTTTTTTAGGCTCTCTTTTATTTTCACCTGGTGATCCTGCCAGTAAGTCTGTTGTTTCAACAAAACATGCTGTCCTGCATGCTGTGCTGTCCAGTGCCCCCTATTAATGCCCACCAGTGCCACCTATCAGTGCCGATCAGTGCTCTGCCAATCAATGCCTCATCATCAGTGCTACCTACCAGTGCCACCTACTAGTGCCTATCAGTGCCAGCTATCAGTGCCCTTCAGTGGCACCCATCAGTGCCACCTATCAGTGCCCTTCAGTGGCACCCATCAGTGCCACCTATTAGTGTGACTTATCAGTGCCCATTAGTGCAGCCTCATCGGCGCACATCAATGAAGGAGAAAAATTACCTGTTTGCAAAATTTTATAACAAACTTTAATAAAAACCCCAGTAGTGATTAAATACCACCAAAAGTAAGCTCTATTTGTGAGAAAAAACAGTGTTGCATGACCACGCAATTGTCATTCAAAATGCGACATCGCTGAAAGCTGAAAATTGGCCTGGGCAGGAAGGGGGTTTAGGTGCCCAGTAGGCAAGTGGTTAAATACATTATATTAGACCCAGTAGTCTCTGTGCTTCTGTATACAATGCAGACAGATCGTGACTGGTGAGGCAGGCTGCCAGGGTGCCGAACATAGGTTCCTGAACCCTCAATCCTGATGCAAGTAGTGGGCTGCCTTATGGGCAGAATTTTGCAAATACAAGGATGCATAGATGGGTGGATATCACTTTTGAGAAGTTGTTGCTCTTTGGCAGGCTGTACATGCATGCTGACTGCCCTAGACCCACGTTTACTGAAATAACTAACATCCAGTAAATGAAATGAGTGGGTGTTGGATTTTCAAGCTGGGGAAGAAAGAGCTAGATAACGTTTGATGTTTTTTAGCCAGGATGAGATGGGCTCTATCTGACTTGCGGCAGCTTGTAACGCACACTGTGATAAGCTCACAGTGTGCCGTGAAATCAGAGTAACCAATTTATTACACCAGAGCAGCCTGTACAATTGTGCAAAGTTGAAGATGAGGCTGGAGGTTAGCTTTAATTAACTGTGATATCATTTTTATATTTCTATAAAAATGATCTAAATAATTCTATATTCCCAGCAGACTGTATTGGGCTTTTTGTCTGTCACTGAAAAAACAAGGGTTTACTGCGAAGATGATTTTACACTGATTCTGATCTGAGCATCTGCAGACATGATTAAAGTCCACTCAGTGAACAGACATTAAGCTCCCTACCGATTGCCTAAGGCAAAAGATTACCATTTTAACTGTTTTCCCAGAGATAAGCACATGTACAGTACAGGAAAAAAAGCACATCAAGGTGCACAGGAAGATCTGTTCGCAAAGCTATTTATCATGATAGTTGTGTCATTGGACATCCCATTATTGATTTATAGAGCTTTCACCGAGAAACTTTATGATGAAAGCTTTAAATAATGATTCATACTTCATAACACTGCTTAGGGGTTATGTTGGTGGTCTATTGTCATATACCTTTTATCAGAAGAGAGGAAAAAGCTCTGATTACATACAGAAAATGTTCTGCATTATATTATAAAGGACAGCACATGCTTACAGCAAATCTGGCCATACAAAGGAATAACATAAGTCTAGTTCAACAAAATATCTAAGAGCTGACCATTCGCAAAACTATCAAACAGCACACTTTAACTGAAATGTCTAGTTAAAGCGGAGCTCCACCCTAAAGTGGAACTTGCGCTGATCGGAACCCTCCCCCCTCCGGTGTCACAATTGACATCTTTCAGGGGGGAGGGGGATGAAGATACCTGTCTAAGACAGGTATTTGCACCCATTTCCGGGAGTACTCTCTGCAGGAAATCTGCGGGAAGTACGTCACTTCCTGCAGATTCCCCGTTGTGTTCTGGGAGACACTCGGCTCCCAGAACACAGGGGACCATTCAGAATGGCGCAGCGCGACTCACGCATGCGCCGTAGGGAACCGGGCATGAAGCCGCAAGGCTTCACTTCCTGGTTCCCTCACCGAGGATGGCGGTGGGGGCAGCAGATTGACGAGCGATTGCTCGTCCTCTGCTGCGGACGTCGCTGGACTCCAGGACAGGTAAGTGTCCATATATTAAAAGTCAGCAGCTGCTGTATTTGCAGCTGCTGGCTTTTAGTATTTTTTTTTTCCGCGGCACCTCCGCTTTAATATCAATAATCAGGATTTAAAAAAGATGATAGCAAATACAGAAAATGTAATTATAAAAAGCAGTGCAGCGCTAATCCCTATATTAACCAACCACAAATAGCATTAAAAACTTATCAACACGTCAAAAAGGTATAACATGCAAAATGGTTAACAGTATTCTAAAAGTAAAAATAAAGCCTCTCTCTCTCTCTATATATATATTGTGAGGGGGTTAGCTCGGCAGCGGGTGTGTGTGACCCCCGGGATGGGCTCCCCAGACAAAACAGGCCCAGCAAACGGAGGTTGTGGTTTTCAAAATCAAAAAGGTGCGGTTTATTTTCTATTTACAGTGACAAAACACAGCAAAGCAAAAGAAACATAAATAAAATAAATCCTGGTCAACTTGACCTCTGACTAAACATACAGGTTTCCTAACTAACAACTGGGATCAGCCTAGTGCTGTCCTAGTCCCTAAGTCCCTGGTTTTAAATGTCCAAGCAAATAGCCACACAGGCTTTGTCTCACCGCACAGGGGTTCACTCTCCCTAGACAGTCCACACAGGTCTGGTTCCAGGCATGAGCAAACACCTAATGAAGCTGGGAGTTCTTATAGAGGCCTAAATGAGCTGACAAGCTTCAGCTGGTCTCATCAACTCCCTGTCTGCACGACGCCCCACACTCTCCCTAGAGGTATGAGTCATCCATGAGCCCACTAGCCTCAGCTGGGCTTATACAACTCTCCACCTAGTTGTATAAGTCGGCGTAAAGCCTGAATCTGGGCGAAATATATCTACCCCCCTGGATGCAACCAGGTGACTTTACCTTCCTGCTGTCACAATATATATATAGATATATATATCTATATATATATCTATATATAAGGAGCGGTGCCTGACGTCCTCCCATGGCCAACCCCCCTGACAACGTCATCTGTGACGAAATGCAGCAGTTAGGACCTACGGGAGTGATGTCATCATGCACTGCAAGTGATTGGACGAACAGGACGGACCTAGTGCAGCCCATGGGAACGCTATGTGTTTGTCATTTATGCGCTCTGTAGCCATTTTCGGCCTGCAGATGGTGTAAGTGTACATCTTTGATGCTTAATTAACTCTTCTATATGGTTTTACGTTAAATAAACCCCAAATCTGCTGTATTGCAGCTTGCCAATTCTGAGATGTGATGGTTGTATTAGTTCTCTTTTATTGTCACCTGGTGATCCTGCCAGTAAGTCTGTTGTTTTTTAACAGTACATGCTGTCCTGCAGATGTAGCAGTTAAAGGGCTCAGACAAACCAATTAATATTGATAGGGGTTTTTACAATAGTCAACTTATATTTATGTAAAACATTTATGCCAAGAGGAACAAAACTCTTGATGTAACTGTTTAAAAAAATGTTATCTGGAGTTTGGCTTCAATATGTTAGTGTATCTAAATCTGCTAGTACATCCAACACTACCATCCACCCAGACTGATAATGCTGCTCTCTAAAAGGTGCCCCCTGTGCTCATTCATACAGAGTGTGGGCACTCTTAAGCTGCATACACACTATACAATTTTCTGTAGATTTTTTTCTTTAGATTTTCCAAAACCATATAATATGAGGTCAAACCTAAACACTTTCAATTTGTATGCAATCAGGCAGGCCCTAGCACTAAATAGTTGAAGGTAAATCTAAAGGAAATCAAAACAACAAAAGCTGTTTAGTGTGTATCCAGCTTAAAGTGGTTGTACACCCTGTACAACCACTTTTACCTACAGGTAAGCCTATCTAGCGCACCCACCTATCCCCCTCCTGCATTTAACTTGGCTCCTCGCAGGGGAAGAGAGGCACACCGCACCAGCAGCCCGTACCCTCCTGTGTAAAGAGGTTGAGCGGTGTTACTTTTGGGTCGTGTCTGCAGCCAGTGTCAAAGTCCTCCTGAGAATGATTCTCACCTCTACCTTGTGTAGATGCAAGTCCTTGACTTCCCCAGTAATGTAATTGTCCACACTAGCTGAAACTCCAACTCAGTATTTATTCTCAATTTGTAATAAACAGTCTCTTTGGATAGGAAAAGGTTGGAGCAAAGGAAACAGAACAGCCTAAGGTGTGGAGGAGGTCCAGGCACAAACGTAGCTCAAACTCTTCACTGTTCAGATTCTCAAACAGTTTTAGGCGCACAGTCTCTGCCACAGACCGTGAAGTTGGTCTCTGCCACAGACCTGGTGAATAAGGCCCCTGCCACGGACCTGGCGAAACTTTTGGTCTCTGCCACAGACCTGGTGAATAAGGCCTCTGCCACAGACCTGATGAACTTGAACTTCCTTCTTAGAACATAGCCCTTGTCAAGGAGAAGATGTCCCCCCAGAGAGTCAACAGACCCTTCCTTCACCGTGACTCCCGCATCGGTCCTTCGGAATGATCCTCCCTTCTCTTATGGTGCGGGTCCCCTCGCAAGGCGGCACACCCTGGACTCCTCAATCCCTAGCGGACCCCAGCCGAAGGTGCTGGGCCCCGAGCCGTCGCTGAAGCTCCCGTATCTCCATACCCAGCCCATTATGCTTTACCTTTGCAGGGATATAAAGAGGAAGTAAAACTCATCAGAGTTTACTTCCTCTTTAATACAGGAGGGGTGTAACTGGCTGGATAACAGGTGATAACACAGGGGAAAAAAAGCCTATAAAAAAGAAAACGAATGCAGCCACCACATCTTTGCTGAGCCACCACATGATTGGTAAGCTGCAATATATTACAGATTTGGTTGGACGTTTAATACTGATTTAAACTGATATATCAAAATTTATCAGTACTATCAATATTGAATTATTATCACTACTGATCCTCTCTGCCTTAGCATTGCCTTTTTGCCCATAAGCAACAGTGGTACCTGTTCTCGGTCCTATGGACGACTGTACTGTTCTCCCTAGTTCAAGAGCCCCTAGATGAAAGGCCTCTTTTTCTTTTTATATAAAAATGAAGCATATTGCATTTCCAGGCAAGACTATGACAATTGACTACCTAACAGTGTAATCAGGACTCAATGGTCCCTCATTTCTATGTTACTGTTTAATGTTCCGAAACTCCTCCTGAACTTGTTCGTATTTTTGCATAGTTTTTTGGTTTTATAACTGTCTTTTTCTTAATAAAATTCAAATGAAAGTGTTAATAACACAATGGGGGTTATTTATGAAAGGCAAATCCACTTTGCACTACAAGTGCAAACTACAAGTGCAAAGTGCACTTGGAAGTGCAGTCGCTGCAGATCCGAGGGGGACATGCAAGGAAAATAAAAAACAGTATTTTAGCTTGCACATGATTGGATGATAAAATCAGCAGAGCTTCCCCTCATTTCAGATCTTCCCCTCAGATTTACAGCGACTACACTTCCAAGTGCACTTTCAGTGCAATTTCAAGTGCACATTGCACTTGTAGTTTGCACTTGTAGGGCAAAGTGGATTTGCCTTTCATAATAAAATTCAAGTGTGCCATGCCAAGCTGACCAAAATTGCACCACACTGCGCAAGATCGACAAGTGCATGCTGGTTAGCCAGCATGCACAGAATCCAGGAAGGAGGACACTGTGGCTTCAGATGCCCACACTGGAGACAGCCGCGCTGTGCAGAAACTTCACAAAGTAAGAATACAATGCTGCACAGAAAGAAAACTGGGCATAGTTAACAGCATACCTTTGTTACATTGCACAAGGCATGAGAATTCTAGAAGTATTTTTATCTTAAAAGTCATATTTCGCCCAGAACTCCGCTTTAAGGCTGTCAGCAGTTTGGCCTCTACAATCTGGGTAGTGCTTAAAAATGCCTAAAGATGGAGAGCACATGAGCATGTGCAGGGCGGGATGAGACAACGTATAACTGAATTTTAAACAGTATAGACATCTATTTTAATCGTTTACATAGCTATACCTAGAAAATGGGCCAGCCTAAAATCATCTAGCAGGACTTAATTTTCTGTCCAAAATTCCCCTTTGACCTATTATGGAAATATCAACTGCAGCTTCGGTGGTTGAGCTCTGACCCATCTCATTCCACCTTTTTAATGATCACAAAAAGGTGAAAGGTGGCCTCCCTGGCCAATAAGAAGGTCAGCAGAGGAGCAGGAGTAGAAATTCAGAGAATGACCATGGGATGCTGTAGTTAATATTTGCATAACAAAGAACAAGCATTTTGGGAATGCTTGGAAGCTGTTCTGAGGACAATCCAAGGATGGAGGAGGTATGCACACAGAGCCCCCTGCTCTATAGAGATCAAAAGTGATCTACCTTGTTGTGATAAATATGCAAGTAAAGAAATCAAATGGTATTGTGAAAAAAGAGACCTTTTATGACTTGTACACACGACCGGATTTTCCGATGGAAAAAGTCAGACGGGCTCTTTTCATCGGATATTCCGACCGTGTGTATGCCCAATCGGACTTTTTCCTTTGGAAATTCTGACCGACTTAGATAGAGAAATCGGTTTGTCTGTATGCAATTCCGACGGACTAAAAACCATGCATGATTGGAAACAATTCGACGCATGCTCGGAAGCATTGAACTTAATTTTTCTCGACTCGTCATAGTCTTTTACGTCACCGTGTTCTTGGCAGTCAAAAGTTCACCAAACTTTTGTGTGACCGTGTGTATGCAAGACAGCTTGAGCAGAATTCCGTCGGAACTCTGTCGGACAAACCGTCTGACTTTATTCCGACGGACAGTTCGGTCGTGTGTACAGGGCATTAGTGATAAAAAAATATATATATATATACACACACACAGTGGGGCAAAAAAGTATTTAGTCAGCCACCAATTGTGCAAGTTCTCCCACTTAAAAAGATGAGAGAGGCCTGTAATTGTCATCATAGGTATACCTCAACTATGAGAGACAAAATGTGGAAACAAATCCACACAATCACATTGTCTGATTTGGAAATAATTTTTTTTGCAAATTATGGTGGAAAATAAGTATTTGGTCAATATCAAAAGTTCATCTCAATACTTTGTTATATATCCTTTGTTGGCAATGACAGAGGTCAAACATTTTCTGTAAGTCTTCACAAGGGTGTCACACACTGTTGCTGATATGTTGGCCCATTCCTCCATGCAGATCTCCTCTATAGCAGTGATGTTTTGGGGCTGTCGCTGGGCAACACAGACTTTCAACTCCCTCCAAAGGTTTTCTATGGGGTTGAGATCTGGAGACTGGCTAGGCCACTACAGGACCTTCAAATGCTTCTTACGAAGCCACACCTTTGTTTCCCAGGCGGTGTGTTTGGGATCATTGTCATGCTGAAAGACCCAGCCATGTTTCATCTTCAATGCCCTTGCTGATGGGAGGAGGTTTGCATTCAAAATCTCACTATACATGGCCCCATTCATTCTTTCATGTACACGGATCAGTCGTCCTGTTCCCTTTGCAGAGAAACAGCCCCAAAGAATAATGTTGCCACCCCCATGCTTCACAGTAGGTATGGTGTTCTTTGGTTGCAACTCAGCATTCTCTCTCCTCCAAACACAACAAGTTGTGTTTCTACCAAACAGTTATACTTTGATTTCATCTGACCATATGACATTCTCCCAATCCTCTTCTGGATCATCCAAATGCTCTCATCTTTTAAGTGGGAGAACTTGCACAATTGGTGGCTGACTAAATACTTTTTTGCCCCACTGTATAAAAAAAACACAAGCCATCAAGATGTTTCATCTTCAGTAATGTATGCAGATGATCACTTTAACAGTACTTTTAGCTTCTTTGTATCGAAAAATCTTGGATAAAAGTTAGGATTAGGGATGAGCTCGGTGTTCGAGTCCAACATAGGTTCGACTCGAACATCGGCTTTTCGCTCGTTCGGCGAACAACGAACGATTTGGGCCGTTCGCGCCAAATTCGAGTGACGCGAACGGCCCACAATACACTGCGCCATCGCAGTGTAATCCCGGCGCTGTGATTGGCCAAGCATGCACTGTGACCCTGCATGCTTGGCCAATCACAGCGCCGGCAGCGAGGAGAGCAATGATTGGCCACAGGCAGGATGCCTGTGGCCAATTATAGCTGAGGGGGTTTAGTACACGCCCCACACTATAAAAGGCCGCCAGCGCGGCGGCCTCGTGTAGTGTGTTCCGGAGCAGGGAAAGTGAAGGATAGGCAGGGACAGTGTCAAATCCATTCTTTGCTAAACCTTGTGTGTAGGGACAGAGAAGGATAGGCAGGGAGAGTGTCAGTGTCATATTCTTTGCTAAACCTTGTGTGTAGGGAGAGAGAAGGATAGGCAGGGAGAGTGACAGTGTCATATACTTTGATAAACCTTGTGTGCAGGGAGAGAGAAGGATAGGCAGGGGACAGTGTCAGTGTCATTGTTGTTAAGCCTCCTGCACATTATACACCTGAACTTAGCCCGTATTGCTGCTTTTTCCTGGTGTGTTACACCAACAGGATTTTGCGGCACTTACAGCGGGCGGAGTGTGCCTTCTGACCATATTACACCTGAACTTAGCCTGTATTGCTGCTCTTTCCTGGTGTGTTACACCAACAGGATTTTGCGGCACTTACAGCAGGCGGAGTGTGCCTCCTGACCATATTACACCTGAACTTAGCCTGTATCGCTGCTTTTTCCTGGTGTGTTACACCAACAGGATTTTGCGGCACTTACAGCGGGCGGAGTGTGCCTCCTGACCATATTACACCTGAACTTAGCCTGTATTGCTGCTTTTTCCTGGTGTGTTACACCAACAGGATTTTGCGGCACTTACAGCGGGCGGAGTGTGCCTCCTGACCATATTACACCTGAACTTAGCCTGTATTGCTGCTTTTTCCTGGTGTGTTACACCAACAGGATTTTGCGGCACTTACAGCGGGCGGAGTGTGCCTCCTGACCATATTACACCTGAACTTAGCCTGTATTGCTGCTTTTTCCTGGTGTGTTACACCAACAGGATTTTGCGGCACTTACAGAGGGCGGAGTGTGCCTCCTGACCATATTACACCTGAACTTAGCCTGTATTGCTGGTTTTCCCATTTCCCTGCAGGCCATTAGAATGTCTGGAAGGCAAACAAGGAGAGGCAGACAGTCAGGAGCCAATAAAAGAGGGCAAGCAGGCTCTGTGTTTAGAGACAACAGTGCTGGTCGTGGACGCGGTGCATCGCCATCAGCACGTGGCCATGGGACACGCTTGTCCTTCTTTTCGGCAGCTGGACGTGTTGAGCCGCATCATGCCGAAGACTTGGTAGAGTGGATGACCAAGCCCTCCTCATCCTCCTCATCCTCTCTCACCCAGGCTCAGGGTACTGGCAAAGCAGCTGCCAAAGCGTCCTCTTCCCTGGTATCAATGTCATCATCAGTCACTCCTTCCCTAGACCAACCATGTCCTCCTGAGGAGTCCCCCGAACTGTTTAAGCACAGTGTTGGGTACATGCTCCAGGAGGATGCCCAGCGTTTTGAAGGGTCTGATGATGATACCCAGCTAGAGGAAGGCAGTAGCGTGAGAGCAGAGAGAGGGGATGCTCAAGAAGGACACCAATCTGGCAGTCATGTTCCAGCAGCTGCAGCATACTGCCAGATTGGCTCCAGTGATGAGGAGGGAGGGGATGATGAGGTCACTGACTCCACGTGGGTGCCTAATAGGAGAGAGGAGGAGGAGGAGGATGAGGAGGAGGAGGCACATCTCCAACGAGGCAGGATGCCCTCGGGGGGCCAGCGTAAGGGCAGCACACCGACGGAATCACACCGCAGAGCTCCGCCTGTGCAGGGCGCTGCCTCTGCCCGTTATTCAAAAAGTTCTTTGGTGTGGGCCTTTTTTGAGTCGAGTGCATCAGATCGCATAGCTGCTGTTTGCAACATATGTCTCAAGCGTATATCGCGTGGCCAAAACATCACCCGCTTGGGCACCACATGCTTGACCAGACATATGTTGACCTGCCATGCAGCTCGTTGGCAAGCCTACCTTAAAGACCCACACCAAAGAACAAAGCGGACCTCTTCTTGCACCGCATCAGCTGGGATCTCCAACCCCACTATACCTTCAGTCCTCTCTGAAACCTGCTCTGAGAGGAATGAAGGTGTAGAATTAGGTGTGTCACAGCCAAGTACTTGCGGGCACTCTGCTAGCAGTACACCGACGTCCGATTCTAGCAGGCAAATTTCCCTGCCCCAGCTGCTGGACCGTCAAAAGAAGTTCACTCCCAGCCATCCACATGCCCAGCGGTTGAATGCTAGCTTGGCTAAATTGCTATCGCTTCAACTGCTGCCTTTTCAGTTGGTAGACTCGGCCCCCTTCCGTGAGTTTGTGCAATGTGCGGTTCCTCAGTGGCAGGTTCCCAAACGCCACTTTTTCTCACGGAAGGCGATTCCGGCTCTCTACCGGCATGTGGAAGGCAATGTCTTGGCCTCGCTGGACAGGGCGGTCAGCGGTAAGGTGCATATTACCGCTGACTCATGGTCCAGCAGGCATGGACAGGGACGTTACCTTTCTTTCACGGCCCATTGGGTCACTCTTTTGGCAGCTGGGAAGGATGCAGGACAAGGTGCAGTAGTGTTGGAGGTTGTTCCACCGCCACGCCTCCAAAATGCTACTACTGGTTGTGACACACCTCTGTCCTCCACCCCCTCCTCTTCTTCTTCCTCCGTGGCCTCTTCCTGTGCTTTGTCCTCGGAACCAGCGGTGCTCCGTAGGCGTTCAAGGGGCTACGCAAGTACGCAGGCAAAAAGATGCCATGCCGTGCTTGCGCTGGTGTGTTTGGGGGACAGGAGCCACACTGGGGCAGAGGTTCTGTCTGCTCTGCAGGGGCAGGCCGAGAGGTGGTTGACGCCACGCCAGCTTAAGCCAGGAATGGTAGTTTGCGACAATGGCACCAACCTCCTCTCCGCTCTCCGACAGGGACAACTGACCCATGTGCCCTGTGTGGCTCACGTCCTTAACCTGGTGGTGCAGCGGTTCTTGGGCAGGTACCCGGGCTTACAGGATGTCCTGAGGCAGGCCAGGAAAGTCTGTGTGCATTTCCGCAGATCTTAGAATGCCAGTGCTCGCCTGGCTGAGCTGCAAAAGGAGTTGAACCTGCCCAAGAACCGCCTTATATGTGACATGCCCACCAGGTGGAACTCAACGTTGGCCATGCTGCAGCAGCTGCACACGCAGCAGAGGGCCATCAATGAGTACCTGTGCGACTACGGCACCAGGACAGGGTCAGGGGAGCTCGGGTTTTTTTCACCACGCCAGTGGGGCATGATCAGGGATGCATGCACTGTCCTGGCACCATTTGAGGAGGCCACGAGGATGGTGAGCAGTGACAGTGCATGCATCAGTGACACTGTACCTCTTGTCCACCTGTTGGAACATACGCTGCGTGGAATAATGGACAGGGCACTTGAGGCAGAACAGAGGCAGGAAGAGGAGGACTTCCTTGCCTCTCAAGGCCCCCTTTACCCAGACAGTGTTCCTTCTGTCCCACCCATCGCACAGGAAGAAGAGGAGGAGGAGGAGGATTGTGTCAGGAGGTGGAGCCTGGCACTCAGCATCATCAGCAGCAGTCTTTTAGGGATGATTTACAGTCCCAAGAAACCAGTGGACTTGTACGTGGCTGGGAGGAGGTGGCTGCGGATCATGTCGTCCTTAGTGACCCAGAGGACTCCGGACCGAATGCCTCAGCTAAACTACGCTGCATGGCCTCCCTGATCCTGCAAAGTTTGCGGAAGGATCCTCGTATTCTTCGGATCAAGGAGAGGGACCATTGCTGGCTGGCCACTCTCCTTGATCCACAGTACAAGGGTAAGGTTGCGGACCTTATCTTACCGTCGCAGAGGGAGCAGAGGATGAGACAACTCCGGGAGGCCTTGCAGAAAGGTCTGTGCAACGCGTTCCCAGAGACTGGGAGGTTACAAACTCCTGGTCCTGGACAACGAGTTGCTGAGGCTTCGGTCAGTCAAAGAAGGAGCGGTGGGGAAGGTGGCCGTCTAACCGATGCGTTCAGACAATTCTTTAGTCCGCAGCCCCAAGGTATGATCGGTTCCAGCAACCATCGCCAGCGTCTGATATACATGGTGCAGGAAAACCTAGGGGCAAGGTCAGACTTGGACACCTTCCCCACCGAAAATCCTCTGGCTTACTGGGTCTTGAGGATGGATCACTGGCCAGAGCTTGCACAGTATGCAATTGAGCTACTGGCCTGTCCTGCATCCAGCGTTCTTTCAGAACGCACATTCAGTGCTGCTGGAGGATTTGTCACAGATCACAGGGTGCGCCTGTCCACCGACTCTGTTGATCGACTGACCTTCATAAAGATGAACCAGTCTTGGATCACCACCAGCTACCAAACACCTGAAGCTGATAAAACAGACTAATTTATTTTCAAATGTCACATCCCTTCAAGACTGATGCTGATGCTGAGAGACTGTCCTGTTATGTTGACTGACTATCCTCCTCCTCCTCAATGATCCGATTGATGATGATAGCTTGGAAGAACATTTTTGTTTCTGGGTGCCGCCACCAGTGGCTAAGGCCCAATTTTTCAGCCCCTGTTTAACAGGGGCGTGTTATTACAATTTTTTATTCAATGCTTTGCAGCAGGGCTCATTCCTGCACTCCAACTAGAGTATCTGGGAGTGGTTGCAGTGTCGTGGCACCAGGACCAGTGGCTAAGGCCCAATTTTTCAGCCCCTGTTTAACAGGGGCGTGTAATTAAAATTTTTGATGCAATACTTTGCAACAGGGCTCATTGCTGTGCTCCAAGTACAGTATCTGTGAGGGGTTGCAGTGTTGTGGCACCAGTGCCTAAGGCCCAATTTTTCTGCCCCTGTTTAACAGGGGCATGTAATTACAATTCTTGATCTAATAATTCACAGCAGGGCCCATTCCTGCGCCCACCAAGAGTAACTGTGAGGGCTCACAGTGTTGTGGCAACACCAACATGTAAGGGGCAAATTTCAGCTGAGTATATACGGCAGGCCCCTACTTTCAAACATCCAACTTACAAACGACTCCTCCTTGCAAACGGAAGGATACAACAGGAAGTGAGAGGAAATCTACCCCTAGGAAGGCAAATTCTCTCCTGTAAGAGTTAATATGGGAAAAAAAGTGTCTCCTCTCCACTGATGCTTTATCACCAATTCTTGTTTCAATAAAAACCCCAAATTTTCAAAAAACATTTGTCATTAGGACGGAAAGTGAGGTGAACTGTTCTGAACAGGTGCACACTGCACAGACAGCAAAACAAAATGTTACAGGGGTGATAACCCTTCCCTATGTTTTCCAAAAAGCTTAAAAATAGATTTTTTGGCTGGAGCTACACTTAAACAATGTACCTGTTCAAAATTACAAACAGATTCTACATAAGAACAAACCTACAGTCCCTGTCTTGTATGCACCGCCTGTATACGGCTGTTCAGAGTATATAGGGCCTTTTTTATTTTGTGTGTGGGGTTCCCCTTAATATCCATACAAGACCCAAAGGGGCTGGTAATGGGCTGGGGTAGGGGGGGGGGGGGGCTGTGATGGGGTAGCTATGCCATTTTTCTTAAAGATTTTCATCCATATTACCGGGACCAGACATTACATTAAAGCCGCAAGCAGTTTTAAATGGCTTTTTTTCCTTTAGAAATGTAATTTTGTGCAGGGACAATTCTAAACACGGGAAACACGTGGCACTTCACAGGCATACTTTAGACACCCCCCAGGTACGATATTTAAAGGAATATTTGACTTTTTTTTTTTCACTTTATGCATCATTAAAATGACTGCTCCCGAAAAACTGCCGTTTTTAAAACTTTTTTTTGGATTGATACATGTCCCCTGGTGCAGAACCTGGTTTCCCAAACCCTTTTTAGGACAATAACATGCATATTAGTCGTTATAAATAGCACTTTAGATTTCGAACGTTCGCATCCATTGTATTTAATAGGGTTCTAAAGTTCGTGTGAACTTTCGGTCCGTTCGCGGGTTCTGGTGCGAACCGAACCCGGGGGTGTTCGGCTCATCACTAGTTAGGATAAGGAGAATCAGATCATGTAAGCACAGCCATACCAATATTGTATACATCACTCAGCAAAGCTGGTATACCAAGGAATGTCATAAGCTCTTCTCACTAAAACAATATAATGCATTGAAACTTATACAAGGTAGGGCACATCACAGATCCCAAAGTGCAGAGACAGCTGTTAGTACAGAAAGCAGGTAATAGCTTGCCATAGTCTGCTGACAATCTGATTGTGTGCCAAGGTAATATCATTAATAAGATCATTAAGAAGTCACAGTTTTTCTACACTTCTCTGCAGGAGGAAGACAGCATGTGTTCATTCAATTTTACATCTACCTAGTTCCGCAGATTTTTTATTTTTTTTCCTCCCCTTCAAAGGCCTGTCCCATTAGTCTGGGAAATGTCTGGCAACGTTTTAAATGAAAGCATGAAGAGTTTTCTTCCTATCTACAGTCTGCTCATGAGCAGACATGAAAGTGCAGATGATACTATTATTGGCTCTGTCCAAAAGAATTTGCAAGTGACCCGATGCAAAAGGGAAAACAACAAAAAGTCGGAAAATGATGAAAGACAAAACCCTTTAAATGTAATATCTTGGACAAAGCATTGCAGAGAAAGTCAATTTGCTTTTAATGGCATTGTTTGAATAGAGCATATCGTTCAGGATGCTTGGCAAAAGAAGAATACATTTTTTACTGATCCATATAAGTTTTGTACAAACTGCCTGGTAAGCCGAAATCATTGTAGTAGATTCTAATAATGTTAAACACTATAGGCAAAGATATCACGTTTTACAGACCTTTGCTACCGCAACCAATACAGTTTCCTCCTTAGAACTCGTTCACACTTGCAGGTGGGGGGCAAGGCAGATGAGCTGCGTTTTTACCACCTCCCTTAAGTCGCAAAGGCAGGCGGACAAGGTTGTACACTTGCCACGGCCAAGGCAAAGATTATACCCAACTGTCACATTCAATGGTTAGTACCACCATCGAATGTAACCCATTTAAGTGAATCAAGTTATGATACAGACAGGTCCAATGCCTGCAGTCACTGTGAGGCAGTGCAGGCTGTACAGGGCTAAAACAGGCGCTGAGGAGGGGACATATCCCTACTCATTGCCTGTCAAAACTCCTCTGAAGGGCAGCAAGGTCTTCTGCAAATGCAAACTGATTGAAAAAACTCAACAAAGAATCGGATTGTTTGCTATGAGCAACAGTTCTACATTGACATCTTTTTTTTTTCTAATTAGCGACACTTGAGGAAAATTACAGGGTTACTCACAGATAAAGCCTAGTACACACTAGTAGTTTTTGGCTGAGAGTGCTGGTTGAGAGCTGATCAGCAGATCTTTTTCGGTCATGCCCCTTCTGTCGGACCAACTGCAGTACACAAGGGCCCAAAGTCATCCGGTTTCTATTGAACTGGTCAATGCCGCCCAACATTTGGCCCACGTGTACTAGACTTGAAGGACCATTCTTCACCTGGCTGTAGCAGAATTATCCAACAAGGGAATAGTAGCACTAGCAAACACACTCCTACATTTTGACCAGTAAATCTATGCAGAATAATAAGCAGCTGATGTAAAAATTCTAATTAGGGAACTTCTATAATTCGTTGATTATTAAAGCACTTAATCATATCCATTCACAGTTTAAGATTTTGCATTTCACCCATCACCTTTTTACTACATTTACTATTCCTCTTTTTTGTGTCTTCACTGCTCCTACTCGATGTCCGCCGGTGTCCCGCGATCGGGTTTACAAAGCTGCAGGGAGAGGAAAGTGTAAACAACCATCTCTCCGTTCTGCCTAGTTACACTGTCACTAATCGTGATGTGCCACTCGTAGCCACGCCCCTAACAGTTAGAATCACTCCCTAGGACAAAAAAATTATTTTTTATAGATTTTCTGGGGATATTTATTATAGCAAAAAGTACAAAATATTGTATTTTTTTTCAAAATTGTCACTCTATTTTTGTTTATAGTGCAAAAAATAAAAACTGCAAAGGTGATCAAATACCACCAAAAGAAAGCTCTATTTGTGGGGAAAAAAAGGACGTCACTTTTGTTTTGGAGCCACGTCGCATGACCGCGCAAATGTCAGTTAAAGTGACGCAGTGCCAAATCGCAAAAAGTGCTCTGGTCCGGGGCTTAATGCCCCATACACACGATCATTTTTAATGTCATTTTTAAAACTGACGTTTTTCTTGTCATTTTTTCTTGTTTCCTCTCAAGCCTGTCTTGCGTACACACCATCATTTTAAAAAATGTTCAAGAAAAGCGCAGTGACGTACACCACGTACGACGGCACTATAAAGGGGAAGTTCCGTTCGAATGGCGCCACCCTTCATGTTAGTAAAGTTTGTTGAGAGACGATTCGCTCTTTTCAGTCTAGTGCTTTTCAGTCCGTTACAGCATGACGAATGTGCTATCTCCATTACGAACGCTAGTTTTACCAGAACGAGCGCTCCCGTCTCATACTTGATTCTGAGCATGCGCATTTTTTTTCACGTCGTTAAAGCATACACACTATCGTTTTTCACGTCGTTAAAAAAAACGACATGAAAAACGACGTGAAAAAAGAGAGCATGTTCGAAATTTTTAATGCCCGTTTTTCACGTCGTTAAAAATGCTCTGGAGCATACACACGATCATTTTTAATGGCCATTTTTTTTAATGCCATTTTTAACGGCATGAAAAATGATCGTGTGTATGGGGCATAAGTGGTTAAAACCCAATTAAAGAAAATCTCCAAACATGTTGCTGGTGTTTCAGATCACATAATGCATGTATGCATATCATAGGTGTGCGCAGGGGGTGTTCCAGGTGTGCCTGGGCACACCCTAATCACTCTATGTGGTGTCGATTCTCCCTACTGCAGTGCTGCTGGCTTCCCTCCTCTCCCCTGGCTGCTGCGGGGGATGTTTCAGAATGGAGAGTGGGTGAAGGGGCAAATCAATATGTCATTTACCAACACCTTCCTTTTCTAAATGAACACAGTGAACATACTCACTCTCTATGTTCATTCATAGCTTAAGCATAGTAAACTGTGAAGAACAGGAAGCCCCTCAGCACAGAGCATTTCCTATTCATTCACTGCCCGTGCAGCTGAGGCTGCAGATCAAGGCATATGTGTTTGAGCTTTGGGGTGCACACCCTAATGCAATAGGCTGCGCACACCTATGATGCATATCATAACATGGTGTACATAATTCATTCAAAATTTTATCCACATTCAATGCATTTCACAGGTCAAAGTCCACTTCTTCAGAAAAAGGAAAGGGTTTTCCCCTTGTCAACAGCAGCATGTTCACATACACTACCACCATTTAAAATAACAAAGAAGACATAGCCAGAGATGGGTGAATCCTGATGTTTAACCTAGGCTAGGAGAAAGAGAGGGGAACTAGGCGAGTAGCTCTATGGAGGAAATCCCCACTCATTATCTCTATCAATAATCCTCACTACTGATCATTATTATGTCTTCCTCCAGCATAAGATTTATATGTATACTTTAATAATATGTTTTTCTGCAGCTCAGATGAGTGGTGAGTGGTTTGGCCCCAGAAACACATTGGTTGTTTTATGTGAAGACAATTTAAACCATTGGGTAATTTAGACTCTTTCACCATTAGGTCTTGTGCTCCAGTTTTTTCTTTAATGCTTTGAGGCACATACAGTACTGTGCAAAATTTAAAATGTGTAAAGTAAAGAGCTACTACTAAGCGTGTGCATACAAATCTAAAAAATTTGAACAACATTCATGTGATACTTTAGGAAATACACATATATACCACACACTTTTATGTGCAAATGTACCAAATATTCCAAACAGTTTTCCCAACTAAAAATCCTTATAGCTTATGTAGCGGGTATGTACTTTTCAAAGTGTTTAATTCTGGTGAAGACATCAGTGATGTCTAGTTCCCTGCGGCCCAGCAGGTGGCGCTGTCACTTTGGGCTGGGGTTGAACCATCGCTGCAGTGCCGTACCCTTTGTTACCTCTCGCAGCAGTTGTACGGCGGGGCGGGGAACCTGCTGTGCTTGCAGGGGGAGGGTATAAAGGGGGCGGACATATTCGCCACGAGGTTCGAGTCCCAGGCACCTTCAGCCTGAGGGCTGCTGTCCGCGGTCGATGTAGGCCTGGACACTTGGAGTTCGTGTTCCATCCTGGACACCTTCAGTCTGGGGTGAGGTTCTTAGCCAGAGGCCTGGGGCCCAGTACCTTCCACTGGGTCCCACAAGGGAGGGATTGTCCTAGGGTGCCCCGGGAGTTGGGCACCCGAATCCAGAGGCGTAAGGGACCGGAGGAGGGATTCATCCGAAGATCTGGTGCAGCATATTGCCAGTGCCGGGTGAACCTCTGGAGACCGCCCGGATGGATGTTGTAACGGCACCCCAAGTATGAAAGGGGTTAACACCGTTTAAGATATTCCCTCTCTGGACACACATCCACTGCCGATCCTCCACAGTCAGGCGACCGCTTCCCATAGGATTAATCCTTCCAAACATACGAGACAAAAACAGGGAATGATTTTTTTACAAGCACATTTCTCGTCCAAACTCTTCCCTCCCATCCTTGGGGAATAGGGCGGGTTAAACTGTCCAATGACAATGGTCATACAGGTCAGGTGTGTTCAAACTTCTCTTTCAGTAAACAGTCTTAGCAGGAGGGGTGATTTCCCCCCCCCCTCACAGAAAGACACTTAAACATCCCATAATAGGCAGCCAGATGGTCTACCAGCTCCAATCCACATCATCACAGTAGCAGACTTAATTACCACAAGCCACAATAGACAATAGAATGCAATCACACCCCATCACAGCAAATATTACACAACAGCCCACACACAATATACACCAATATATACCATGTATATACAGCATTGAATATGACTATCACAGATCATGGTGGGGTTCTCATTCACCCTGTGCCCCAAGTGACCCCTGTCACACATCTCCCCTTTCGGCAGGAGACTAACACAGGAGGAGGACCCCAGACGGGTTGACTCCGAGGTTAGTCCATAGTTCCATTCCTCTAATGCCTGGACAACCCATCAGCATTGCCATTTTGCTTACCGGGTCAGTAGCTGATGGGGCAGTTGTAAGGCTGTAGGGCAAATAATGGAATTCAGTTCTGGAACAGTCACTTGCTTTGCTCTCTCAATGGCTCCCAAAACTTGTTGCTGGTGCTCTTGGGAAAGGTAAGGCAAAACCTGGGCGCAAATCCCATGTAACCTTTTGACAATTTCAGCCTGTTTGTGCATTTCAATGTTCAAGCCATGGGACATCTCATAATACATGACGTAGTGTCGTTGCATCTCTGATTTCTCACTGGCCAACTTGTCACATTCCAATTTTAGACTGTGATATTGTGCCTGATCTAAGGTACATGTCGGGGAAGATAATCTTACCCCGTTCTCAGCCGCAATCAGGCCGGTTCCAGCAGCATGGGTCTGGGCACAGGTAGTCACTGGGTTGGCTTCAGCGGGGCCCATCGGGGCGTAAGCAGAAACGAGGGGGGCCAAATCATTCCCCAGTAGTACATCCGCTGGCAAATCCTTCATCACCCCCACATTCACGTGTCCCGAACCAACCCCCCAATCCAGGTGAACCCGGGCAACGGGTAGCCGGAAGATGGTACCTCCCGCTACTCTTACGGCTACAGTGTCTCCGGTGTGTTGGCTCTCTGGGATGAGGTTCTTCTGTAGTAGGGTCATGGTAGCGCCACTATCACGTAAGCCATTGGCTACCGTTCCATTAACCCGGACAGTTTGCCTGTGTTGCTGCCGGTTGTCCCGGTTAGCTGCTTGTATGGGATCAGCCTTGTGCAAGACGCCCCAATGTTCTTCCTCCTCAACGCAGTGGGCCGCAGGCATGGATGTGCATGGGTTCCCCCCTGCTGGATGTCTCCACGACTGGGAGTGCCTGGCTGAATTCAATGGACAGTCTGGCTTTTTGTGCCCTAGCTGTTTACATCCGAAACACCTGATGGGTTGTGCGTAGTCCTGGGAGTTGAACCTGGGCTACTGAGGATAAGTGGCCACTGGGGTTGGTGCTGAAGTTGGGTTAGAGGCTGATGAACTGGGCCGAGATAGTGGATAGCGCTCGCTTCCGCCTGACCTTCGAGAGTCCAGATATTCATCGGCCAAAATAGCCGCTTGCTGTACAGTCCGTGGTCGCTTATCTCGCACCCAAACCCGTAGTACCGGAGGGGTGTGGTTAAAGAACTGTTCTAAGAGTACTAGCTGGGTGATGTCCTCTATGGTATGAGCTTGGCTTCCCTGGAACCAGCCCTTAAGGTTTCACTGCAGACGATGTGCTCACTCCACGTATGTTATGTGGGTTTGTTTCCGGGATTCTCGAAACTTAATCCGGCTGGCTTCGGGTGTAATGGCAAATCGGGCTAGCAGAGCTTCTTTTACCCGGTCATAGTCTTTAGCGTCCTCATCCTCCAGGGCCCGATACGCATCCGCCGCTCTGCCCGTTAAATTACTTGCCAGTAAGGCGACCCAATCTTGGGGCAGTACTTCATGTATCTGGCATAGTCTCTCAAAGTCCAGCAGGAACGCTTCAATTTCCTCCTCTCCTTCCTTAAATAGTTTGAACGCCCGAAAGGGCAACTTACGGAAAGGCGCTGCATCTTTAGGTGTTGTCTCCAATTGCCGTATTTCCGCCATTCTCCGCTCATGTTGCCGCTCTAGTTCTCTCTCTTGTCGTTCTCGTTCTCTCTCTTGTCGCTCATCCTGCAGCTGGATGTCTTCCTGTATGGCGGTCTCTGATGGGTTAGCACCATATAATGCCAACCGCTGTCGAACTTGTTGCTGAAACAAGTCTTCAACTGACCGGGGTCCTGCATCACCATCCCTCTAATCCATCTCGGCTAGCTCCCTGATCAAGGTGGCCTTGTTCTTTGTCCCACCGGTCCCTCCACGTCTCTCAAGTAAGTCTTTCAGCGTGGCTTTCCTGCAGCCTGCATAGCTGGTCATTCACTGTGGTGGTTTGTAGTGTCCCAGTAACTGGAGGGAAAATCCCACCGCTGCCAACCAATGTAACGGCACCCCAAGTATGAAAGGGGTTAACGCCGTTTAAGATATTCCCTCTCTGGACACACATCCACTGTCGATCCTCCACAGTCAGGCGACCGTTTCCCATAGGATTAATCCTTCCAAACATACGAGACAAACGCTCTGTGTTGAAGTTCCAAAAACAGGGAATGAATTTATTACAAGCACATGGTAACACATTTCTCTTCCAAACCCTTCCCTCCCATCCTTGGGGAACAGGGCGGGTTAAACTGTCCAATGACAATGGTCATACAGGTCAGGTGTGTTCAAACTTCTCTTTCAGTAAACAGTCTTAGCAGGAGGGGTGATTCCCCCCCCCCTCCTCACAGAAAGACACTTAAACATCCCATAATAGGCAGCCAGACGGTCTACCAGCTCCAATCCACATCATCACAGTAGCAGACTTAATTACCACAAGCCACAATAGACAATAGAATGCAATCACACCCCATCACAGCAAATATTACACAACAGCCCACACACAATATACATCAATATATACCATGTATATACAGCATTGAATATGACTATCACAGATCATGGTGGGGTTCTCATTCACCCTGTGCCCCAAGTGACCCCTGTCACAGATGTCTTTCCCAAACAGGGGCCAAGTTCATAGAGGAAGGTGGTTCATGTTCTATGACCAGTGGCAGCGGTCCAACTAGTCAACTCAGTTTCAGTGGCAGAGACCTGCTATTAGGCCTGTGGCAGGGGCCTCAACAGTTCACCCGGTCGGTGGCAGCAACCAATCTCACGGTCGGTAGCAGAGACCGTGAGCCAGGCCTATTCGCTAGCAAAGGAATAGGAGAGTTCATTTGTGCCTGGGCCTACTCGTATCCACACCCCTGTCTGTCTGTTACTAAAAGTTCAACTGATTATGTTCACCCTGGAAATGGAGAAATAAAAGAGTGTTGGACTTTTAATTGGTGTGGGGCTCTATTACTGGCAGACACATCTCCATGGAACAAGCAGAGGCTTCGTATGCAGTGAACAGACCCGGAGGTAATTCAAGTGACTTTGCTCAAACCTCATACACATACGAGGTGAGAGCTTGGCGTAGTGTTCCTGCACTCTCCTCTCCCCGGTACCCCTAGACACAAGCCAAATAAGAGAGGACGCAGAGAGGGAGAGTGAGGCCCGCTACACGTGGGGGCTCGTCCGGGATGTGTTCGTGCTACAATGGAGCTGAAGTTGTTGGAGTTTGAACGTGTCTGCCCGGAAGAGTTCCGAGTAGGTCGGCCATATTGGCCACTGCGCCACGAGGCACAGCCTCCCTGCTCAGTTCGTGGGCGTGACGCAGGGAAGGAAAAAGCCCGCGAACTGGGGTGCAAGAGGGGAGGAGTCCAATCTTGTGAAGGACTACACGTGGGGACTTTGGCGCCAACAATGCAGTGCGCAATGGATCAGAAGAGAGTCACCATGTTCAGTAATGCATCGTGGATTCCACTTCATCCTACCACCACGAGTTTGACTACTGCTGCTTTGATAACTGATACAGGGATCCGGCTAAAGCCCCGGGGACGATTCGCCCTGTACTCATGCATGGACGTTGAGGCCCTGGGTTTGATTTGTCCCGGCTGTTCGGGACTGGTGTGTCAGCTGAAGCCATTCGGGTGCTGCGAGGCCTGCGGAGAGTTCTTATTTGAGGTGGAACCACCTATCGAGAAACCCAGAACCATCCACCTCAACCGCACAACAGGCAACACCACTCAGGAAGGAGGAATCGCTGCTTTTACAGCCATCCCTGTGCGCACTGCAGCGACCGCAGGGGAGGTCGCAATCACTGAGTTACAGGAGAAATCCGAGGATGCTGACTCGGTCACCACTGTTTCCCAGCGTCTACCGCCAAAGAAGAAGACTGGCTTGGTTGCCCCGTCCAGCGGTCGCGGTGGATCATCCTGCTCGCCTACGCCCGGCCCGGATGGATCCGGTCAGAAGAGTCCCGGACATCCTTTCTCAACTTTGGGTCGAGGTAACCCGGGTGGAGGGACTTGGTGTTGGGGCGGACGTGTCGGGGATTCACGGCCCTTTGTGCCCGCGGGGGGTAGCAATTCAGCCTCCACTACAGGCTACTAGCCCGCGGAGGAGTGTGACACCTCCCGACCTGGATTCGCTCTCCGTTCCAGGAGACGACGTCATCATAGATGAACTTTTTGCTAAAAAGGGCTGGGACAAGATGCCTCTCTCCTCGTCCCGCAGAGTCAGGGATCCACCCATGTGTACAGAGGATAGTACACCCCGGGTGGAGGCACCAGGGCCTGAGGAGGGATCCAGTCCCCAGCCTGCCCTTCTACCTCCGGTGCCACCTGCATCTAGCACCGGGGAAAAGAGACTGTTGCTGTGGGCGCCTATGGCCAGAATGGAGGTGATCAAGGCACCTCGTCACCCGGACGCTATCGTCCTACCAGGTGAGAGAGACCGTGCCACTATGCCTCCGCTGGCGAGACTACAACGCCTCTTCTGCCAAAAAGTTGCCAACGAGTACGGGTGGGAGTACCCGTACTTACCCAAGGAACTTTTGTATGAAGTGGAAGTCAGTCGGGAACACTGGTACAACGATTTTGTGTGGACACACATTCAGGTCCCACACGCCCGCAGGTACCTCGCATGTTCCCCCAAAGCATCTCAACGGTTCAAGGACTGCAAGGCAGAATGGATGCTGGGTCGGCACATCCACGCAGACAAGGTATTGATTCGACGCAAAGAGGGGGAGGATGTCGAATACCATGTAGAGACAATGGACCAGCACTTAAAACCCCTTGTCCTGCCACACCCAAAATTCTATTTGTAGGAGAAAAAAAGACTCCGCTCTTGCTTTACCTTACTGCTGCTGAACTTTCCGGGGTTGGTTTCCCGGAAACCCAGTGACTGTACCCGAGTTTAATGGGTGTTTGTGCTCTTTGGAGGAATTGAAGGACTGTTGCCGTTGTTCGTTCTTCATTCTTCCATCCCACAAAGTGATCATGGACTTTGGGGTAGTTAGAGCTACAGAAGAAGATGGGAAAAAGGAGTCTTCAACAAGTGCAGTTACCGCGGCACTGTCACCAGGTGGCAGTGTTGCGCACCGATATTCACTGTTCACTCACACACTTATAGAAGGAAAGGATTTCTCTGCGGAGAAGTTTTTTCATTCTCACACGAACATATGTGTCAGGGATCTGTGTGTTTAACGTTTATTTTCCCCTCTGCAGGAGAGCATCCCATCAAGACCACTGAGAATGGGGTGGGTCTTAGCCAGGATGGGAGGAAAAAAAAAGATGTTAATGTGAATATGTGACTTGCAAAATGTTTGCTGTTGTTTGTTTCCCTCCCCTCCCCTTTTATGTCAGGTTCAGGCACAATTGTTTTAGTTAGTTTTTTTCAAAAACGTTTATATTTTTGGAATTTTTAGTCGGTTTCTGGATCGGGCTATGTCGGCCTCTTTGGGGCATAGTTTTCTCCAGACACTGGGAACCAGTGTCAAATAACCAGGGGGAGAGTGTAGCGGGTATGTACTTTTCAAAGTGTTTAATTCTGGTGAAGACATCAGTGATGTCTAGTTCCCTGGGGCCCAGCAGGTGGCGCTGTCACTTTGGGCTGGGGTTGAACCATCGCTGCAGTGCCGTACCCTTTGTGACCTCTCGCAGCAGTTGTGGGGCAGGGAACCCGCTGTGCTTGCTGGGGGAGGGTATAAAGGGGGCGGACATCTTCGCCACGAGGTTCGAGTCCCAGGCACCTTCAGCCTAAGGGCTGCTGTCCGTGGTCGGTGTCCAGGCGGCCTAGGCCTGGACACTTGGAGTTCGTGTTCCATCCCGGACACCTTCAGTCTGTGGTGAGGTACTCAGCCAGAGGCCTGGGGCCCAGTACCTTCTACTGGGTCCTGCAAGGGAGGGATTGTCCTAGGGTGCCCCGGGAGTTGGGCACCCGAATCCAGAGGCGTAAGGGACCGGAGGAGGGATTCATCCGAAGATCTGGTGCAGCATATTGCCAGTGCCGGGTAAACCTCTGGAGACCGCCCGGATGGATTTCTTTCCCGAACAGGGGCCAAGTTCATAGAGGAAGGTGGTTCATGTTCTATGACCAGTGGCAGCGGTCGAACTAGTCAACTCAGGTCAGTGGCAGAGACCTGCTATTA
Source organism: Rana muscosa (assembly GCA_029206835.1). Lineage (NCBI taxonomy): Eukaryota > Metazoa > Chordata > Amphibia > Anura > Ranidae > Rana > Rana muscosa. The sequence goes on along the minus strand of CM055117.1, from coordinate 605,945,730 downwards.
GGCCTGTGGCAGGGGCCTCAACAGTTCATCCGGTCGGTGGCAGCGACCAATCTCACGGTCGGTGGCAGAGACTGTGCGCAAGGCCTATTCGCTAGCAAAGGAATAGGAGAGTTCATTTGTGCCTGGGCCTACTCGTATCCACACCCCTGTCTGTCTGTTACTAAAAGTTCAACTGATTATGTTCACCCTGGAAATGGAGAAATAAAAGAGTGTTGGACTTTTAATTGGTGTGGGGCTCTATTACTGGCAGACACATCTCCACGGAACAAGCAGAGGCTTTGTATGCAGTGAACAGACCCGGAGGTAATTCAAGTGACTTTGCTCAAACATAATACACATACGAGGTGAGAGCTTGGCGTAGTGTTCCTGCACTCTCCTCTCCCTGGTACCCCTAGACACAAGCCAAATAAGAGAGGACGCAGAGAGGGAGAGTGAGGCCTGCTACACTTATAAAGTGTCCAAAATCTATTAAATAGTTTCCACTATATTAGCAGATAGCTCTTGTGCAATTTAACCACTGTCCATACACCTGTATATGTGAAATAGTCCACTTCACCCTGCCTTTAAATATCAGTGACAGTTTCTTCACTTCAAATTAAGTGCTTTACCACGTGTAGTAAAAGGAAACCACTCACCAGACTCATATGGCCATTAAGCCCTTCTCTGCCTTTGAATTATATCAACAAGGGAGAGGAAGTGCATTCAGTATATAATATTCCCTCTTGTGCAGCTCCTCTCGCATCCAAATAGGAATCATGAATAAAAAAAACATCAGTATATCGATAACGCAACACGTTTATTTAAAATACACTAAATTAAAACCAAGACAACCAAATGCACTTACATTGCTCAGTGCCAAAAGCAGCACCAGAAAAAAACAGCCTGTGTTACATAGTTAGGTTGAAAAAAGACACAAGTCCATCCAGTTCAACCATAAAAAATAAAATAAAAATAAAATAATATCATACAATTCCATATACAAAAAATCTTAACCCACAGTTGATCCAGAGGAAGGCGAAAAACCCCAGCAGAGCATGATCCAATTTGCTACAGCAGGGTAAAAAATTCCTTCCTGAACCCCGAGAGGCAATCGGATTTACCCTGGACCAACTTTACCTATAAATGTTAGTAGCCAGTTATATTATGTACATTTAGGAAAGAATCCAGGCCTTTCTTAAAGCAATCTACTGAGCTGGCCAAAACCACCTCTGCAGGGAGTCTATTTCACATTTTCACAACCTTTCTGTATTTGGAGATGAAAGCTCTTTTCCTCTAGACGTAAAGAGTGCCCCCTTGTCCTCAGTGTTGACCGTAAAGTGAATAACTCAACACCAAGTTCACTATATGGACCCCTTATATATTTGTACATGTTAATCATATCCCCCTTATTCTCCTCTTCTCAAGAGTGAATAAATTCAGTTCATCTAATCTTTCCTCATAGCTGAGCTCCTCCATGCCTCTTATCAGTTTGGTTGCCCTTCTCTGCACTTTCTCCAGTTCCCCGATATCCTTTTTGAGAACTGGTGCCCAAAACTGAACTGTTAAAGTGATTGTAAAGTCTCATTTTCTTTTCATCAAAAATAACAAACATGTTATACTTACCTGCTCTGTGCAGTGGATCTGCACAGAGCAGACCGGATCCTTCTCTTCTCGGGCCCCTCTTAGGCTCTCCTGACCCCTTCATCTTGTTCAGTGCCCCCACAGCAAGCAGCTTGCTATGGGGGCACCTGAGCCCAGCCACAGCTCCCTGTGTCCATTTAGACACGGAGCCACGGCCCAGCCCCGTGCCCTTTCTCCCCTCATTGGGTGGATTACTTTGATTGACAGCAGCCAATGGCGCTGCGCTGCTGTCTCAGCCAATGCGGAGGGGAGTCCCGGGCAGCCGAGACATGCTTGTAACATTGCAGGATCTAGAGGGACCTCAGGTAAGTATTAGGGGGGCTGAGGGGGGCTGATGCACACAAAAGGCTTTTATCTTAATGCATAAAGATAAAAAATATTCTGACTTTGCAACCCCTTTAACAGCATTCTGCCATGCCGCTCTCCAAAGTGATTTGGTGTGCGTTTCACCTATTCTGGACATGACGTCACTGACAACCCGGCAGTAACAGCAGCGACCCGACCTCAATGCATTTCACCATTAAGCGTCATCAGGAAGTCCGTGAAGGATATCTTAGAAATCTTAGAAATGCTTGCTGGAAAATATCTGTAGGTACTTTGCAATAGTTATCTATGCTTCCTTGAAAACCAAACTTCCCTTCTACTTTGGTATACACTTTTATCCATAATTCAGACAGTCTGTATAAAGTCCATAGCATGAGAAGTAAAGAAGGATGAGCCGGTTCCTTCATGCCATCACTCTTGGTGAAGGCTCACCATATACAGGGCAATATTAATAAGGTAAGCAGAGTTTCAGCTCTCCTTTCTGTCCTGCTCCGTAACCCCTTGTAGCTGAACTAAGAATGACAGGATACAACAAAAACTGTATAACAAAAGTAAATCACTGCTTTCTTTGGAACCATAAAAGGTGTTATGTGAATCACCCATAGTTACTGCATTTGTAATCATCTAGTTTCCTTTCCTTGCCTAAATCCAAGGTAGTAGTAAATAGATATATTTTATCATTCAAAAATTGACCAGTGTTCTTTATTTCCTGTAAAACACAACTAATAAAGCACAGAGGGACTGCAAAAATAGTGTTTTCATAAAACAGTAACCCTTAGGAAAAGTAAGAATATTTGCACAAGAAGCTTAGAAAACATTAGAAATAGTAAACAACGCTTAAAGGTTATCTAGAAAGCTGCCTGAAACAAGCATAGTGACTGCAGCAGAGGAGACGTCACCCTACTTGTAGGGCAATAATGGTGTAACAGCTGATTGAATAAATCCCTCGATCTGGCAGCAGCAGCATGCTAACCTAAATTCAAACTGCTGACACACAGAAGATTTCTCATTTCAAATCAAGTCAAGATGTGTTACTGTAATTTCACTCACTTAGAAATCCAATGACAACTGGCTGTACATTCTCATTACATGTTACTTAATGACTAGAAACAAGGACACAACTAGATCACAGCGGCTCTCTAAGCAAAACTGAAAGAGTGACGCTTTCACAAGATATGTAAAATGTATCCTAATGCATGTAAAAGTAATTAGATATGTAATCTAAGGCCTTCACATCTATGTTGCTTTTGAGCATTTCTGCAGTGCTTTTTGCAGTGCTTGCCGCGTTTTTCGACACGCGATTTTACAGCGATTTGCGTTTGTTTTTACACTGTATATAGCTGGTTGCTAAGGAGGGGGCCGCCGCGTTCTTAACAACCGATGATCCATCAGTTGTCAGCGGGCTTCCCGCTGAATGTAAAAAAAAAGGAATTGCCGGCTAAAAAAAAATAAAAAAATTGAGAAAAAAAAAACAGCGTGGGGTCCTCCCCCAGGTCCATACCAGGCCCTTGGGAATATGGATTCAGAGGGGACCCCCCCCCCACACCAAAATTAAAAAAAATCCATACCAGACCCTTATCCGAGCAGGCAGCCTGGCAGGTCAGGAAAGGGAGAGGCCGAGAGGAGAGGACGAGGGAGCGCCCCCCCTCCTGAACCATACCAGGCCGCATGTCCTCAACATGGGGGGATGGGTGCTTTGGGGCAGGGGGGGCTCTGCACCCCCCTACCCCAAAGCACCTTGCCCCCATGTTGATGGGGACAAGGGCCTCTTCCCGACAACCCTTGCCCGGTGGTTGTCGGGGTCTGCGGATGGGAGGCTTATCGAAATCGGCTTATCGGAATCTGGAAGCCCCTTTTACCAAGAGGGCCCCCAGATCCCGCCCCCCCCTATGTGAATGAGTATGGGGTACGTCGTACCCCTACCCATTCACTAAAAAAAAAAGTAGTGTAGTGTTAAAAAATACAGTAGAATACAGTAGACAGGAAAAAAAGTCCCGACCCTTTCCAAAAACGCAGAGGCACAAAAATGCATTGATGTGAACATGTTCCATAGGAACCCATGTTAAAAAATGTCCCTGCATTTCTGCAAAATGCATCAAAAAACACATTAGTGTGAATAGAGCCTTAGCCCCAATGCATCAGCAAAAGTGGGGAATTGTATGAGCCTTGCTCATTAGATCAGTTTTGTTCTCCTGCCTGCCACCCTAGATAACTGCCTGTAGATTATTGGACTTCCAAAAAAAAAAAAAGTGTTTGAAGTGGTTGTAAAGGTTGAAGGTTTTATGCATGAAGGTAAAAAACCTTCAGTACGCAGCTACCCCCCGCAGCCCCCCCAATGCTTACCTGAGCCAGATTCTGATCCAGCAATGTGCACATAAGCAGCTGCTCTCTTAGGTCTATGCCTCCTCGTTGGATGAGATACAGCAGTGGGAGCCATTGGCTCCCGCTGCTGTCCATCACAGCCAGTGAGGCAATGAGGAGAGAGCGGGGGACTGGGCTGAGCCCCATTCTGTGTGTCTTATGGATACACAGAGCAGGCATGATTGCCCCTATAGAAAGCGACTTGCTATGGGGGCACTCGGAGAACAGGAGGAGTCAGGAGCGCCGGTGAAGGACCTGAGAAGAGGAGGAACAGGGCTGCTCTGTGCAATACCGTTACACAGAGCAGGTAAGTATAATAATATAAAAAAAAGTAACCTTTAATATCATTTTAAGTCACAGACTTAACTTGAAAGCTAAACATAAGGGCTCATTCACATCAGGTGAGTTGAGCTACATCAACCACTTCAATACCGGACACATTTACCCCCTTCCTGCTCAGGACAATTTTCAGCTTTCAGCGCTGTCACACTTTTTTTTTAATTCAACTTTATTTTCACTTTTTCCAATAAACACAAAAAAAAATTCATACAAAAGACGATAAAAAAACATACATATTCATCATCTCGGGCATCAAACCTGGGGTTTCTATCCATACTTTCCATATCTTTTTAAATCTACTTTTACCTTCCTTTCTCGTATAGGCCCTGTCACACTTTGAATGACAATTGCGTGCTCATGCAACACCTTAGCCAAACTAAATTTTTATCCTTTTGTTCACAAAACTAGAGCTTTCTTTTGGTGGTATTTTTTTATCTTTTGCTAAATAAATGAAAAAAGGCCAAAAATTGTGAAAAAAAAAAGTATTTATTCGATTTGGTTATAACATTTTTGCAAATTTTCTTCATAAATCTAAGCCAAAATGTATTCCGCTACATTTCTTTGGTGAAAATAACCCAAAGCAGTGTATATTATTTAGTCTGTAGGAAAGTTATGGAGTCCACAAACTATGGGATATATCTGATCAATCCTGATGTCCTGACGGCCTATCTTATTTCTTGAGACCCAAAAATGACTGGTGACAGTACGGATACATTATATATATACACACACACATACATACACAGTATATACATTATTTTTGTTTTTATTTTTTATTTCATTATATTTTTGTTCACAATTTTTTTAACACACTTTAATCAGAGCAATACTACTACTATTGTAGTAATCAGTATTTTTTTTTTTAAACATTATGTTTGCTTATAGCAGTGAATTTCATTGCTATAATCAAGCATTTTACTGAATGAAATCGATTCATTTAGTTTGTTTTGTTGTAATTAGCTGTGATTGGCCACAGCTTATCACATGGCACAGATGTTTGGCACAGTCTGTACCATGTGATCACTGTGACCAATCATTGCTAGCAACAAAATTTTACACAATGGGTGGCTTGAAAGGATGCCATCTATTGTTTACAACTGTCATGCGACCTGCTGTGATTGGTTACAGTGGTCACATGGTACCGGCAGCAGGCCGGCACAATAATCAGTCATTGGCTGTGTACGGTGGAAACAGTCGGTGAAAGATCGTGCCACAGCGTGGCTCCACAGGCGTGATCTGGGTCAACTGATTATAGGCTGGGCAAGAATTGGTTAATCACTATTGAACAGTACAGGCTCACCAAAAAGGCACATAGAAAACAATTGCTCCTATGCACCCAGTTCACACGATACATGTGTACTTGTGTGTGCTGCATAAAAATGCAGCATGTCTGTTTTTTTGCAGCGCAACACTTCACCACATATCAACATGATGCAGTGCATATAGTTGCATGAAATTTTAGGTAACATCTCAAAGTTAACCCCTTCATGCCTAAGGGCAGTGGCATTGCTAGACAGGTGCGGGGGGTGCGGGCCGCACCCGGGTGACACCCGTGGGTAGCGGCACCACTAACACCGCCCGCTTCCCTGTGCCTCACGCCGCGGCTGTGTCCCTCAGCGGAGCAGAACGAAGACGCCGCCCCCTCCTCTCTGTTTACAGAGGAGGAGGAGCCCACGCTCCAGGGACACACCGCTGTGTGCATCTGCTGTTCTGAGGTCTGTAAGGTAAGGGGGCGTCTATACTGATGGGGGAGGGGGTGTCTAATGCTGGGGGGTCTGCACTGAGGGGGGTGTCTGTACTGCTGGGGGTGTCTGTACTGAGGGGGTTCAGCACTGAACGGGGTCTGCACTGGGGGGTGTCTGTAACTGAGGTGGGTGTCTGTAACTGAGGGGGGTCTGAACTGAGGAGGGGATCTGCACTGAGGGGGGGTGTCTGTACTGAGGGGGGTCTGTACTGCTGGGGGGTCTGCAACTGAGGGGAGTCTGCACTGAGGTGGGGGTGTCTGTACTGATGGGGGTCTGCACTGAGAGGGGGTGTCTGTAACTGAGGGGGGTCTGCACTGAGGGGGGGTGTCTGTACTGCTGGGGGGTCTGCACTGGGGGGTCTGCACTGAGGTGGGGGTGTCTGTACTGATGGGGGTCTGCACTGAGGTGGGGGTGTCTGTACTTATGGGGGGTCTGCACTGAGGTGGGGGTGTCTGTACTGATGGAGGGGTCTGCACTGAGGGGGTGTCTATACTGAGGGAGTGGGGTCTATATTGATGGAGGGGGGTCTGTACTTAGTGGGGGGTCTGTACTGAGGGAGGGGGATCTATACTGCGGGAGGGGGGTCTGTAGTTAGTGGAGGGGGGTCTGTACTAAGGGGGGACTATAGTTGGTGGGGGGAGACACCATTTTTTTTGCACCGGGTGACACCAACCCTAGTGACGCCACTGCCTAAAGGTAAAACAAATGTAAATGCCTAAGCACAATTTTGCAACTTTGACAAGTTTTAATAAAACTGTACATAACTACTTTGTGTATCCACGTTGATTATACCATGTTTTTTTACAAAATAGTAAAACATTTATAACAATTGTTTTAAAATTTAGCTGTAATTTACCACCAAAGAACAACCCAAAATAAATTTTCCTGCTCCTGACGATTGCAGTGATACCAAATATGTGCATGTTAGTTGTTGTTTGCATCCGTAGTATAGCCCAGAAACCATGTCCTTTGACCCCGGCCTTGACTAACCCTGGCAAACCTTGATCTTTTTTTTTTGATCTTTATTTTTCTTAGATTTTTTTTTTACATGTATAATTTCCAATGATTTACAACATATCTTTCTCTTCATTCAGAAGAAGTAAACACAGGGGCAAGCTCACAGTTAACTATAGGCCTCTTGGCTGCTAATGCTCTCCTCGCCCGGCCTCAGCGTGGAGAGGACACACCACTTCAGCCGCTACAAGCGTCTTTTGTTACCTGTATAGATTGGTGCACTATAGCACCCATTAAATGTGAGTACCCTAATATAGGGATTGTTGTTGCATATTAATAAATATTTTTAAACGATAATACACTATTGAGTTTCTTCTATTATACCCATATGTGGAAAAACGTACCATAAACCAGCCCAGGATCCCAGTATACACATTGAACCCCGAGGTGGTTCAGAAGCGTGTTTTGACCAAGCTTAGCCGCAAGGTCGCACGCTCTAAGGTGAGCGCATAACTGAAGGGACACATATGCACGTTTGATTTTATCACCTGAATTTATGGATTTAATGGGATTGAAATGGACTTTATATGTACAGGTCCTTCTCAAAAAATTAGCATATTGTGATAAAGTTCATTATTTTCTGTAATGTACTGATAAACATTAGACTTTCATATATTTTAGATTCATTACACACAACTGAAGTAGTTCAAGCCTTTTCTTGTTTTAATATTGATGATTTTGGCATACAGCTCATGACAACCCAAAATTCCTATCTCAAAAAATTAGCATATCATGAAAAGGTTCTCTAAACGAGCTATTAACCTAATCATCTGAATCAACTAATTAACTCTAAACACCTGCAAAAGATTCCTGAGGCTTTTAAAAACTCCCAGCCTGGTTCATTACTCAAAACCGCAATCATGGGTAAGACTGCCGACCTGACTGCTGTCCAGAAGGCCATCATTGACACCCTCAAGCAAGAGGGTAAGACACAGAAAGAAATTTCTGAACGAATAGGCTGTTCCCAGAGTGCTGTATCAAGGCACCTCAGTGGGAAGTCTGTGGGAAGGAAAAAGTGTGGCAGAAAACGCTGCACAATGAGAAGAGGTGACCGGACCCTGAAGAAGATTGTGGAGAAGGACCGATTCCAGACCTTGGAGGACCTGCGGAAGCAGTGGACTGAGTCTGGAGTAGAAACATCCAGAGCCACCGTGAACAGGCGTGTGCAGGAAATGGGCTACAGGTGCCGCATTCCCCAGGTCAAGCCACTTTTGAACCAGAAACAGCGGCAGAAGCGCCTGACCTGGGCTACAGAGAAGCAGCACTGGACTGTTGCTCAGTGGTCCAAAGTACTTTTTTCGGATGAAAGCAAATTTTGCATGTCATTCGGAAATCAAGGTGCCAGAGTCTGGAGGAAGACTGGGGAGAGGGAAATGCCAAAATGCCTGAAGTCCAGTGTCAAGTACCCACAGTCAGTGATGGTCTGGGGTGCCATGTCAGCTGCTGGTGTTGGTCCACTGTGTTTTATCAAGGGCAGGGTCAATGCAGCTAGCTATCAGGAGATTTTGGAGCACTTCATGCTTCCATCTGCTGAAAAGCTTTATGGAGATGAAGATTTCATTTTTCAGCACGACCTGGCACCTGCTCACAGTGCCAAAACCACTGGTAAATGGTTTACTGACCATGGTATTACTGTGCTCAATTGGCCTGCCAACTCTCCTGACCTGAACCCCATAGAGAATCTGTGGGATATTGGGAAGAGAAAGTTGAGAGACGCAAGACCCAACACTCTGGATGAGCTTAAGGCCGCTATCGAAGCATCCTGGGCCTCCATAACACCTCAGCAGTGCCACAGGCTGGTTGCCTCCATGCCACGCCGCATTGAGGCAGTCATTTCTGCAAAAGGATTCCCGACCAAGTATTGAGTGCATAACTGAACATAATTATTTGAAGGTTGACTTTTTTTGTATTAAAAACACTTTTCTTTTATTGGTCGGATGAAATATGCTAATTTTTTGAGATAGGATTTTGGGGTTTTCATGAGCTGTATGCCAAAATCATCAATATTAAAACAAGAAAAGGCTTGAACTACCGTATTTTTCGCTCTATAAGACGCACCTGACCATAAGACGCACCTAGGTTTTAGAGGAGGAAAACAAGAAAAAAAAATATTCTGAACCAAATGGTCCCAGCAGAGCAGGTTGCCATATTTCAGCCCCCCCCACAGAGGCACTACAAGTCCCAGCAGAGCAGGTTGCCATATTTCAGCCCCCCACAGAGTCACTACAAGTCCCAGCAGAGCAGGTTGCCATATTTCAGCCCCCTCACAGAGGCACTACAAGTCCCAGCAGAGCAGGTTGCCATATTTCAGCCCCCCCACAGAGGCACTACAAGTCCCAGCAGAGCAGGTTGCCATATTTCAGCCCCCCCACAGAGGCACTACAAGTCCCAGCAGAGCAGGTTGCCATATTTCAGCCCCCCCCACAGAGGCACTACAAGTCCCAGCAGAGCAGGTTGCCATATTTCAGCCCCCCCCACAGAGGCACTACAAGTCCCAGCAGAGCAGGTTGCCATTTCTTTTTCGTACATCACGGGACACAGAGCGACTTAGTCATTACTAATGGGTTATATAGTTTACCTTCAGGTGTTGGCACTGGCCAATTCCAAACCGGAAGTACCCTCCCCTATATAAGCCCCTCCCACCCGGGAGCACCTCAGTTTTTTGCCAGTGTCTAAGGTGTTGGCCAAAGAGTAACATGTGTTTTCACTGGGCTTGCGTACAGGTTCTTTTGGGCCTTAGTAAGCTGTTCCGGATCCCACCAAAAAAGCTTCATAGCTAAACGGTCGGTACCCGGGCCTTGCAGCAGAAGAGCAAGGTTTTGCCTGTAATGCTTCTCTTAGGAGGGCTGGACCCTGGGATCCAGAGCTCTGGTCATACCCACGACCAAGACGCTGTCTGTGCAGGGTGCTATACAGGTCCAGGGGAGTGGAATCCTTGGGAACCCGGTCCCTGAAGGTTTAATTACAATGCCTGCCGTGATAGGTGAAGTTTGGACTTTTGTGGACCAAACAAAGTCCTGCGGCGGGGATCAGGTAAGTGGGGGCCCTCAGGAACTTGGTTCTATTGGGGGACCCCCAAGCCTAATTTGTCTTTCTGTCTGTTACCTAACGGTATTCCCGCTAAATATCTGTGTTGCCTATAACTACTGAAAATGTAAAATTTTAATAGTAGTCAAGAAAAAAAAAAAAAAAAAACAGGGACCGCGGTACCTGTGTTAAACCACTAGAGGCCGCTGTAGTCCATTTTTCTTGTAAATGTGGATCTTTGGTTTTCTCAACTCAAAAGATCCAGGCAGCTGGTAAGTTTCTCTGAGGGAATCCACTTCCTCTGCCCTGTTGCTGCGTTCATCCACCGCACAGGCCCTCCGGCAAAAAGGGCCCTGGCTCCTAGTCCTCTGTTGGTTTTCGAAAAGGGCGCCATTGGCGCACGGGCGCGCGCGCGGGCGCGTGCACGCGCCTCCTATGAAAAAAAAAGGGGGCGGGGCGGGTGGATGACGCTCGATGCGCGCCGCGGCGCTTCTGCGCATGTGCGGGCGTCCCAGCATGGTTAAAAGACACAGTACAAGTGTCAGCTGCATGCAAACAGAGCTAGCAACAAACAGTGGCACACAGAGGCGGTTGATGCAGGCATCCCCATAGAAAGGCACTTTAGTGGACACCAGCTGGTATATAGCAGCACCTGTGTTAGACTATTACCAGCAAAAATTGGTGTATGACGACGGGAATACCTCAGCTTTGTGCTTAAAGGATATGTCGTCCAGACGCTCCGGAAATAGATCTTCCAGGAAGCCAAAGGGGTCTCCATCGGGCTCTGAGGATATTGGGCATGCTTGCACTGCACCAATCTCCCCTGAGAATGCAGAGGTCAGTAGCCGTAGAAACCCCGCAGGAATGCCTGGTGCTGCGGCTGTCCCCAGTCCACCTGCTCCTGTATATATAACAGAGGAGGTTTTATCCTCAACTCTGGGAGGATTGGAAGAGAGATTAACAGCATTGATCGCTGCTTCCCTGTCACAGGAAAAGCGCGTCCGATCTCCGTCTCCTCCTTCAGAGTGCCTGTTAGTGGAGGAACAGCCCCACACAGAGATCGACCTACCTGAAGGGGATCAGGATGAGGTTGATTCACTTATAGAGGAATCAACAGTGGAAGAACCTTTCTCAGCTTCTCAGGCTGAAAGATTATGGGTTCAGTCTCTGACTAACATGGTCCGATCAGCATTTAAAATGCCTCTGGCGGAACCACCATCCACTACGGTTTCCTCGCTGGGGTCGCTAAAAGCTCCCCAGGCGGTCTGTTCCTTCCCAATCCACCCTTTATTAGAAGGGCTTATTTACCAGGATTGGGAGCATCCTGATAAAATATTTGCTCCCCCCAAGAGATTTCCGGTGATCTATCCCATGGAGGATAAGTTCATAAGAAAATGGAGGGTCCCTATAGTGGACGCAGCCATCTCTTCTGTTAACAAATCACTGACATGTCCAGTAGATAATGTTCCAATGTTCAAAGACCCAATAGATAAAAAATTGGAGTCTTTACTAAAATCTGCTTTCTCTACAGCAAGTATGGTGACACAACCTGCGGTAGCAGCGATTGGAGTCTGCCAAGCAGTGAAAGATCAGTTGAAACAAGTCTTAAGGGACTTACCAGATCAGCAGGCTCATGCCCTAGCTGACCTGCCTAGAGCCTTGTGTTTTGCGGTGGACGCCATAAAGGATACAATCCAACAGGCCTCCCGCTTTACGCTGTCTATAGTACATATGCGTAGGCTTCTGTGGCTCAAAAACTGGTCTGCTGAAGCTCCCTGTAAAAAACTGCTGGTTAGCTTCCCATTTCATGGAGAACGCTTATTTGGAGAAGATCTGGACAAATATATCCAGAAAATTTCTGCCGGTAAAAGTTCACTCTTACCGGTTAAGAACAAGGGTAGAAGTCCTTCTTTTAAGAGGCCTACCTCTCCAGTCCCGGGCACATCGGCTGTGAAGCAGTTCCGACGGCCTCCGCGGTCAAATTCAGGGGGCAGAAATCAGGGACAATCACAGGGTAACAAGAAGCCCTGGATCAAGAGAGGTACAAAACCTCCCCCTAAGGCATAAAGTATTGCCCCCGCTCAATCGGGTGGGGGGAAGACTTCAGTTGTTCACAGAGACCTGGCGGGACACCATCAGAGACAGATGGGTGCTCTCCGCAGTAAGTCTGGGATACAAGCTGGAGTTAAAAGGCACTCCTCCTGCCCAATTTATGAGGTCAAATGTGCCAAGAGATCCCCAAAAGAGAGGATCCCTCCTTCTGGCACTAGAACAACTATTGCTCCAAGGGGTAATCATGAAGGTTCCCCTGGAAGAAAGCGGATTCGGGTTTTACTCGAACCTTTTCACAGTCCCCAAACCAAATGGGGACGTGAGGCCCATATTAAATCTAAAAGGGCTAAACAAGTTCCTAAATATCAGGACTTTTCGGATGGAGTCGATCCGATCAGTGGCCACCGCCCTACAAGGGCAGGAATGGCTAGCCTCGATCGACATAAGGGATGCTTATCTGCATATTCCCATCTTTCCGGCCCATCAGAAATTTCTACGCTTTGCAGTAGAAGGGCGCCATTTTCAGTTCAGAGCCTTACCTTTCGGTCTGGCCACAGCACCACGAGTGTTCACAAAAATTCTGGCCCCATTATTGGCCAATCTAAGAACACAGGGTGTAACGATAATGGCATATCTAGACGACCTGCTACTAATAGACCACTCAGTGGAAAAGCTGGAAGTAGCTATTCACAAGACAATCGAGTATCTGGAATATCACGGTTGGATTATCAACCGGGACAAGTCAGCTCTAAGACCAGTCAAAAGTCTGGAATACTTAGGGCTAAGGCTGGATTCAAATCAGAGAAAGATTTTCTTACCTCCAGAGAAGGTGTCGTCTTTAAGAAATTTGACCCACTTAGTGGGTACAAAAAGAAAACCATCCATACGTCTCTGCATGAGGCTGCTGGGAAAGATGGTGGCTTCATTCGAAGCGGTACCCTACGGTCAATTCCATTCAAGGAATTTGCAAAGGGCCATACTGTCAGCCTGGAACAAAAAAGTTCAGGCTTTAGACTTACCAATGTCCCTGTCCCCTTCCGTTCGCAAGAGCCTCCATTGGTGGTTGGTGCCCCAGAATCTGGAAAGAGGGAAACCCTTCAGTCCGGTTTCTTGGAAGGTGGTCACTACAGATGCCAGCCTCATCGGCTGGGGGGCAGTGCTGGAGCAATGGTCTCTCCAGGGCAGGTGGTCAGAAGCAGAAAAGGCCCTGCCCATCAATCTCTTAGAGATACGAGCAGCCCGGTATGCCCTAGTAGCATGGACATCCAAACTCCAGGGGTCCCCTGTCAGAATTCAATCAGACAATGCCACGGCAGTGGCATATATCAATCATCAGGGTGGCACCAAAAGTCGTGCAGCCCAGAAGGAAGCAAATTGCATCCTGGAGTGGGCAGAAAGATATGTCCCAGCCATATCTGCGGTTTTCATCCCAGGAGTGGAAAATTGGAGAGCGGACTTTCTAAGTCGCCAACAATTATGCCCGGGGGAATGGTCTCTTCACCCCGAGGTTTTCCAGGCAATATGCCAGCGGTGGGGAACACCGGATGTAGATCTGCTAGCATCCAGATTCAACGCAAAGGTGGACAGGTTTGTGTCTCGCACAAGGGATCCCCTAGCTTGCGGCTCGGATGCCCTAGTGTTCCCTTGGGATCGGTTCAAGCTGATATATGCATTCCCACCGCCACAATTGTTACCGCGATTACTCCGCAGAATCAGGGTAGAAAAGAAACCAGTGATTCTGGTGGCTCCAGCGTGGCCCCGAAGGGCATGGTACGCGGAGATTGTAAAAATGTCAGTGAGGAGTCCTTGGACCCTCCCACTTCGTCCGGACCTGCTGTCGCAAGGACCGATATACCACCCTTCCTTACCAGCCCTAGGTTTGACGGCCTGGCTATTGAAGCCCACATTCTGAAAAAGAGAGGGCTCTCTAATTCTGTGGTATCTACCATGATCAATGCCAGGAAACCGGTATCCAGGCAGATCTATTATAGGATCTGGAAAGCGTACATTACGTGGTGTGAGACCAAGAAATGGCATCCACGTAAGTACATGATAGGGAGGATTCTGGACTTCCTACAGTGGGCTGTAGATAGGAAGCTGGCCTTGAGTACTATCAAGGGTCAGATTTCGGCCTTGTCAATATTTTTTCAAAGGCCCTTGGCTTCGCATTCACTAGTCAAAGCCTTTATACAAGGAGTGATGCGTATTAGCCCTCCGGTTAGTATTCCCATATGTCCTTGGGACTTAAACCTGGTTCTGTCGGTTCTACAGGAACAACCGTTTGAACCATTACAACACATTTCCTTGGTTCTTCTCACCAGGAAATTGGTTTTCTTAGTAGCCATTTGTTCGGCTAAAAGAGTGTCGGAATTAGCAGCTATGTCCTGTAAGGAGCCATATCTGGTTGTCCATAAGGACAGAGTAGTATTACGTCCTCATCCAGCCTTTCTTCCTAAGGTGGTATCGAGGTTTCATTTGAACCAAGATGTGGTTCTTCCTTCTTTTTTCCCCAAACCTAGCTCAGTAGAGGAAAAGTTATTACATTCTTTGGATGTGGTAAGAGCAGTTAAAGCTTATCTAAAAGCCACTGCTCAGATTCGCAGAACGGATTCTTTGTTTGTTCTGCCGGAAGGCCCCAGAAGGGGTCAGGCAGCATCAAAATCTACTTTAGCCAAGTGGATTCGACAGGTCATAATACAAGCCTATGGCTTGAGAAAGAGACCGCCTCCGTTCAAAGTTAGGGCGCACTCCACAAGAGCGGTTGGAACTTCATGGGCAGTGCATCACCAGGCCTCCCTGGCTCAAGTATGTAAGGCCGCAACATGGTCTTCGGTACACACGTTTACTAGATTCTATCAGGTAGACGTTAGAAGTCAGGAGGATGTCGCCTTTGGGCGCAGTGTGTTGCAGGCCGCAAAAGATCCTCATGCCTGATGGCGCCCAGCTTATGTACCCCCCCCCTCATTTGGCATTGCTTTGGGACGTCCCATTAGTAATGACTAAGTCGCTCTGTGTCCCGTGATGTACGAAAAAGAAAAAGGGATTTTTATAACAGCTTACCTGTAAAATCCTTTTCTTGGAGTACATCACGGGACACAGAGCTCCCACCCCTCTTTTTGGGACACTTATTGCTTGGCTACAAAACTGAGGTGCTCCCGGGTGGGAGGGGCTTATATAGGGGAGGGTACTTCCGGTTTGGAATTGGCCAGTGCCAACACCTGAAGGTAAACTATATAACCCATTAGTAATGACTAAGTCGCTCTGTGTCCCGTGATGTACTCCAAGAAAAGGATTTTACAGGTAAGCTGTTATAAAAATCCCTTTATTTCAGCCCCCCCCCCAGAGGCACTACAAGTCCCAGCAGAGCAGGTTGCCATATTTCAGCCCCCCCACAGAGGCACTACAAGTCCCAGCACAGCAGGTTGCCATATTTCAGCCCCCCCACAGAGGCACTACAAGTCCCAACAGAGCAGGCTGTCACCTCTCCTCCAAACACAGCATTAGGAGACTGCACAGCCTTCCATCCACTCCTCCCCACTCTCCCCTTACAACAGTTTCCTACCTGAGTCTGGGCGGCATGTCGCTCTGCATAGTGGGGCAGTGGACATGATTTCCCCTTCTCCTAAGACATGTCCCTGCTCCCAGAGACCCCGGTGTTCTGTATACCATAATTCTCCTACCCGCAGCACACAAGGCTGCAGATTACTGGCCAGGCAGTCACCTCCGTGGCTGCAGCGGCGGCTGGAGCAATTATCTGGGCATCTGTGCGGGAGGAGGCCGCGGGAACCAGGACTCCGGAGTACAGGTGGGGGGGGGGTTTCTGGCAGTGGCGGGGGCGTTGGCGGCGGGGGGGCGGAGCATGATGTACATTCGGACTATAAGACGCAGAGACATTTTTCCCCATATTTTTGGGGGAAAAAAGTGCGTCTTATGGTCCGAAAAATACGGTACTTCAGTTGTGTGTAATGAATCTAAAATATATGAAAGTCTAATGTTTATCAGTACATTACAGAAAATAATGAACTTTATCACAATATGCTAATTTTTTGAGAAGGACCTGTACATTAAAGAAATGGTATCGCATGAAGAAAATCGCACGCAGCACTTTAGTGCACTGGAACACATTTTTTGTGATATCATTGAAGCATTTTTTTAAGGACTTTGTTTAGAAATATACACATTGTAATATATTTTTGCACTCTAGCACTTTTTAGCACGTGGACACTTTAACCACTTCAATACAGGGTACTTAAAACCCCTTCTTACCCAGACCAATTTTCAGGTTTTGGTGCTCATTTTGAATGACAATTACTCAGTCATGCAACACTGTACCCAAATAAAATTTCCGTCCTTTTTTAAACACAAATAGAGCTTTCTTTTGGTGGTATTTAATCACTAGTGGGTTTCTAATTTTTTGTGCTATAAATTAAAAAAAAACGTAAATTTTGTGAAAAATTGCCTTTTTCTTTGTTTCTATCATAAAATTTAGCAAATTTGTCATTTATCTTCATAAATTTTGGCCAAAATTTATACTGCTACATATCCTTGGTAAAAATAACCCAAATTAGTGTATATTATTTGGTCTGTGTGAAAGTTATAGAGTCTACAAACTATGGTGCCAATCCCTGAAAATTGATCAATCTGATCACACCTGAAGTACTGACGGCCTATCTAAATTCTTGAGATACTAACAAGTCAGAAAAGTACAAATACCCCCCAAATGACCCCTTTTTAGAAAGTAGACATTCCAAGGTATTAAGTACGGTAAGTAGCATGGTGAGTTTTTTTAAGTTGTATTTTTTTCCCCACAATTCTTTGCAAAATTAAGAATTTATTTATTTTATGTTTTTTACAAAATTGTCATATTAACTGTTTATTTCTCTCACAGAGCATATGAATACAACAAATTACACCCCAAAATACATTCTTCTACTCCTCCTGAGTATGGGGATACCACATCTGTGGGACTTTTACACAGCCTGGCCACATACAAAGGCCCAACATTGAAGTAGCATCATCAGGCGATCTACGAACATAAATTGCACATCTCATTTCTCAACCACCTATTACACTTTTGAAGGCCCTGGAGCACCAGGACAATGGAATTGCCCACAAAATGACCCCATTTTGGAAAGCAAACACCCCAACGTATAATCTATGAGGCATAATGAGTCTTTTGAATGTTTTTTTTTCCAGAAGTTTTTGGAAAATGTGGAAAAAAAATGAAAACGCATTTTATTTACACAAAATTGTCCATTTATAAGATATTTCCAACACATAGCAAATACATAGTAAAAATGACACCCCAAAATACATTCTGCTACTCCTCCTGAGTATGGAGATATGACATGTGTGGGACTTTTACACAGCCTGGCCACATCCAAAGGCCCAACATTGAAGTAGCATCATCAGGCGATCTACGAGCATAAATTGCACATCTCATTTCTCAACCACCTATTACATTTTTGAAGGCCCTGGAGCACCAGGACAATGGAATTGCCCACAAAATGACCCCATTTTGGAAAGCAAACACCCCAACATATAATCTATGAGGCATAATGAGTCTTTTGAACTGTTATTTTTTCTCCAGAAGTTTTTGGAATATGTGGAAAAAAAATGAAAACGCATTTCATTTACACAAAGTTGTCCATTTATAAGATATTTCCAACACATAGAAAATACATAGCAAAAATTACACCCCAAAATACATTCTGCTACTGCTCCTGAGTATGGGGATACCACATGTGTGAGACTTTTACACAGCTTGGCCACATACAGAGGCCCAACATTCAAGTAGCACCATCAGGCGTTCTAAGAGCATACATTACATATATAATTTCCTGGCAACTGTGAGGGGGTTAACTCGGTAGCGGGTGTGTGTGACCCCCTGGTTGGGCTCCCCACACAAAAACAGGGCCAGCAGACGGAGGTTGTGGTTTTCAAAATCAAAAGGTGCGGTTTATTTCTCTATGTACAGTGACAAAAACACAGCAAAGCCAAAAAGAAACAAACAAAATAAATCCTGGTCAGTTTGACCTCTGACTAAACATGCAGGTTTCCTAAACTAACAACTGGGATCAGCCTGGTGCTGTCCTAGTCCCTAAGTCCCTGGTTTAGTAAAAGTCCAAACAAATAGCCACACAGGCTTTGCCTCACCGCACAGGGGTTCACTCTCCCTAGACAGTCCACACAGGTCTGGGTCCAGGCATGAGCTAACATCTAATGAAGCTGGGAGTTCTTATAGAGGCCTAAATGAGCTGACAAGCATCAGCTGGTCTCATCAACTCCCTGTCTCACGACGCCCAGCACTCTCCCTAGAGGTATGAGTCATTCATGAGCCCACTAGCCTCAGCTGGGCTTCATCAACTCCCTAGTTGTATAAGTCGGCATAAAGCCTGAATCTGGGAGAAATATATCTACCCCCCTGGATGCAACCAGGTGACTTTACCTTCCTGCTGTCACATACCCCCCCCTCTTGTTTTAACCTCGGGGTTGGAACACCAGCAATCAGGCATTCATGTACTCGAGACAAAGCATCCACATTCCCCATTTGAACGCCAGGGCGATGCTTTACTGTGAAGTTGAATTCCTGTAGGGCCAGGAACCACCTATTCACTCTTCTATTTGTCTCCTTGTTTTGAGCCATCCACTTTAACGGAGCGTGATCCGTAACCATGTCAAAGTGCCTACCTAGCAGATAGTACCGAAGGGAATCTAGAGCCCACTTCACCGCTAAACACTCCTTTTCAACCGTGGCGTAATTTACCTCATGGGACTTCAACTTCCTGCTGAGGTAAATGACTGGGTGCTCTTCCCCGTTCCAGACCTGGGACAATACTGCTCCTAACCCCACATCTGACGCATCACTTTGTACGACAAAGTCTTTAGAGAAGTCGGGTGAGTACAACACTGGCTGGCTACATAAGGCTTGTTTCAAGAATTGGAATGCTGCCTCAGCCTCGGGGGTCCATTTAATCATGACCGACCCTTTCCCTTTCGTCAGGTTGGTTAGGGGCACAGCCTTAGAAGCAAAGTGGGGAATGAAGCGCCGATAATAACCCGCGATTCCCAGAAAGGCTCGTACCTGCTTCTTGCTGTTGGGACGTGGCCAACTCTGGATGGCCTCGACTTTGTTGAGTTGGGGTTTTATTACTCCCCTGCCAATGGTGTACCCAAGATATTTGGCCTCCTCCTGCCCAATGGTACACTTCTTGGGGTTAGCCGTAAACCCCGCTTCCCGGATAGAGTCTAGGACTGCTTGCACTTTTGGCAGATGTGAGGCCCAATCTGTGCTATGGACAATTACGTCATCCAGGTAAGCCGCAGCATACTTCCGATGGGGCCTCAGTATCTGGTCCATTTTCCGCTGGAATGTGGCCGGCGCATTCTGTAACCCGAACGGCATTCTCTTATATTGGAACGCCCCGTCTGGGGTTACAAATGCGGTTTTCTCTTTGGCCGACTTGGCCAGGGGAATTTGCCAATACCCTTTTGTGAGGTCAAGAGTCGTCATGTATCGGGCTGTTCCCAGCCGGTCGATCAACTCATCTATACGTGGCATGGGGTAGGTGTCAAATTTTGTAACTTTGTTCAACTGACGAAAATCGTTACAAAATCGCCAGCTCCCATCCGGTTTAGGCACCAACACAATGGGACTAGACCAATCACTTTGGGACTCCTCTATCACCCCTAAGTTCAGCATTTTCTGTACTTCCTCCCGTATTGCCTCCCGTCGGGCCTCTGGGATCCGATAGGGTTTTAACTTCACCCTTTCACCGGGCGGGGTAATAATATCATGCTCTACCCCAGATGTTTGTCCCGGCAGCTCAGAGAACACCTCCTTGTTGCGAAGCACAAACTCCTTAACCTCCTGTTGTTGGGGTTGTGACAAGGTGGCTGCTATTCCAACCTCCGGAATCACGCAACCAGTTTGAGCTGGTGACCAAGTTTCTGCGACTAGGGACTCTCTATCCCTCCAGGCTTTCAACAGATTAACTTGATATATCTGTTCGGGCTTTCGCCTTCCTGGTTGTCTGACCTTGTAATTCACTTCGCTCACTTTTTCCATTATCTCGTAGGGGCCTTGCCATTTGGCAAGGAATTTACTTTCAACCGTAGGGACAAGTACCAATATCTTATCCCCCGGGGAAAAGGTACGGGTCTTTGCTCCACGGTTGTACACTCTCTGCTGTGCCAACTGCGCTTGGGCCAAATGTTCCTTCACGATGGGCATTACCTGTGCAATTCGATCTTGCATCAGGGCGACATGCTCAATCACACTCCTGTGGGGAGAACTCTCACTTTCCCAAGTTTCCTTGGCAATATCCAACAGCCCTCTTGGGTGTCTCCCATACAGTAACTCAAAGGGGGAGAATCCCGTAGAGGATTGGGGCACCTCCCTAATAGCAAACATCAAATAAGGAAGTAGACAGTCCCAATCCTTTCCATCTCTATCCACCACTTTCTTCAACATTTGTTTTAGGGTTTTGTTGAATCTTTCAACCAGCCCATCGGTTTGGGGGTGATACACAGATGTACGCAATTGCGTCACTTTGAGCAATTTACACAGCTCTTTCATAACCCGGGACATAAAGGGTGTACCTTGGTCCGTAAGCAGTTCTTTACAAATACCCACCCGGCTAAAAACAAGAGATAGCTCTTTGGCTATGGTTTTGGCCGAGGTATTTCTGAGAGGGATCGCTTCTGGATAACGGGTGGCATAGTCCATTATAACCAATATGTACTGGTGCCCCCTAGCGGACTTGATTATAGGACCTACCAAATCCATTGCGATTCTCTCAAACGGGACCTCAATGATGGGTAGAGGGACCAGCGGGCTACGGAAATGTGGCATCGGGGCCGACCTCTGACACACAGGGCAGGAGGAACAATAATTTTCTATGTCCTTCATCACCCCAGGCCAATAGAATCTCTGTAATACCCTCTCTCGGGTTTTCTCTGTCCCCAGATGACCTCCAAGAATGTGCCCATGGGCCAACTCCAACACCAACTTCCTGTAAGGTTTGGGCACCACCAGCTGCTCAACGGTTTCTTCTGCCCTTTTTGCCACCCGATACAGTAGGTCCTTCTCTACGCTGAAGTATGGGTAAGTGCAGGTATTATCTGGGTTCACTAACTCGCCATCTATTTCCACTACGTTTTCCCGTGCCTTTATTAGGGCGGGGTCTTTTAACTGTTCTGTGGCAAAATTTTCCCTGTGAACCTCCAGATCAGAAAACTCCACAGACGGTAGGTTTTCGTCTGAGGCGGTGGGCTCCTCTCCAGTTTCTTGAGTCTCCCCTGCAAATACTGACAAGGGAAATTCTGGAGAGTCCTCACCACTCTCAGAGGAGTTCTGGCTATCACATTCCTGGTACATAGGGGCACCAGTGGGGGGCTCAGGATCATCCCACAGTTCCCAGAACTTCGGAAAATCCCTTCCCACAATGGCGTCATGCGGTAACTGAGATACTAAGCCCACTGGATGAGAGAGGGTACCTTTGGGGGTCTCGAAACACACTGTAGTCACTGGATACTCTCGGGTGTCCCCATGCACACAAATAACAGCTACCTTGCTATTCCCAGAGACCTCTGTTTTAACTAATTCAGCCTTTATCAGGGTCACAAGGCTACCTGAATCCAGTAATACCACAACATTTCTACCATTAATACACATTTTGCATAAATGTTTCTCAGTTCCTCGAATGGCAGTGCATGCGACTGTCGCACACAGCGACTGACGTCTGCCCGTCAGAAAGTCACACTGCATGGGTTCCTCCACAACCGGGCAATTGGCTGCAATATGTCCCGCTTGCCGGCAGCGGTAGCAAACGATCCTTCTTGCGGCCTCTTGAGCCGCTGATTTCCCAGGCTGTTCTCGCCAAACTTGGGGTAGAGCTCCCACCCTCTCACTCTCTCCACCCTCACCCCTTGGAATCCTCTTATCCGCCCCTGGGGATGGTCTGGTCTTAGGGTGGAAAGTCCGAGTGTCTCTGGAAGAGGCCGTCAGGTTCTCTGTAGCCAAGTATTTCTCTACACGATCCACAAGACCACCGGCCGTCTCTGGGTCTCCATGGCTTACCCACTTTTGGATGGCAGTAGGAAGAGCTCTCAAAAACCGATCCATTACAACACGTTCCACAATCTCTGGTGCGGACAAAGTCTCTGGCTGTAGCCACTTCCTGCTCAGGTGAATGAGATCATACATTTGAGACCTGGGGGGTTTTCCAAGCTGGAAAGTCCAGTTATGCACACGCTGAGCCCGGACAGCCAGGGTGACACCCAGCCTTGCCAATATTTCAGCTTTTAGCATCACATAGTCTTTTGCTTGGTCAGGCTCTAGGTCATAGTAAGCCTTCTGCGATTCACCAGTTAACAGAGGAGCCACCAGTCCAGCCCACTGCTCCTCAGGCCACTTTTCTCTTTCAGCAGTCCTTTCAAATGTGGTCAAAAATACCTCTGGATCATCCTCTCCAGTCATTTTTGTCAATAAACGACTCACCCCAAAGGACGCGGTATTAGTGGGACGGCTTTCCTCACTGGTCTGCGGACGTTGCTGCATTACTGCTTCCATTTGTTGTAGTCTCTGCTCTTGCTTCTGTAACAGGTCTATGAAGCGGGCCTCAGATTGCTGCTGGGCTTGTTGATGAGCTTGCTGCTGGGCTGCAAGGCTCCTTTGCAAACCTGCATTTGTCTGCTGTTGATTGGCATTTGCTAGAGCCAGCTGTTTCAGTATCTCCTCCATGCTGGCTTAAAAAAAACTGCCACTGGTTCTCCACCAACTGTGAGGGGGTTAACTCGGTAGCGGGTGTGTGTGACCCCCTGGTTGGGCTCCCCACACAAAAACAGGGCCAGCAGACGGAGGTTGTGGTTTTCAAAATCAAAAGGTGCGGTTTATTTCTCTATGTACAGTGACAAAAACACAGCAAAGCCAAAAAGAAACAAACAAAATAAATCCTGGTCAGTTTGACCTCTGACTAAACATGCAGGTTTCCTAAACTAACAACTGGGATCAGCCTGGTGCTGTCCTAGTCCCTAAGTCCCTGGTTTAGTAAAAGTCCAAACAAATAGCCACACAGGCTTTGCCTCACCGCACAGGGGTTCACTCTCCCTAGACAGTCCACACAGGTCTGGGTCCAGGCATGAGCTAACATCTAATGAAGCTGGGAGTTCTTATAGAGGCCTAAATGAGCTGACAAGCATCAGCTGGTCTCATCAACTCCCTGTCTCACGACGCCCAGCACTCTCCCTAGAGGTATGAGTCATTCATGAGCCCACTAGCCTCAGCTGGGCTTCATCAACTCCCTAGTTGTATAAGTCGGCATAAAGCCTGAATCTGGGAGAAATATATCTACCCCCCTGGATGCAACCAGGTGACTTTACCTTCCTGCTGTCACACAACCTATCATTTTTGAAGGCCCTTCATATTTCTAACACATAGCATGTACATACCAAGAATTACAATCCAAAATAAATTCTATTGCGGAAAGGGTAAAAAAAATGTATTACCTGTGCTTTTAGTAGTGTCCACAGAAGAGAGCACTGGTCCAGGCAGCAGTCAGGGATGTGCTTAGCGACAGCAATAGTAATTATCCAGGCAGCAGGCAGGAATATTGTCTATGGTCAGCACAAGGATATTGTCAGCACAGCCAAAGCATTTGTCCATAGAAATTGTCCAGGCAGAGACAGCCAGCACAGCCATAATATTGGTCCTGGTACACTGTTACCCCGCAGACACTCATTATTGTACCGCTCTCTAGCCCTTTATAAACATACTGCCTCTTGCTACAGATAATTATTTGCATAGTCCAGGTAGCAAGCAGTGGTGTGGTCTGTTCATGTGGCAGGCAAAGGCATGATGGCAGTAAGTCAGCTGCAGGCTGAGGGCCGCAATCGGGTAAGACCTGTGCACAGGGGCACAGGGGTAGAGGCTTCGACCCACCCAAATCTCTATGAAGCCTCCGGACTCTAGACCCTAATCCGGAAATGACGAAACCCGGAGAAAACCAAAAATAGGATTTTTTACTCACCGTAAAATCCTTTTCTCTGCGTTCATGGACCGACACAGCTTCTCTATTGACATAGTGGGTATTATCCGTTAATTACAGTAGGTGCCGCCGATATTGTGTTTCTATCGCGCTCCCATCGCTGAGATTCTCGGCGACAGGAGTGCCGAGATGTCGGCAGCAGGGTGGCGACACGTGTCGCGCTCGCTGCAATGGCGAGGAGACGCGACACTGTATTGAGCGGGGATCCGACGCGGATTCCCGCCAATACCAGGCACTGCGTTTGGTATGAATCCTGAGCAGGAACTCCACGCCAATTTTTAAAGAAAAAAAACGCGTAGGTTCCCCCTCCAGGGGCATACCAGGCCCTTGGGTCTGGTCTGGATTTGAAGGGGAACCCTACGCCGAAAAAACGGCGTGGGGGTCCCCCTCAAGGTCCAAACCAGACCCTTATCCGAGCACGCAACCTGGCAGGCCGCAGGGGAAGAGGGGGGGGGACGAGAGCGGCCCCCCCTCCCTCCTGAACCGTACCAGGCCACATGCCCTCAACATGGGGGGTTTGGTGCTCTGGGGCAGGGGGGCGACCTGCGGCCCCCCCACCCCAGAGCACCCTGCCCCCATGTTGATGAGGACAGGGCCTCTTCCCGACAACCCTGGCCGTTGGTTGTCGGGGTCTGCGGGCGGGGGGCTTATCGGAATCCGGGAGCCCCCTTTAATAAGGGGGCCCCCAGATACTGGCCCCCACCCTATGTGAATGAGTATGGGGTACATCGTACCCCTACCCATTCACCTGGTGGAAAATAAATGGAAATAAAAACACAACACAGTTTTTAAAAGTATTTTATTGCACCGCTCCGGAGGTCTTCTTCCGACTTCGGGGGTCTCCGGTGTCGTCGCCGCGTTCTCCGGTTCTTTCTTCTGCCGGGCCTCCGCTAACTTCTTTTTAGCTCTTTTGCTAACGGAGGCTCCGGTCTTCTCCGTCGTCGTCTTCTTCTTCTCCCGCTCTCCGGTTCTTCTCCCGCTCTCCGGTGTCGTCGTCGCCACGTTCTCCGGTTCTTTCTTCCGCCGGGCCTCCGCTAACTTCTTTTTAGCTCTTTTGCTAGCAGAGGCCCGGTCTTCTCCGTCGTCGGCGTCTTCTTTCCTCTTCTCCTCCTCGATGTTGACTTGTCGCTTCCTCTCGCAGTAATGGTAAATCTTCGGTCCGCAGAGATTAATATAGGCTTCACATGACGTCACAGTCACATGCTCCGGGGCACATGTGCACATGACGTCACAGTCACATGCTCCAGGGCACATGTGCACATGACGTCACAGTCACATGCTCCAGGGCACATGACGTCACAGTCACATGCTCCAGGGCACATCACATGACGTCACAGTCACATGCTCCAGGGCACATGTGCCCCGGAGCATGTGACTGACGTCATGTGAAGCCTATATTAATCTCTGCGGACCGAAGATTTACCATTACTGCGAGAGGAAGCGACGAGTCAACATCGAGGAGGAGAAGAGGAAAGAAGACGTCGACGACGGAGAAGACCGGGCCTCTGCTAGCAAAAGAGCTAAAAAGAAGTTAGCGGAGGCCCGGCGGAAGAAAGAACCGGAGAATGCGGCGACGACAGCGGAGAGCGGGAGAAGAACCGGAGAGCGGGAGAAGAAGAAGACGACGGAGAAGACCGGAGCCTCCGTTAGCAAAAGAGCTAAAAAGAAGTTAGCGGAGGCCCGGCAGAAGAAAGAACCGGAGAACGCGGCGACGACACCGGAGAGCGGGAGAAGAACCGGAGAGCGGGAGAAGAAGAAGAAGACGATGGAGAAGACCGGAGCCTCCGTTAGCAAAAGAGCTAAAAAGAAGTTAGCGGAGGCCCGGCAGAAGAAAGAACCGGAGAACGCGGTGACGACACCGGAGACCCCCGAAGTCGGAAGAAGACCTCCGGAGCGGTGCAATAAAATACTTTTAAAAACTGTGTTGTGTTTTTATTTCCATTTATTTTCCACCAGGTGAATGGGTAGGGGTACGATGTACCCTATACTCATTCACATAGGGTGGGGGCCGGTATCTGGGGGCCCCCTTATTAAAGGGGGCTCCCGGATTCCGATAAGCCCCCCGCCCGCAGACCCCGACAACCAACGGCCAGGGTTGTCGGGAAGAGGCCCTGTCCTCATCAACATGGGGGCAGGGTGCTCTGGGGTGGGGGGGGCCACAGGTCGCCCCCCTGCCCCAGAGCACCAAACCCCCCATGTTGAGGGCATGTGGCCTGGTACGGTTCAGGAGGGAGGGGGGGCCGCTCTCGTCCCCCCCCTCTTCCCCTGCGGCCTGCCAGGTTGCGTGCTCGGATAAGGGTCTGGTTTGGATCTTGAGGGGGACCCCCACGCCGTTTTTTTCGGCGTAGGGTTCCCCTTCAAATCCAGACCAGACCCAAGGGCCTGGTATGCCCCTGGAGGGGGAACCCACGCCGTTTTTTTCTTTAAAAATTGGCGTGGAGTTCCCGCTCAGGATTCATACCAAACGCAGTGCCTGGTATTGGCGGGAATCCGCGTCGGATCCCCGCCTATCAGCAATGCGTGTCGCTCATCGTGAAAGGAACATTTTTTCCCTTCCCGATGACGAGACAGCTCGGCGCTGGCTCTCGCGACGGAGCTCATAGGGTGTCAATATCGCCGCTAGAAGCGGCGATATTGACACAATATCGGCGGCACCTACTGTAGGAGTGACTAGGCAGAAAACTTGTAAAAAGTGTTGCATCACACCTTCTCCACTACTGCCCAGAGGGCGGACCCTCTGGTATATCCCCTCACTCTGCATCTCGCAGATTAGTTCGTCAAAAAGCAGTACAAACTTAAAAGGAGGGGTGGATGCTGTGTCGGGCTAAGAACTCAGAGAACAGGTCGCCGCCTTACACACCTGGTGAAAACAGACGCTTGATGCTCTCAGAGCTCGGACAGCGTCCAAAATATCAACGTCATTTCCTTAGGATTTGACGGATGAGGACACAAGGATGGCAGTTGTGGCAGAGCGAGGCTCTGTCCCAAAGAAAATGAGGTTAAAGTGGACACAGAGGCTGCATATCGCCTGAGTGCAGAGCTACAGAGCGTAAATTTAAAAACAGAGAAAACTGCTCAGGCAGTTTTCTCAGATTTTGCTATTTCTGCATGGGGTTCTGTGGCTTGGAGATCCTTCAGAGTCTTGGGTGGGATGGGATCTCCAACTCTGTGTCCGGGTCTTGTGGACAGCCAGCATGGTGTGTGCTCAGGTGCACACAACCAATATAATGAGGGGCTGGTGAGAGCAGAGTAGAAGGATGGTGAGCAGCTTGCTAACTGCAGTGGCTGTTAGTGAGTGTCTCTGTGTGGGGATAAACGCTGTGTGCGTTGAAGGGCTTTAAGCTGTGTGCGTCCAAGGAGCCAGAAGCTGTGTGCATTAAGGGACTTCAAGCTGTGTGCGTTTAAGAAGCCCAAAGCTGTGTGCATCCAAGACTGGGAGACTGGAAGATCGAGTGGTTTAAAGGTATCAGTACCTAAAGCAAGCAGAGGAACTGCTAACAAGAGAGCCAGGTGGCTTGGTATGTTTTTCTTATTTTTGGACTGCTAAATTAAGTTAGACCCCTGCGTGGGAATCCTGAAGGGACTTTTTGCTTTCCTTAACTAGAATGCCTGTCTGATATGGACTCACTGCATAAAAATGCATCTATCCACTTGAGCTAAAACACCCCAATATCACACAGTACAATGTCTTCCTTGATGGAAGGTCGAACAACCTTAGGAAGAAGAAGGCTGCGGACGCAGCACCACCTATCCTTGTGGAAGATCAGATAAGGAGCCTTGCATGACAAGGCTGCCGGCTCAGAAAACCGTCTTACTGACGTAACACCAAGAGGCATCTATTGCCCTGGTCGAATGTGCCGGAATGGAGGCGCCTGACCCTTCATGGCGTAAGCCTGGTCACAATTTGTCGGATCCACCTAGAGATGGTGGCCGACGAGACCGCTGGGCCCTACTAGGGACCAGCCACTGAAAAAATAAACAGCGATCCTGTATTTAATACTGGATATGGATAGTTTTCACTACTGGGATGTTATCCTCCACATATGCTATATAAAATGATTTACAAATTTACAGGGAAGTAAAAAGTATTATATCAATACTGCAATACATAAGCAAGGTAAATATTCAGCAGTGGTCCATGTATAGATGCAAGGTGCAAACCATAAGGTGCTAACTGGCATCAAGTGGCGTTGTGACTTAAGTGCGTGTGAAACTTCGGTGTAAAATGATAACCGTAGGTGTTTTAACTTCTTACCTTACTACTGTAAGGTAAGCAGTATTCAGAGAAAACAGGGGTGTATTAAAATATATATGTTCACCACGTGCCATTATGTATCCGCCATTCCAGCCGATATAGTACACCTTTGGCACCTATTCATTTTGCCCATTATCGCATTTACTCTGCCCATGTATTTATTATGCTTTTTCTATATATACATTTCGTTCTAAATTCGTCATGCCATGGGCGTCTTGACATGACACTCCTATGTCCTCACTGAGCCACAACAAAATGGCCACGATTAAAGCCCCATAGAACCAATCCTATGGAAAATGGCCGCTCCTATGTTTTCAATGGACGGAATGGCCGATCGGCAATTTTACAATAGCTATTTAAAGACACTTCTGTCTCCCACAATCTATCCCCAATGAAGTCACGTGGCGGTGATGACACGCGTAGGACACCGGAAGTGACCCACTGGCCGCGAGCTCGCCGCTCGTTGGATACATTGCACCATTGTTTTTACTGAATGTGAGTACCTGACCCTTTTTTGCATAATAAAACGTACTGAGTTTAAAACATACTACACTATAGAGCTTCTTTTACATTTCTCTACCCTACCCGGTTTGGTATACTCTGAGCGGTGCTTGGCTGTTTATTTGGTCCTGGAGAAAGGCATCATCTCCTAGGCTCTACACACTGGAAACCCTCCAGGAGGAATTGATGAGAGACCCCCCCTCTTCCCCCAGAGTGGTCATCTACACCCCTGTTTTGTCTGAATGCTGCTTACTTTACAGCAGTAAGGTAAGAAGTTAGTACACCTGCGGGTGTAATTTTACACCAAAGTTTCACAGCACTTAAGTCACAACGCCAATTGTTGTTGCCAGTTAGCACCTTATGGTTTGCACCTTCTCATGGTTGGAAGATTACATTACTTCCAGATTGTGATTCATTTGCACTTTCATATACATGGACTACTGCTGAATATTTACTTGCTTATGTATTGTGTTTTTAGTATTTAGACACTACAGTCACTTTATTTGCTTGTATTGCACTGGACTGATCACTATATTATTTCTCGGCTCATTTAAGCATTGGATTTTTTTTTTATATGTCAGTTTACCACTTGAATCAACACATACTGTCACTATTTTAGCACCTTATAGTTATTATTTTGGAGCGCAACACCATCCTTTGATTCTTTCCATTTATTCTATCGTGGCTAGTGTTTGACCCACACGGTGGCTGCTGCACCAAAGGAATTGCCATATTAGACTCTATAGTAGTGCGGGAATACTCACTCTACCATTATGGCGGACATATCAGACACTTTTGACACATTTTTGGGACCATTGGCATTTTTACAGTGATTGGTGCTATAGAAATGCACCGATTACTGTAAAAAATGTCACTGGCAGTAAAGGGGTTAACACTAGGGGTGATCAAGGGGTTAAATGTGTTCCCTCTGTGTTCTAACTGAAGGGGGGATGGGACTTACTAGGGGAAATGACAGATCGCTGTTCATACTTTGTATGAACATACAATGAGTCATTCTTCCCCTGAAAGAACCAGGAGCTGTGTTTACACACAGCTCCCTGTTCTCACATCGGCTCCGGGGGGACGCACAGCAGGCGCGCGCCCCCTAGTGGCCACAGGGCGAAGCAACGTAACATAACGTTGTTTCGCCCAGCCGAGCCATGTTGCCGCAGTAAAACTGCGGCGGCTGGTCGGCAAGTGGTTAAGTATCTGTTACCAAGGATAAAAGTGAAAAAGTAAAAAACAAAAAAGGACAAAACAAAAAACAACAATGAAACACTCTTAACCACTTGGACCTCCAGAGGGTTTTACCCCCTTCATGACCGGACCATTTTTTGCTTTCCAGCACTGTGCGACTGTAACTGGCAATTGTGCAGTCATGCAACACTGTACGCAAATTAAATCGATATTTTTTCACACAAAAGAGAGCTTTTGTTTGGTGGCATTTGATCACCAATTTTTTTTTTATTATGTACAGTATCTCACAAGAGTGAGTACACCCCTCACATTTTTGTAAATAATTTGATATATCTTTTCATGTGACAACACTGAAGAGATGACACTTTGCTACAATGTAAAGTAGTGAGTGTACAGCTTGTATAACCGCGTAAATTTGCTGTCCCCTCAAAATTACACAGCCAATAATGACTAAACCACTGGCAGTGCAAGGTGTTAAGGTGAAAAAGGCACACAGCTTTACAACCCCTTTAAGGCTGTGCTGGCAAATAATGCTGGCCACATAAAATATTGACACTTTGACTTAGGGGTGTACTCACTTTTGTTGCCAGCGGTTTAGACATTAATGGCTGTGTGTTGAGTTATTTTGAGGGGACAGCAAATTTACACTGTTATACAAGCTGTACACTCACTACTTTACATTGTAGCAAAGTGTCATTTCTTCATTGTTGTCACATGAAAAGATATAATAAAATATGTATAAAAATTTGAGGGTCGTACTCACTTTTGTGAGATAATGTACATAAACCAAAAAAAAAAACTATTTTCTAATTTCAGTTATAAAACCTATCCAATAAAATCTAATTTATTCAAAAATTAAGCCAAAATGTATTTTGCTACATGTCGAAAGTGCTGGCGGTTATTGGGACTAATCCTGCTAAAACTGCATTTTTGGGGACACTAATATAGTTTTGACAGTGACCAGGATACAAACCCAGACAGACACTATACTAGTAATGACGGTGGTCAGCGACTTAAAGTGTGACTGTGATAGTGTAGCGGGAAATCTGGGACTGACGCTAGCCGACACTGGTTGAGAGGGAAGCTGACTGACTATTGGGCATCGCTAGTGTCACCAATACAATGAGCAGTGGTAATACTGTACACCATTACAGGCATACCCCGCTTTAAGTACACTCACGAGTAAAGACATATCCGCCTTTACATACACTCGCGAGTAAGGACATACCCGCGAGTGTAAGTAAAGTGCCTCACAAGTACTGTACAGACATTTTGCAGCCGCAGTAGAAGGAGCTGAAGCTCCGAGAGCATAGCCCGCCCTGTTTCAGTGTGCCCCTGACACCCCACTACAGCCCCTGAGACCTCAACTACAGCTTCTGACCCCCCACTACACAATAGAAGTGAAAAATTGTTTCACTTTAAGTACATTTTCGTTTTACATACATGCTCTGGTCCAATGTGTACTTTAAAGTGGGGTATGCCTGTACTGTACTAATGGCGCTGGCTGGGTTACAGAGGCGATCAGGAGGGAAATCAATGGGTTAATTGTGTGCCTAACGTGTGCAGATTTTAGTTGGAGAGTGTGATGAGTTGGAAGCATTATGGGTGGAACTGTACATGGGTGTTCGCACTACAAAGGTTATCATTGGAGTTTGTTATAGACCTCCCAGTGTTAATGAGGAGGTGGAGACTCAGCTCCTTGCACAGATGAAAAAGGCTGCAAGGGCTGGGACAGTGATAATAATGGGGGATTTTAACTACCTGGAAATTGACTGGAGTAATGGCACTGCTGGGACAGTTAAAAGGGCAAAAATGTATAAACCTCTCACAAGACAATTTTATGGTCCAGTTTCAGGCCTCGACTAGGAATGCTGCTCTGCTGAACCTGGTAATCTCAATCCATGCAGAGTTTGGATGAGGGCTGCTCTCCAAAACTTAAGACTGGGAGGGAATATTGGCATTAATGGACACAGAACAGAAATGGGAATTCTTCAAAAAGACTGTATGCAAACTTACTGCAAAGTATCTTCCCATGGGCAAGAAGTTTAAAAGGCTAAAAATAAAACCTATTTGGCTCACGACCAAAGTTAAAATGGCTATAAAATAAGAAAAGAACTTTGAAAAAAACAAGGAACAATATAAATCGTTTAAATGCTACAAAGAATATAACAGAATATGAAAAAAGGAAATCAAGGATGCCAAAATTCAAAACCAACAGCAGATTGCAAAAGATAGGACAAACCCCCAAAAATATATAATTAGTAAAAAGGTCAGGTCTGAGCATATGTAGGTCCTTTACAAAATCTAGAATGGGTGACCGGGGACAAAGAGAAGGCTAATTAAATACTTTCTTCAGATCTGTGTATACAAAGGAGCATGGGGGAGCTCATGTCCATAATGGGGGTGGTATTGACACAGCGCCAAATGATCCACAATGGCTCAAAAGTGATATGGTCCAGAAATATTTAGACAGAATAAAGATGTTTAACCACTTAACGACCGCCCACTGTAAATATATGTCGGCAGAATGGCACAATCACGTGCCGGTACATGACTGCCTTCGTATAGTTGGGGGGTCCTATACAGTGAGCGGTGGTTATTTGTTCGGGAGCGATCAGTGATGAGGGGACGGCCGTTCGATTCCGGCCACCCCCTCGCGATCGCTCCCGGCGAATGAAAACCTTCCTCTGCCTGTGTAATGTAAACACAGGCAGAGGAAGTGATGTCATCTCTCCTCGTGGCGGTCTTTTCGATCCGGTGCAAGGAGAGAAGACATCTCACAGTAAGTGCACCAACAGCCCACTGACACCAGTACACGTAGGCACACTTTTCACCCCCCAGTCACCCCCAGTCACAGTGCACCGTTTGCAGTGGTCATTTTTTTACTGATCACTGCAATCCGTGTCATTTGTGACAGTAAAAAGTTGCAGGGCAGTTAGGTTTAGCCCCCTTTAGGTCCAGGGTAGCCCCCTAACCCCCCCATATAAAGGTTTAACCCCTTGATCGCCCCCCAGGTAACCCTTTCACCCCCTAATGCCAGCGTCACTAAGCAATCGTATTTCCAAATCGCTGTATTTAGTGCCGGTGGTGCCCTAGATAGCCAGTTATTTATTTTTAGTTTCGCCACAGGTTTTTATAGTGTCAGGTACCCCCATATATTATTTTAACCCCCGAGTGCCCCTAGAGTTAACCCTTTCACCAGTGATCACCGTATAAGTTTTACTGGTGACACTGGTTAGCCAGTTAGTTATTTAGTTATTTAGGTTACCCGTCAGGTTTTTATATAGCGTCAGGTACCCCCATATATAACCTAATAAAGGTTTTAACCCCCTGATTGCCCCTAATTAACCCTTTCACCAGTGATCACCATATAAGTTTTACGGTTGACGCTGGTTGGTTAGTTTGCTTTTTATAGCATCAGGGCACCCGCCGTATATAACCCAATAAAGGTTTAACCCCGATCGCCCGGCGGCTGATATCAATTAGGTTTTAGCGCCAGAGAGGGTCTGCGTCGCCCCAGGCGGTTAGTGCCAGTAACGCCAACACCCAGGCGCAAAGCATACACCTCCCTTAGTGATATAGTATCTGAACAGATCAATATCTGATCTGATCAGATCTATACTAGCGTCCCCAGCAGTTTAGGGTTCCCAAAAACGCAGTGTTAGCGGGATCAGCCCAGATACCTGCTAGCACCTGTGTTTAGCCCCTCCGCCCAGCCCAGCCCACCCAAGTGCAGTATCGATCGATCACTGTCACTTACTAAACACAACACACATAACTGCAGCGTTCGCAGAGACAGTCCTGATCCCTGCGATCGCTAACAGTTTTGTTTTTAAGCGTTTGATACATTTGCTGACAGTCAGGTGCTTTTTTACTTGTGAATCTTACTAGTGTACCCCTAAATTTAGAGCCCAAAATGGCAAGACGAAGGTACACTAGTAAAGAGGCCTATGAGATTCTGAGCATGACAGATAGTGAAGAGGAGGTCACGCATCTGTCAGATTCAGGCTCAGAATATCTTCCCGTAGAAGACAGTGAAGTCAGCGGCTCCATGTCAGATAGCTCTGACGACGAAGATGAGGTCCCTGCTAAGGTCAGGCGTACCCGATTCCGATCTTCTGAGGTTGTTGAGGAGCAAGAACCGCAGGTCTCTCGTATCATGGAGCAGAGTAGTACTAGCGCCGCTATTCCTTCTGGTAAATTGGCACCAGCGGCCTAGTACAGCCTGGGCGTACATCCAGCACTGCAGTATCACGTGGTGACGTGGAGAGTCCCATAAGTGCAGTTCGAGGTGGCAAGCACAAGTAGTGTCCTGCTGCCCCCAAGAAGACAAAGGCAGGCCCGTTGTGCCTATAGTGCCCTTCCTGCAGAATTTGCCTATCCTGATTGGGTCCCCACCACTTCTACAGAACCCGTACTTCCCCCATTCACTGCCCAACCCGGTATTCAGGTGGAAACAGCTGATTTTATGCCAATTGATTTTTATTCGCTGTTTTTCACGGAAGATCTCTATAGATCTATTGTGGACCAGAGTAATTTATATGCTGGTCAATTCATCGCCGCTAGTCCCCAGTTGCCTTCCATTGCCAAAGATTGGAAACCAATTACGGTTTCCGAATTTAAGACCTTTCTGGGCCTTTCCCTCAACATGGGCACACAAATTCCCGTCATTGCGTGCTTATTGGTCCACGCACCACATGCCCGTGTTCTCTGCCTCCATGCCCAGGAATTGATACGAGCAGATTTTGCGGTTCATGCACTTCAACGACAATGAACTTTGTCGTCCACGTGGAGACCCCGAATACGACCGGCTCTACAAAATTCGGCCCCTCATAAACCACTTCAACGAACGTTTTGCAGCCTTGTTTATTCCTGATCAAGTTGTCTGCATTGATGAGTCCCTGATTAAATTTTCTGGCCGCTTGTCTTTCAAGCAGTAACTTCCCAGCAAGCGTGCCAGATACGGGGGTCAAGCTCTATAAGTTCTGTGACAGGGCAACAGGCTATGTATGGAGCTTTACGGTTTATGAGGGAAAAGATAGACAGGTTGAGCCGGTCAACTGCCCGGATTACATAGGGAGCGCTGGCAAGATGGTGTGGAACTTGGTGTCACCCTTATTCGGAAAGGGGTACCACTTGTATGTGGACAATTATTACACGAGCGTGTCACTGTTTAGTCACTTGTTTGATCATCAGATTGGAGCATGTGGCACCGTGCGACCTAATCGCCGGGGCTTTCCCCAGAGGCTTGTAGATTCCAGTCTTAGGCTGGGGGGAGAGAGCCTGCTTGAAGTGTAATAACTTGCTCGCTATGAAGTGGAGGGACAATAAGAATGTTTTCCTTCTTACCTCCTTTCATGCAGACACGACATTCCAAATTCGTACGGCGACTGGTGTTGTAGAGAAACCCCTCTGTGTCCATGAATATAACCAAAATATGGGAGGGGTGGACCTCAACGACCAGTTGTTGGCGCTGTATCTAATTGACCGTAAGGCGAGACGCTGGTACAAAAAAGTGTCTCTATCCTTATTCCAATTGGCTTTGCTGAACGCTCATGTGCTATACAGAGCTTCAGGCGGGACGTTATCTCTTCTAAAA
Source organism: Rana muscosa (assembly GCA_029206835.1). NCBI lineage: Eukaryota > Metazoa > Chordata > Amphibia > Anura > Ranidae > Rana > Rana muscosa. Next base: position 605,909,649 of record CM055117.1, on the reverse strand, counting down.
TTCCAGAATGAGATAGTCACAGAACTCCTGTATCCAGGCGGTTCTGCACCTCACCATCCCCAACCAAACGCAGTAAGCCGGCTGCATGAAAGGCATTATCCGTATGTCCTCCAGAGTACCCTACCCAACGAACCTCCCAAAAAAGATGTTGCGTCTGTAGCAAGCGCGGATTTAGGCGTGACACCCTTTATTTTTGTCCACTCTTTCCTGACAATCCTGGTCTTTGCATTGGTGAATGTTTTGAACGCTTCCACTCAAAAGTGAAGTTTTAGCATAGGGTACAGCATTTCACAGACTAGGACACACTTACACAGGGTCTCCCAAGATGCCATCGCATTTTGAGAGGCCCAAACCATTACAGTTAAAGTTACAAAAAAAAAAATTAAAAACAAAACAAAAAAAAAATCAAAAAAAAAAAGTTGTTTTATTGTTCGTTCTCTCTCTCTCTATTTTCTCTCTATTGTTCTGCTCTTTTTTACTGTATTCTATTCTGCAATGTTTTATCATGCTTGCTTTTCAGGTATGTAATTTTTTGTTTTCAGGTGCGCCATTCAGCTGCAGCGCGGAATTATTTATCTTGACAGCAAGAGCGTTTGCTCCCATGATACATAAAGCCGTGACTCCAGTGCTGTAGGAGGTAATTTCACCACCACAGTTAAAAAAAAGAGCATACATGCCGAAGCATGGGGGCAGCAGGGGCGGAGGAGCAATTTTGCTCCTAATGCCGCGTACATACGGTCGAAATTCTGACGGAGGCTTGCCCGTGGAAAAAAGGGATTTTTATAACAGCTTACCTGTAAAATCCTTTTCTTGGAGTACATCACGGGACACAGAGCGACTTAGTCATTACTAATGGGTTATATAGATTACCTTCAGGTGCTGGCACTGGCCAATTCCAAACCGGAAGTACCCTCCCCTATATAAGCCCCTCCCATCCGGGAGCACCTCAGTTTTGTAGCCAAGCAATAAGTGTCCCAAAAAATAGGATTTTTATAACAGCTTACCTGTAAAATCCTTTTCTTGGAGTACATCACGCGACACAGAGCGACATAGTCATTACTAATGGGTTATATAGATACCGTCAGGTGCTGGCACTGGCAACTTCCAAAACCGGAAGTACCCTCCCCTATATAAGCCCCTCCCATCCGGGAGCACCTCAGTTTTGTAGCAAAGCAATAAGTGTCCCTAAAGAGGGGCGGGAGCTCTGTGTCCCGTGATGTACTCCAAGAAAAGGATTTTACAGGTAAGCTGTTCTAAAAATCCTATTTTCTTTCTCGTACATCACGGGACACAGAGCGACATAGTCATTACTAATGGGATGTCCTAAAGCAATGCCAAATGAGGGGGGGGGATACACCATATATAAGCTGAGCGCTATCAGACATGAGGATCTTTTGCGGCCTGCAACACACTGCGCCCAAAGGCGACATCCTCCTGACTTCTAACGTCCACCTGGTAGAACCTAGTAAACGTGTGAACTGAAGACCATGTTGCGGCCTTACAGATTTGAGCCAGGGAGGCCTGGTGATGCACTGCCCATGAAGTTCCAACTGCTCTCGTGGAGTGCGCTCTAACTTTGAACGGAGGCGGTCTCCTTCTCAAGCCATAAGCTTGCATAATGACCTGTCGAATCCACTTGGCTAAAGTAGATTTTGACGCTGCCTGACCCTTTCTGGGGCCTTCCGGCAGAATAAACAAAGTATCCGTTCTGCGAATCTGAGCAGTGGCCTTTAGATAAGCTTTAACTGCTCTTACTACATCCAAAGAATGCAATAACTTTTCCTCTACCGAAGTAGGTTTGGGGAAAAAAGAAGGAAGAACCACATCTTGGTTCAAATGAAACCTCGATACCACCTTAGGAAGAAAGGCTGGATGAGGACGTAACACTACTCTGTCCTTATGGATAACCAGATATGGCTCCTTACAGGACAAGGCGGCTAATTCCGATACTCTTTTAGCCGAACAAACGGCTACTAAGAAAATCAATTTCCTGGTGAGAAGAACCAAGGAAATGTGTTGCAATGGTTCAAACGGTTGTTTCTGTAGAACTGACAGAACCAGGTTTAAGTCCCAAGGACATATGGGAATACTAACCGGAGGGCTAATACGCATCACTCCTTGTATGAAAGCTTTGACTAGTGAATGCGAAGCCAAGGGCCTTTGAAAAAATATTGACAAGGCCGAAATCTGACCCTTGATAGTACTCAAGGCAAGCTTCCTATCTACAGCCCACTGTAGGAAGTCCAAAATCCTCCCTATCACGTACTTACGTGGATGCCATTTCTTGGCCTCACACCACGTAATGTACGCTTTCCAGATCCTATAATAGATCTGCCTGGATACCGGCTTCCTGGCATTGATCATGGTAGATACCACAGAATTAGAGAGCCCTCTCTTTTTCAGAATGTGGGCTTCAATAGCCAGGCCGTCAAACTTAGGGCTGGTAAGGAAGGGTGGTATATCGGTCCCTGCGACAGCAGGTCCGGACGATGTGGGAGGGTCCAAGGACTCCTCACTGACATTTTTACAATCTCCGCGTACCATGCCCTTCGGGGCCACGCTGGAGCTACCAGAATCACTGGTTTCTTTTCTACCCTGATTCTGCAGAGTAATCGCGGTAACAATTGTGGCGGTGGGAATGCATATATCAGCTTGAACTGATCCCAAGGGAACACTAGGGCATCCGAGCCGCAAGCTAGAGGATCCCTTGTGCGAGACACAAATCTGTCCACCTTTGCGTTGAATCTGGATGCTAGAAGATCTACATCCGGTGTTCCCCACCGCTGGCATATTGCCTGGAAAACCTCGGGGTGAAGAGACTATTCCCCCGGGCATAATTGTTGGCGACTTAAAAAGTCCGCTCTCCAATTTTCCACTCCTGGGATGAAAACCGCGGATATGGCTGGGACATATTTTTCTGCCCACTCCAGGATGTAATTTACTTCCTTCTGGGCTGCACGACTCCTGGTGCCCCCCTGATGATTGATATATGCCACTGCTGTGGCATTGTCTGATTGAATTCTGACAGGGGACCCTTGGAGTTTGGATGTCCATGCTACTAGGGCATACCGGGCTGCTCGTATCTCTAAGATTGATGGGCAGGGCCTTTTCTGCTTCTGACCACTTGCCCTGGAGAGACCATTGCTCCAGTACTGCCCCCCAGCCTATGAGGCTGGCATCTGTAGTGACTACCTTCCAAGAAACCGGACTGAAGGGTTTCCCTTTTTCCAGATTCTGGGGCACCAACCACCAATGGAGGCTCTTGCGAACGGAAGGGGACAGGGACATTGGTAAGTCTAAAGCATGAACTTTTTTGTTCCAGGCTGACAGTATGGCCCTTTGCAAATTCCTTGAATGGAATTGACCGTAGGGTACCGCTTCGAATGAAGCCACCATTTTTCCCAGCAGCCTCATGCAGAGGCGTATGGATGGTTTTCTTTTTGTACCCACTAAGTGGGTCAAATCTTTTAAAGACGACACCTTCTCTGGAGGTAAGAAAATCTTCCTCTGATTTGAATCCAGCCTTAGCCCTAAGTATTCCAGACTTTTGACTGGTCTTAGAGCTGACTTGTCCCGGTTGATAATCCAACCGTGATATTCCAGATACTTGATTGTCTTGTGAATAGCTACTTCCAGCTTTTCCACTGAGTGGTCTATTAGTAGCAGGTCGTCTAGATATGCCATTATCGTTACACCCTGTGTTCTTAGATTGGCCAATAATGGGGCCAGAATTTTTGTGAACACTCGTGGTGCTGTGGCCAGACCGAAAGGTAAGGCTCTGAACTGAAAATGGCGCCCTTCTACTGCAAAGCGTAGAAATTTCTGGTGGGCCGGAAAGATGGGAATATGCAGATAAGCATCCCTTATGTCGATCGAGGCTAACCATTCCTGCCCTTGTAGGGCGGTGGCCACCGATCGGATCGACTCCATCCGAAAAGTCCTGATATTTAGGAACTTGTTTAGCCCTTTTAGATTTAATATGGGCCTCACGTCCCCATTTGGTTTGGGGACTGTGAAAAGGTTCGAGTAAAACCCGAATCCGCTTTCTTCCAGGGGAACCTTCATGATTACACCTTGGAGCAATAGTTGTTCTAGTGCCAGAAGGAGGGATCCTCTCTTCTGGGGATCTCTTGGCACGTTTGACCTCATAAATTGGGCAGGAGGAGTGCCTTTTAACTCCAGCTTGTATCCCAGACTTACTGCGGAGAGCACCCATCTGTCTCTGATGGTGTCCCGCCAGGTCTCTGTGAACAACTGAAGTCTTCCCCCCACCCGATTGAGTGGGGGCAACGCTTCATGCCTTGGGGGGAGGTTTTGTACCTCTCTTGATCCAGGGCTTCTTGTTACCCTGTGATTGTCCCTGATTTCTGCCCCCTGAATTTGACCGCGGAGGCCGTCGGAACTGCTTCACAGCCGATGTGCCCGGGACTGGAGAAGTAGGCCTCTTAAAAGAAGGACTTCTACCCTTGTTCTTAACCGGTAAGAGTGAACTTTTACCGGCAGAAATTTTCTGGATATATTTGTCCAGATCTTCTCCAAATAAGCGTTCTCCATGAAATGGGAAGCAAACCAGCAGTTTTTTACAGGGAGCTTCAGCAGACCAGTTTTTGAGCCACAGAAGCCTACGCATATGTACTACAGACAGCGTAAAGCGGGAGGCCTGTTGGATTGTATCCTTTATGGCGTCCACCGCAAAACACAAGGCTCTAGGCAGGTCAGCTAGGGCAGGAGCCTGCTGATCTGGTAAGTCCCTTAAGACTTGTTTCAACTGATCTTTCACTGCTTGGCAGACTCCAATCGCTGCTACCGCAGGTTGTGTCACCATGCTTGCTGTAGAGAAAGCAGATTTTAGTAAAGACTCCAATTTTTTATCTATTGGGTCTTTGAACATTGGAACATTATCTACTGGACATGTCAGTGATTTGTTCACAGAAGAGATGGCTGCGTCCACTGTAGGGACCCTCCATTTTTTTATGAACTTATCCTCCATGGGATAGATCACCGGAAATCTCTTGGGGGGAGCAAATATTTTATCAGGATGCTCCCAATCCTGGTAAATAAGCCCTTCTAATAAAGGGTGGATTGGGAAGGAACAGACAGCCTGGGGAGCTTTTAGCGACCCCAGCGAGGAAACCGTAGTGGATGGTGGTTCCGCCAGAGGCATTTTAAATGCTGATCGGACCATGTTAGTCAGAGACTGAACCCATAATCTTTCAGCCTGAGATGCTGAGAAAGGTTCTTCCACTGTTGATTCCTCCATAACTGAATCAACCTCATCCTGATCCCCTTCAGGTAGGTCGATCTCTGTGTGGGACTGTTCCTCCACTAACAGGCACTCTGAAGGAGGAGACGGAGATCGGACGTGCTTTCCCTGTGACAGGGAAGCAGCGATCAATGCTGTTAATCTCTCTTCCAATCCTCCCAGAGTTGAGGATAAAACCTCCTCTGTTATATATACAGGAGCAGGTGGACTGGGGACAGCCGCAGCACCAGGCACTCCTGCGGGGTTTCTACGGCTACTGACCTCTGAATTCTCAGGGGAGATTGGTGCAGTACAAGCATGCCCAATATCCTCAGAGCCCGATGGAGACCCCTTTGGCTTCCTGGAAGACCTATTTCCGGAGCGTCTGGACGACATATCCTTTAAGCACAAAGCTGAGGTATTCCCGTCGTCATACACCAATTTTTGCTGGTAATAGTCTAACACAGTTGCTGCTATATACCATCTGGTGTCCACTAAAGTGCCTTTCTATGGGGATGCCTGCATCAACCGCCTCTGTGTGCCACTGTTTGTTGCTAGCTCTGTTTGCATCCAGCTGACACTTGTACTGTGTCTTTATACAAGCTGGGACGCCTGCACATGCGCAGAAGCGCCGTGGCGCGCATCGAGCGTCATCCACCCGCCCGCCCCTTTTTTTCATAGGAGGCGCGTGCACGCGCCCGCGTGCGCGCCCGTGCGCCATTGGCGCCCTTTTCGAAATCAAACAGGGACTAGGAGCCAGGGCCCTTTTTGCCGGAGGGCCTGTGCGGTGGATGAGCGCAGAAACAGGGCAGAGGAAGTGGATTCCCACAGAGAAACTTACCAACTGCCTGGATCTTTTGACTTGAGAAAACCAAAGATCCACATGACAAGAAAAATGGACTACAGCGGCCTCTAGTGGTTTAACACAGGTACCGTGGTCCTTTTTTTTTTTTTTTTTCTTGACTACTATTAAAATTTTACATTTTCAGTAGTTACAGGCATACACAGATATTAGCGGGAATACCGTTAGGTAACAGACAGAAAGACAAATTAGGCTTGGGGGTCCCCCAATAGAACCAAGTTCCTGGGGGCCCCCACTTACCTGATCCCCGCCGCAGGACTTTGTTTGGTCCACAGAAGCCCAAACTTCACCTATCACGGCAGGCATTGTAATTAAACCTTCAGGGACCGGGTTCCCAAGGATTCCACTCCCCTGGACCTGTATAGCACCCTGCACAGACAACATCTTGGTCGTGGGTATGACCAGAGCTCTGGATCCCAGGGTCCAGCCCTCCTAAGAGAGGCATTACAGGCAAAACCTTGCTCTTCTGCTGCAAGGCCCGGGTACCGACCGTTTAGCTATGAAGCTTTTTTGGTGGGATCCGGAACAGCTTACTAAGGCCCAAAAGAACCTGTACGCAAGCCCAGTGAAAACACGTTACTCTTTGGCCAACACCTTAGACACTGGCAAAAAACTGAGGTGCTCCCGGATGGGAGGGGCTTATATAGGGGAGGGTACTTCCGGTTTGGAATTGGCCAGTGCCAGCACCTGAAGGTAATCTATATAACCCATTAGTAATGACTAAGTCGCTCTGTGTCCCGTGATGTTACGAAAAAGAAAGTCAGACCGTGTGTACGCGGCATAACCTTTTATGCCGCGTACATATGGTCGAAATTCCAACATAGGCTTGCCCGTGGAAAAGGCCGACATGTGTACGCGGCATAACTTTTTTGCGGGAGGATGCCCCCATGCTTCGGCATATATAAATGGTGCATGTATGCCCATCATTAGAAGTGGGTGGATGAAGGGAGGTATTCTAATGGTGGGCATACCCACCGATCAATCTCTTTTTTCGTTCAGCCAATAGGCTGCATGAAAAAAAAAAAAAGATTACAATACATGTCCAACAAGGACCAGCAACGTACTGGTATGTTGCTGGACTTTGAATGGTTATACCAGATTGATGCCTGTGGGTTTAGGTATCTTGGTATCATTCTTTTCAGCCAGCGGCCGGCTTTCATGTAAAAGCAATCCTAGCAGATAATTAGCCTCTAGACTGCTTTTACAAGCAGTGGGAGGGAATGCCCCCCCCCGGATATAAACGGCGCCATTGGGAAATTGGGAAAGCATTTTATCACACCGATCTTGGTGTGGTCAGATGCTTTGAGGGCAGAGGAAAGATCTAGGGTCTAACCCCCCAATATTGCTATCACAGGGGATATTTACATTCCCTAAGATAACAATAAAAATGGTAAAAAAAAATTATATATATAAAGGAACAGTTTAAAAATAAAATAAAGCAAAATAAATAATAAATAAAAAAAAAAAGCACCCCTGTCCCCCCCTGCTCTTGCGCAAAGGCGAACGCAAGCGTCGGTCTAGCGTCATATGTAAACAGCAATTGCACCATGCATGTGAGGCATCACCACGAAGGTCAGATCGAGGGCAATCATTTTAGCAGTAGACCTCCTCTGTAAATCTAATGTGGTAACCTGTAAAGGCTTTTAAAAATGTATGTAGTTTGTCGCCACTGCGCAATTTTAAAGCATGTCGTGTTTGGTATCCATGTACTCGGCCTAAGATCATCTTTTTTATTTCATCAAACATTTGGGCAATATAATATGTTTTCATATAAACAAAAAGTGTCAGAAAGGGCTTTGTCTTCAAGTGGTTAGAAGAGTGGATGATGTGTGACATAAGCTTCCTAATGTTGTGCATAAAATGCCAGGACAGTTCAAACCCCCCCCCCAAATGACCCCATTTTGTAAAGTAGACACCCCAAGCTATTTGCTGAGAGGCATGTTGAGCCCATTGAATATTTTTTTTGTCAGCAATTTCCTTGGGGTGTCTACTTTCCAAAATGGGGTCATTTGGGGGCGGGGGGGGTTTACTGCTCTGCCATTTTCGCACCTCAAGAAATGAGATAGGCAGTCATAAATTAAAAGCCGTGTAAATTCCAGCAAATGTACCCTAGTTTGTAGATGCTATAACTTTTGCGCAAACCAATAAATATACGCTTATTGACTTTTTTTTACTAAAGACATGTGGCTGAATAAATTTTGGCCTAAATGTATGACTAAAATTGAGTTTATTCGATTTTTCTTATAAACGGAAAAAGACTGAAAATGTTGAAAAAAATGATATTTTCTACTTTTTGTTATATCGCAAAAAAAAATAAAAAATTGCAGAGGCAATCAAATACCATTAAAAGAAAGGTCTATTTGTGGGAAGGAAAGGATGCAAATTTCGTTTGGGTACAACATTGCATGTCCGCACAATTTCCAGTTAAAGCAGCGCAGTGCCAAATTCTGAAAACACCTCTGGTCCTTTAGCTACAAAATGGTCCGGGGCTTAAGTGGTTAAAGCACCTGGACCAGATGGTATCCACCCATGGATCCTAAAAGAATTGAGATCTGTCATTTCAAAGCCATCGTTTCAAATTTTTAGGGACTCGTTAATGACTGGAATGGTACACTGGATTGGAGTGGGGCCAACGTGGTGCCCATATTTTTTTAAAAAAGGGATCAAAGTCTTTACCAAGTAACTAATAGACCTGTTAGTTTAACTTCTATAGTCGGGAAGATACTGGAAAGTTTAATAAAAAAGACCACATAGATGAGTTCTTGCTGAAAAATAAATATTTTAACCAACAGACCACATGGATTCATGAAAGACAGAAGTTTTCAAACAAACCTGATTTCTTTTTATGAGGATGCAAGTAAAACCTTGGACAGAGGGGTGGCTGTGGATGTGGTATACTTGTATTTTGCAAAAGCATTTGACACAGTTCCCCACACACGACTAATGTGCAAGGTAAAGTCCACAGGCTTGGAAAAATCAATTTGTAAATGGATAGAAAACTGGCTAAAAAAACTCAGAGAGTAGTGGATAACGATTCTTACTCTGAATGGTCTAAGGTTATCAGTGGTGTACTCCAAGGTTCAGTGTCGGGTCCCTTACTTTTTAATATCTTTATAAATCATATAGGGTCTGGGATTAAAAGCACCATTTCTGTCTTTGCAGATGACACCAAGCTATGAAGTGGAATAACGTCCTTACAGGATGTCTCCAATTTACAAGCTGACCTCAATGCACTCTAATGTCTAATTGGGCAACTAAGTGTCAAATGAGGTTTAATGTTGATAAATGTAAAGTTATGCACTTCGGGGCTAAGAATATGCATGCATCATACATACTAGTGGGGAGTGATCATAGTGGAGAAGGATCTGGGGGTTTTGGTGGATCCTAAGCTCAATAGCATGCAATGCCAAGCTGTGGTTTCCAAAGCAAGCAAAGTGCCTTCTTGTATTAAGAGACGTATGGGTCCAGAAAGCGAGATATCATTTTGCCCCTGTTCAAATCATTAGCAAGACCTCATCTGGAATATGCAGTTCAGTTTTGGGCACCAATTCGCAAAAAGGATATGGGGGAACTGGAGAAAGTGCATAGAAGGGCAATCAAACTGATAAGAGGCATGGAGGAGCTCAGCGATGTGGAAAGATTAGAAGAACTGAATTTATTCTCTCTTGATCAACATGTACAAATACATAAACGGTCCATATAGTGAAGTTGGTGTTATTCACCTTAAAAAGGTCACCACAGAGGACAAGACGCCACTCTTTACATCTAGGAGGAAAAATAATTTCATCTCCAAATACGGAAAGGTTTCTTCACAGTAAGAGCTGTGAAAATGTGGAATAGACTCTCTCCAGAGGTGGTTCTGGTCAGCTCATAAGATTGCTTTAAAGCCTGGATTCTTTCCTAAATGTACATAATATAACTGGGTACTGACATTCATAAGTAAAGTTGATCCAGGGAAAATCAGATTGCTTCTAGGGGGATCAGGAAGGAATTTTTCCCCCTGCTGTAGCAAATTGGAGCATGCTTTGCTGGGGTTTTTCACCTTCCTCTGGATCAACTGTGGGTGAGGGATTATTTTTTTGGTTGAACTAGACTAGACTCATAACTAATTTTGGTTTGGGGGGTAAATACTACCTTCAAAGTAGGGGTGTGGCAATGGGAGCAAAATTTGCTCCTAGCTTCGCTAAGCTTTTTATGGCCATGTGGGAGAAGGATGTCATCTGGGCCACCCACAGACCTCAATTGATGCTGTGGAAAAGGTACATAGATGATATCCTCCTTCTATGGGATGGTACCCATGATTGTACCTTTATGGACAAATTAAATATTAACAATAGAGGTATTGTTTTAAATTTTCTTCAGAAGGAGTGCATGCATGCGTCGCCATAGCCTTGCATGTCTTGACAGCCCCTGGAAAGTGACGTCACCTTTCTCCTGCCAGTGCATTCCACGGACCTCCCAGCGCCATAATCAACCTGCTACCTATGACAGATGACAGCCTCTCCTCTGGCATCCTTCCCTTGGAGTGTACTGTACAGGACGATATCCCACTTGGCTCATTTGTGAACATCCATGCTCGACTTGCTACTTGACTTGAGTAGTTCTATTATGTGAAATACATTTTAAAAACTTTACAGCTGCACTCAGAAGGAGCCTGTGTCTCTTGTCATGGTGCAAGGTCACATATGCGCTCCAAAGCCTGCGAGTATTCCGTCTCGGTGGCTAAAGGATGGTGAAAGTGGAGTTACCTTTCCACACAGTCTATTAAGTCCACTCGTTAGAGGACTACTATTTCATGTGGAGTCTGCTACCACTTCTGTATTCTGTATCAATAAATTGCATTAATCAGTTATACACTATGGGAAGCATTATTTTCATTTTATTACATGTATGATACTGCTACCGAGCGTGGACCGAGATCGGGAGGCGAACGGTTACCCCATGTACCACGGTGCAGAGATCTTGGTGGATACAAAAGCTGTTTGTGACTTCTCATGTGGAGGGCGCATATGCTTTCCCAAGCCTCAGAGTTTTGTTGTTTGTGGAGGATACACAATGGAATTATCAAGATATCCTGCATATACAATTTTGAACTCGTCCATCAGAGGACTATTGTTTTGCATGGGATTCACTTATCAGAGGACCATTTGAGTTATTGAATACTCTTATGTTTATAGTGGTCACTGATCTGGCTCTTCAGAGTGTTGGTTTCACCCTTCAGAGGGATATTGGTTATTTACTATTGAGCTCGCTTGTCAGTGTCATTTCACTTCTCAGAGGCTTTTTGTTTTTCATATTTCCATTAAATATTGTCAATTGTATTCACAATTTGTATTGTGATAACTCTTTAGAGTGTTGGTTCACCCTTATGAGGGATAGGAGTCATACTATTTACTATTGATCTCCCTCTTCAGAGTGTTTCACTTTTCAGAGTTTTTTTTTTCCCCTCACTTTAATTTTGGTACTTAGCGCTGCACTTATAAAAATTCACCAATATTTGATTATGGTAGCCCATCATAAATGGAGATCAAAAAAGGGACTTAAAAAGACATGCAGTACTTTCCATCTGACTTGATTTGCAATATTATATTAAACAGAGAAAATCTGCACTTGGGTCAAATCCTTTGTGGAGGATGCAGCTAGCTACTTCAAATATTTGTAATACCAAACCCCAAAATAAAAGATCAAAAAAGTAAAGCGCTATCCCCATCACAATATATATATATATATATATATCCCCCATATTAAAAAGTGAATACAAATGACAAATACGGTAATCATGAACAAGTGATATCCAAAAACAATAAAATCAAAGCCAATTTTTTCCTTACACAAGTGAAAAACACTATATAAAAAACGCAAATGGCACCTATGCTGGCCAGTCTGAACAATGGCCAATCTCTGACCGATTAAATTACAATGTATGTGAAAAAAAAAGTGTCCAAAAAATATTTCACTCTCATGATTACACTCCAAAGTGAACTCCCAATAACTCCATACTTTAAAGTGAACTTCATACACTCCACAATATGCCAACTCATGAATTTCCAGCACCTTCAATCTTAAGCAAAGCTAATCATCAAGCCTCTTACCAGATATTATTGACCAGTAAACAGAAAATGGTCAAAAACGCTTTATGGGGGTAGTGCCTCTAAATCAGAACTGTGTTCCACAGCCACTTGCCCTCAGATGATAGCCCCAGCAAGCCAGGATGAAACACACAGAGCACAAGCTATAATGTAGTATGTAAAAATCTGATCGCTTTCCTAAAAGAAAAGTGCGCACTAACATGTAAAATCCACAGTATCGCTTTACACAATCCAACCAGGCAGATACACCAAAGCCGATCCATCGCCGTTAACTTTGCATGACGGCATCACTTTGAGTCCCCATCCTACGCATTTCAACATAGTGCTGCTTTAAATGTCTAAGAAGAATCCTTAGTCCTCCTCTGTTGCCCAAAAGCAGCAATCTGAAACAATCCTATAATCTAAAATTTTCCTGCCTCTACTGTCAATACGAGAGCCAGGAAACCATGCATATTAGGAGCCACCGCTTTTCCAAATCAGGAAAGGGACATCAAAGCTTCTGACTTAACTGATAACATATGCATGGAGAAAAAGGAGGATTTTTTTTTTACTTTATTGCAGTTGAACTGTAATATTGTATAATTATATACTGTACCTGGACCAATAAAATGTGGTCTTAAAAGGATCATTTACTTTTTAATATTGTTATCAGCCAAAAGTTCCTTTTTATAGTTTCTAAACATTACAATTTATAGACTAAATTGCTTTGATTGTAAATAAGAAAAACAAGTATTCTTGGAACCCATAATAATCAAACGGTAATGCATTTAGATTTATATGCAAGGACAACCTTCAGCTCCCATTGGGCTTCAAATATTAACTAAACAAGTTTTTATAGTTATACCGGATTTATACAGTAACAGCATACTGTATGCTACATCTGCAATTTGAGCTATATATTCTCTTTTACATAGTAAAACCAAAAAAAAAGGTTGTTCATTTAGACAAATGCATCTTTAGAGATCTTTCAATTAACCACTTAAAGACCGCCTCCAGTAGATATACGTTGGCAAAATGGCACGGACAGGCACATCAACGTACCTGTACGTCCCCTTTAACTGCCCGGCGTGACCCCGTTACCTTCCCCGTGAGTCGGACCGTGGGTCCCGCGGACTCGATCCCCGCAATCGTCTCACGGAGGGATGGAGCGGGGAGAGGTTAGTGTAGACACATCTCCCAGCTCGCCTACTGACACTGTCATTGATTTACGCTCTCTGTAATCAGAGCGGAGATCAGTGACGTGTCACCCGTAGCCACGCCCCTAACAGTAGTAATCACTCCCTTAGGCACACTTAACCCCTTCAGCACCCCTAGTGGTTAACCCTTTCACTGCCAGTGTAATTTTTACAGTAACCAGTGCATTTTTATAGCACCGATCACTGTAAAAATGACAATGGTCCCAAAAATGGGTAAAAAAAAAAAAGTGTTCGATGTATCCGCCATAATGTCGTAGTCACGAAAAAAAAAAAAAAATGCTGATAGCCGCCATTACTGGTAAAAAAAAAATATTAATAAAAATGCCATAAAACTATCCCCTATTTTGTAAACGCTATAACTTTTGCGCAAACCAATCAATAAACGCCGATTGCGTTTTTTTTTACCAAAAATATGTAGAAGAATACGTATCGGCCTAAACTGAGGGAAAAAAAAAATTATATATTTTTTGGGGATATTTATTATAGCAAAAAGTTAAAAATATTGCATTATTTTCCAAATTGTCGCTCTATTTTTGTTTATAGCGCAAAAAATAAAAACCGCAGAGGTGATCAAATGCCACCAAAAAAAAGCTCTATTTGTGGGGGAAAAAAGGACGTCAATTTTGTTTGGGAGCCACGTCGCACGACCGTGCAATTATCAGTTAAAGCAACGCAGTGCCGAATCGCAAAAAGGGGCCTGGTCTTTATGCTGCATATTGGTCCGGGGCTTAAGTGGTTAAGCTGCACAAAATTTAAAAAAGGAAGATGTCTCAATGTTTAATCTAATTTTCCTCTTTCCAGAAAAATGTAAGCATACAGTGCCTTGCGAAAGTATTCGGCCCCCTTGAACTTTTCATCCTTTTGCCACATTTCAGGCTTCAAACAAAGATATAACATTTTAATTTTTTGTGAAGAATCACCAACAAGTGGGACACAATTGTGAAGTGAAACGAAATCTATTGTTTTTTTGAAACTTTTTTAACTAAGAAAAAAATGAAAAGTGGGGCGTGCAAAATTATTCGGCCCCCTTGCGTTAATACTTTGTAGAGCCACCTTTTGCTGCGATTACAGCTGCAAGTCGCTTGGGGTATGTCTCTATCAGTTTTGCACATCGAGAGACTGAAATTCTTGCCCATTCTTCCTTGCAAAACAGCTCAAGCTCAGTGAGGTTGGATAGAGAGCGTTTGTGAACAGCAGTTTTCAGCTCTTTCCACAGATTCTCGATTGGATTCAGGTCTGGACTTTGACTTGGCCATTCTAACACCTGGATACGTTTATTTGTGAACCATTCCTTTGTAGATTTTGCTGTATGTTTGGGATCATTGTCTTGTTGGGAGATCAATCTCCGTCCCAGTCTCAGGTCTTTTGCAGACTCCAACAGGTTTTCATCCAGAATGGTCCTGTATTTGGCTGCATCCATCTTCCCCTCAATTTTAACCATCTTCCCTGTCCCTGCTGAAGAAAAGCAGGCCCAAACCATGATGCTGCCACCACCATGTTTGACAGTGGGGATGGTGTGTTGAGAGTGATGAGCTGTGTTGCTTTTACGCCAAACATATCGTTTTGCATTGTGGCCAAAAAGTTCGATTTTGGTTTCATCGGGCCAGAGCACCTTCTTCCACATGTTTGGTGTGTCTCCCAGGTGGCTTGTGGCAAACTTTAGACGAGACTTTTTATGGATATCTTTGAGAAATGGCTTTCTTCTTGTCACTCTTCCATAAAGGCCAGATTTGTGCAGTGTACGACTGATTGTTGTCCTGTGGACAGACTCTCCCACCTCATCTGTAGTTCTCTGCAGTTCATCCAGAGTGATCATGGGCCTCTTGGCTGCATCTCTGATCAGTCTTCTCCTTGTCTGAGCTGAAAGTTTAGAGGGACAGCCAGGTCTTGGTAGATTTGCAGTGGTCTGATACTCCTTCCATTTCAAAATGATCGCTTGCACAGTGCTCCTTGGGATGTTTAAAGCTTGGGAAATCTTTTTGTATCCAAATCCGGCTTTAAACTTCTCCACAACAGTATTACGGACCTGCCTGGTGTGCTCCTTGGTCTTCATGATGCTCTCTGTGCTTTCAACAGAACCCTGAGACTATCACAGAGCAGGTGCATTTATACAGAGACTTGATTACACACAGGTGGATTCTATTTATCACCATCAGTCATTTAGGACAACATTGGATCATTAAGAGATCCTCGCTGAACTTCTGGAGTGAGTTTGCTGCACTGAAAGTAAAGGGGCCGAATAATTTTGCACGCACCACTTTTCAGTTTTTTATTTGCTAAAAAAGTTTAAAATATCCAATAGATTTCGTTGCACTTCACAATTGTGTCCCACTTGTTGGTGATTCTTCACAAAAAATTATTTTTTTTATATCTTTATGTTTGAAGCCTGAAATGTGGCAAAATGATGAAAAGTTCAAGGGGGCCGAATACTTTCGCAAGGCACTGTATACTTTATTATAATAAAACGCACCCATGAGGAAAAATTGCTTTAATCTAATACCTTATGTAGATATGACTGGTTGATAAGAGCTGTAGCAGAAAAACGATTTCATCAGTTAAAATATGAAATCATTTTTATTTATTTTTAAGGAAAATGAGCAAAGGAGCAAGTATATGAATGAGCGTTCATTCTTTTTATTAAGCTAGAAACAGGGTATCAAATATCAAACCGAGGTAAAACACAGAAATTAATGACAAAAAAACAAAACCGAATAAAGTGTGTACAAAACAAATACAGTAAGTTTTTTTTTTTCACTTTAAAAATATGAGGGATGTGGCCCTTCCCCAAATGTCATTACTTTAACATTTTTGGTCTAATAAACATGGTGGCCAGATGTTTAAGCCAAAGGCGTTGAAATCGTCAATACAGCAGAGAATTGTGCCTAGCACCCAGAAATGTCCTTTGCTTTATTTTTCCTCTGGAAACGTGTCTCTACAGGATCAAATCCCCTCTCATTGGAACCAAACAAAGCCCACTTAGGAGTTTTCGCAACGTAGTCTAAAGCAGTAAATGTCGCAGTTCCACCACTCTTCTCAAATGAGCGCATCAATTCTTGGAATTTCTCATAATCAATCCAAGTCCACCATTCTCCATCAATCTTGAACTGGAACAGAAAAAAAACCATATGAATAGGTTAATAATTTAAATAATTTAAAGCGAAACGCTGGTCAAAATTTTCCATTTCTACATTGTGTTTTAATTATTTCTAGTCTACACCTATTAATCTGAACAATATTGAATTTACTTGCTTGATTCTGTGACCCTGTATTCACCATGCCCTTGAGCAGGTCCTGCTGCATCACAAATTTCAGAGTCTGCCTTCTGAACTACAGAGGTACTGAGGAGGCGGCATTTCAGAGGGTGAGGTTAGTACAGGAATCACTCCTTGCTGGGATCAAGGTACCATGGGATGTGTAGTCATTAGTAAATTAAAAGTAAACAGCAGAGAAGCTGCAAAGCATGAAGGAAATCCAGGAAGTTGTGCAAAAAGATGGCCAGCAGACAGGCAGAACTCACAATATGATAGGAGATTTTTCAAGCTTATATTAGATTGTCAAAATGATTGTTTTTATTGCCATTACAATGCTGAAGTTTTAAAATCAAAGTGGTGTATTTATGTATTCACCATAGATTTTGATTAAAGCTTTTATGAATTAGGGCTCTTTCACACGGGGCGGATCCGTGCAGATCCGCCCCATGAAGCTCCGCTTGCTCAGCGGGGATCGCTCCGTTGATCCCCGCTGAGCCGACGGATGACTGGGCGGTCCCCGCACACTGTGCAGGGACCGCCCTGTCAGAGCGCCGCTCTCCCCTATGGGGAATCGGATGATGACGGACCGTAGAGTCCGTTGTCATCCGCTCCGCCGACGGAAGGAAAAATAGGGTTTTCCTCCGTCACACTTTGGCGGAGCGGAGCGGATGTCAGCGGACATGTCTGCGCTGACATCCGTGCCTCCATAGGGGTACATTGAGGATCCGTTTCAGGTCCGCCTAAAAAACTGACAGGCGGACCTGAACGGACCTCCGTGTGAAAGGGGCCTTAAACATTTTATTTAGCCATTATATTTTCACACACATTAGATATGACAATGATTCATAGGATTTATAAGTAGGGAGAAATGACCCCAATCGTACACCACTTTTCACTTCTGACACATCTTTTGTACATGTTAATTTAAATGTATGCTGCTTAATGTGACTTCTGAAAGACTAATAAAAATGGATTAAACATTGATATGGTTTAGTGTCTAAATATCCTTGCACAGTTCTCTGAACAAGGTTGATTGTGTTTATAGATGAGCCTAAAGAGTTTCTGTATTTTGGATATATGTAATAAAATATAGAACATTATAATCTACTAAAAATAACAAACCCCCCCCCATCTATAACCAAATATTTTACATTAGTAACACTGTTAAAAGAAAAACAAAGTGTGCATTTCTTATTTGCTCTGGCTTGAGAAGTGAAAGAAATTTGTCAGGCACTAAGAAATAACTACATAATGCAGGCATGTCCAAAGTCCGGCCCGCGGGCCAATTGCGCCGCGGTTTCGGATGGCACGCCTGGTAATTTTGACATCTATAATCTTTTGTGGCCCCCAACGAATCCTCGAGCGCCACAAAAGATAGATATGCTGGCTGCCTCTCCTGCGCTGCCATTGGACAACTGTTCTGTCCATCATAGGAGGCCGGACTTTCAATTAAAGAGGCAGAGAAAACAGGAGTTTCTCCTGTATGTCTGTCGGCGCTCGTCCCACGCCCTCCCTGTCTCCTCCAAGGCTGCAGATGGGCAAGAATCAGGCTGCACTGACGGCAATGTTGAGTCTGCATTCATGTCAATGTGGGTGCTGCATTCATGGCAATGGAGTGGGTGCTGCATTCATGGCAATGGAGTGGGATTATACTGGTGACAAGAAGATCATTCACACACAGGGGTCATTTATATGTGTCGGAAGAACCTTCTCTCCTTCCCCCCAGAGAAAGTAAGGTCCTGTTTCTCATACAATAAATGTTGGAATGGTTTAGGGATAAAAAAAATCATATTTTTTAAAAATTTCTATATACATATTTTATATTTATTATTAGGTATTGTAGTACATTGCTCCATTTCTATGAGCCTAAATTTGAGTTGGTTGGAACCATTTTTCGTACTAATACATTGCATGATATTTTTATTGTGTGTCATAAGATATTAGTATTAATTTATTATACTTTGTGGACGATGGGAGCCAAAGCTGCATACCCTATTGGAAGGTCTGGCCCCTTTTGTTTTAATGAAACTGTGTAATATGTGTGTCACCGCCTGTAGATTGCTGAAATTCCCACATCCGGTGTCACTACTGCCTGAGTATAAAATCAAGTGGTGGCCGACGTCCTAGGTATCTCCGTTCCCAGTCGATGCTTGTTACAGGGAAACGCGTCAGTTGGAGATAGTCCTGTGACGTCACCACGCACCAAAAACTAGCAGCTGTGTGTTTTAAATTTTGTTTCGTTTGCCGTGCTTTTAAGATTTTTTGGGGGAATAAAAGTACCTATTTTTCTACTGCATCATGAAGTTCTCCTTTTTTTCTTCAAACCTTGCATATCTTACCCAATGAACCTTTGAGCTGAAAGCTCATGGAGTGGCAAATAATTTTTATCTTCACGGAAGCATTGGAGCAGCTGATCGGAGGTGAGGTGAATAACCTAATATCCGCCAAAGGGTGACACAGCCTCGGTGATCACTACACGGAGGGATCCGAGTATCAGATTGACTGACGGGAGTGAACGTCCTAAGCTGACACCTCTTAATACAAGGCGAGTTTGACTCCCGTCATAGGAGTCCATCATATCTGGTAAGAAGCCATCCGACTGTCTTTGTTACCCTCCCCTGATCAGTATGCAATGTCTGATGTGTTGAACCTAATTCCTCGCAATGTGTGCAATATCTGATGCGTGTGGAGTATTCAACATCAGCAAGCTATTGTAGAAAGGGAATAGTGCTGCACTCTGAAGATCGTTACACCTTTGACATAATTTTGGATTGATTACAATAGAATTCTTTGGATTTATTGGTTTCCAATATTATATATGCGTTTAATCACAGGGTTTTTGGACACTACATTGTTATTTTCTTTAAAAAAGTTTTTTCACCATCTTTTTACCGCTTTTTCGTTTTGGATTTAAATAGTCAAGTTTTTTCACTGAATTTAATCCACTTCACCTATTGATTTCTGTTAAGCAATCACCTATTTATATTGATTATTCACATTGATGATCCATTCATCCACATTTTCTTTTTCGTACATCACGGGACACAGAGCGACTTAGTCATTACTAATGGGTTATATAGTTTACCTTCAGGTGTTGGCACTGGCCAATTCCAAACCGGAAGTACCCTCCCCTATATAAGCCCCTCCCACCCGGGAGCACCTCAGTTTTTTGCCAGTGTCTAAGGTGTTGGCCAAAGAGTAACATGTGTTTTCACTGGGCTTGCGTACAGGTTCTTTTGGGCCTTAGTAAGCTGTTCCGGATCCCACCAAAAAAGCTTCATAGCTAAACGGTCGGTACCCGGGCCTTGCAGCAGAAGAGCAAGGTTTTGCCTGTAATGCTTCTCTTAGGAGGGCTGGACCCTGGGATCCAGAGCTCTGGTCATACCCACGACCAAGACGCTGTCTGTGCAGGGTGCTATACAGGTCCAGGGGAGTGGAATCCTTGGGAACCCGGTCCCTGAAGGTTTAATTACAATGCCTGCCGTGATAGGTGAAGTTTGGACTTTTGTGGACCAAACAAAGTCCTGCGGCGGGGATCAGGTAAGTGGGGGCCCTCAGGAACTTGGTTCTATTGGGGGACCCCCAAGCCTAATTTGTCTTTCTGTCTGTTACCTAACGGTATTCCCGCTAAATATCTGTGTTTGCCTATATCTACTGAAAATGTAAAATTTTAATAGTAGTCAAGAAAAAAAAAAAAAAAAAACAGGGACCGCGGTACCTGTGTTAAACCACTAGAGGCCGCTGTAGTCCATTTTTCTTGTAAATGTGGATCTTTGGTTTTCTCAACTCAAAAGATCCAGGCAGCTGGTAAGTTTCTCTGAGGGAATCCACTTCCTCTGCCCTGTTGCTGCGTTCATCCACCGCACAGGCCCTCCGGCAAAAAGGGCCCTGGCTCCTAGTCCTCTGTTGGTTTTCGAAAAGGGCGCCATTGGCGCACGGGCGCGCGCGCGGGCGCGTGCACGCGCCTCCTATGAAAAAAAAAGGGGCGGGACGGGTGGATGACGCTCGATGCGCGCCGCGGCGCTTCTGCGCATGTGCGGGCGTCCCAGCATGGTAAAAGACACAGTACAAGTGTCAGCTGCATGCAAACAGAGCTAGCAACAAACAGTGGCACACAGAGGCGGTTGATGCAGGCATCCCCATAGAAAGGCACTTTAGTGGACACCAGCTGGTATATAGCAGCACCTGTGTTAGACTATTACCAGCAAAAATTGGTGTATGACGACGGGAATACCTCAGCTTTGTGCTTAAAGGATATGTCGTCCAGACGCTCCGGAAATAGATCTTCCAGGAAGCCAAAGGGGTCTCCATCGGGCTCTGAGGATATTGGGCATGCTTGCACTGCACCAATCTCCCCTGAGAATGCAGAGGTCAGTAGCCGTAGAAACCCCGCAGGAATGCCTGGTGCTGCGGCTGTCCCCAGTCCACCTGCTCCTGTATATATAACAGAGGAGGTTTTATCCTCAACTCTGGGAGGATTGGAAGAGAGATTAACAGCATTGATCGCTGCTTCCCTGTCACAGGAAAAGCGCGTCCGATCTCCGTCTCCTCCTTCAGAGTGCCTGTTAGTGGAGGAACAGCCCCACACAGAGATCGACCTACCTGAAGGGGATCAGGATGAGGTTGATTCACTTATAGAGGAATCAACAGTGGAAGAACCTTTTCTCAGCTTCTCAGGCTGAAAGATTATGGGTTCAGTCTCTGACTAACATGGTCCGATCAGCATTTAAAATGCCTCTGGCGGAACCACCATCCACTACGGTTTCCTCGCTGGGGTCGCTAAAAGCTCCCCAGGCGGTCTGTTCCTTCCCAATCCACCCTTTATTAGAAGGGCTTATTTACCAGGATTGGGAGCATCCTGATAAAATATTTGCTCCCCCCAAGAGATTTCCGGTGATCTATCCCATGGAGGATAAGTTCATAAGAAAATGGAGGGTCCCTATAGTGGACGCAGCCATCTCTTCTGTTAACAAATCACTGACATGTCCAGTAGATAATGTTCCAATGTTCAAAGACCCAATAGATAAAAAATTGGAGTCTTTACTAAAATCTGCTTTCTCTACAGCAAGTATGGTGACACAACCTGCGGTAGCAGCGATTGGAGTCTGCCAAGCAGTGAAAGATCAGTTGAAACAAGTCTTAAGGGACTTACCAGATCAGCAGGCTCATGCCCTAGCTGACCTGCCTAGAGCCTTGTGTTTTGCGGGGACGCCATAAAGGATACAATCCAACAGGCCTCCCGCTTTACGCTGTCTATAGTACATATGCGTAGGCTTCTGTGGCTCAAAAACTGGTCTGCTGAAGCTCCCTGTAAAAAACTGCTGGTTAGCTTCCCATTTCATGGAGAACGCTTATTTGGAGAAGATCTGGACAAATATATCCAGAAAATTTCTGCCGGTAAAAGTTCACTCTTACCGGTTAAGAACAAGGGTAGAAGTCCTTCTTTTAAGAGGCCTACCTCTCCAGTCCCGGGCACATCGGCTGGGAAGCAGTTCCGACGGCCTCCGCGGTCAAATTCAGGGGGCAGAAATCAGGGACAATCACAGGGTAACAAGAAGCCCTGGATCAAGAGAGGTACAAAACCTCCCCCTAAGGCATGAAGTATTGCCCCCGCTCAATCGGGTGGGGGGAAGACTTCAGTTGTTCACAGAGACCTGGCGGGACACCATCAGAGACAGATGGGTGCTCTCCGCAGTAAGTCTGGGATACAAGCTGGAGTTAAAAGGCACTCCTCCTGCCCAATTTATGAGGTCAAACGTGCCAAGAGATCCCCAAAAGAGAGGATCCCTCCTTCTGGCACTAGAACAACTATTGCTCCAAGGGGTAATCATGAAGGTTCCCCTGGAAGAAAGCGGATTCGGGTTTTACTCGAACCTTTTCACAGTCCCCAGACCAAATGGGGACGTGAGGCCCATATTAAATCTAAAAGGGCTAAACAAGTTCCTAAATATCAGGACCTTTCGGATGGAGTCGATCCGATCAGTGGCCACCGCCCTACAAGGGCAGGAATGGCTAGCCTCGATCGACATAAGGGATGCTTATCTGCATATTCCCATCTTTCCGGCCCATCAGAAATTTCTACGCTTTGCAGTAGAAGGGCGCCATTTTCAGTTCAGAGCCTTACCTTTCGGTCTGGCCACAGCACCACGAGTGTTCACAAAAATTCTGGCCCCATTATTGGCCAATCTAAGAACACAGGGTGTAACGATAATGGCATATCTAGACGACCTGCTACTAATAGACCACTCAGTGGAAAAGCTGGAAGTAGCTATTCACAAGACAATCGAGTATCTGGAATATCACGGTTGGATTATCAACCGGGACAAGTCAGCTCTAAGACCAGTCAAAAGTCTGGAATACTTAGGGCTAAGGCTGGATTCAAATCAGAGAAAGATTTTCTTACCTCCAGAGAAGGTGTCGTCTTTAAGAAATTTGACCCACTTAGTGGGTACAAAAAGAAAACCATCCATACGTCTCTGCATGAGGCTGCTGGGAAAGATGGTGGCTTCATTCGAAGCGGTACCCTACGGTCAATTCCATTCAAGGAATTTGCAAAGGGCCATACTGTCAGCCTGGAACAAAAAAGTTCAGGCTTTAGACTTACCAATGTCCCTGTCCCCTTCCGTTCGCAAGAGCCTCCATTGGTGGTTGGTGCCCCAGAATCTGGAAAGAGGGAAACCCTTCAGTCCGGTTTCTTGGAAGGTGGTCACTACAGATGCCAGCCTCATCGGCTGGGGGGCAGTGCTGGAGCAATGGTCTCTCCAGGGCAGGTGGTCAGAAGCAGAAAAGGCCCTGCCCATCAATCTCTTAGAGATACGAGCAGCCCGGTATGCCCTAGTAGCATGGACATCCAAACTCCAGGGGTCCCCTGTCAGAATTCAATCAGACAATGCCACGGCAGTGGCATATATCAATCATCAGGGTGGCACCAAAAGTCGTGCAGCCCAGAAGGAAGCAAATTGCATCCTGGAGTGGGCAGAAAGATATGTCCCAGCCATATCCGCGGTTTTCATCCCAGGAGTGGAAAATTGGAGAGCGGACTTTCTAAGTCGCCAACAATTATGCCCGGGGGAATGGTCTCTTCACCCCGAGGTTTTCCAGGCAATATGCCAGCGGTGGGGAACACCGGATGTAGATCTGCTAGCATCCAGATTCAACGCAAAGGTGGACAGGTTTGTGTCTCGCACAAGGGATCCCCTAGCTTGCGGCTCGGATGCCCTAGTGTTCCCTTGGGATCGGTTCAAGCTGATATATGCATTCCCACCGCCACAATTGTTACCGCGATTACTCCGCAGAATCAGGGTAGAAAAGAAACCAGTGATTCTGGTGGCTCCAGCGTGGCCCCGAAGGGCATGGTACGCGGAGATTGTAAAAATGTCAGTGAGGAGTCCGTGGACCCTCCCACTTCGTCCGGACCTGCTGTCGCAAGGACCGATATACCACCCTTCCTTACCAGCCCTAGGTTTGACGGCCTGGCTATTGAGGCCCACATTCTGAAAAAGAGAGGGCTCTCTAATTCTGTGGTATCTACCATGATCAATGCCAGGAAACCGGTATCCAGGCAGATCTATTATAGGATCTGGAAAGCGTACATTACGTGGTGTGAGACCAAGAAATGGCATCCACGTAAGTACATGATAGGGAGGATTCTGGACTTCCTACAGTGGGCTGTAGATAGGAAGCTGGCCTTGAGTACTATCAAGGGTCAGATTTCGGCCTTGTCAATATTTTTTCAAAGGCCCTTGGCTTCGCATTCACTAGTCAAAGCCTTTATACAAGGAGTGATGCGTATTAGCCCTCCGGTTAGTATTCCCATATGTCCTTGGGACTTAAACCTGGTGCTGTCGGTTCTACAGAAACAACCGTTTGAACCATTACAACACATTTCCTTGGTTCTTCTCACCAGGAAATTGGTTTTCTTAGTAGCCATTTGTTCGGCTAAAAGAGTGTCGGAATTAGCAGCTATGTCCTGTAAGGAGCCATATCTGGTTGTCCATAAGGACAGAGTAGTATTACGTCCTCATCCAGCCTTTCTTCCTAAGGTGGTATCGAGGTTTCATTTGAACCAAGATGTGGTTCTTCCTTCTTTTTTCCCCAAACCTAGCTCAGTAGAGGAAAAGTTATTACATTCTTTGGATGTGGTAAGAGCAGTTAAAGCTTATCTAAAAGCCACTGCTCAGATTCGCAGAACGGATTCTTTGTTTGTTCTGCCGGAAGGCCCCAGAAGGGGTCAGGCAGCATCAAAATCTACTTTAGCCAAGTGGATTCGACAGGTCATAATACAAGCCTATGGCTTGAGAAAGAGACCGCCTCCGTTCAAAGTTAGGGCGCACTCCACAAGAGCGGTTGGAACTTCATGGGCAGTGCATCACCAGGCCTCCCTGGCTCAAGTATGTAAGGCCGCAACATGGTCTTCGGTACACACGTTTACTAGATTCTATCAGGTAGACGTTAGAAGTCAGGAGGATGTCGCCTTTGGGCGCAGTGTGTTGCAGGCCGCAAAAGATCCTCATGCCTGATGGCGCCCAGCTTATGTACCCCCCCCTCATTTGGCATTGCTTTGGGACGTCCCATTAGTAATGACTAAGTCGCTCTGTGTCCCGTGATGTACGAAAAAGAAAAAGGGATTTTTATAACAGCTTACCTGTAAAATCCTTTTCTTGGAGTACATCACGGGACACAGAGCTCCCACCCCTCTTTTTGGGACACTTATTGCTTGGCTACAAAACTGAGGTGCTCCCGGGTGGGAGGGGCTTATATAGGGGAGGGTACTTCCGGTTTGGAATTGGCCAGTGCCAACACCTGAAGGTAAACTATATAACCCATTAGTAATGACTAAGTCGCTCTGTGTCCCGTGATGTACTCCAAGAAAAGGATTTTACAGGTAAGCTGTTATAAAAATCCCTTTTTTTGTGCATCTTTTTCTGGTTTATAATAGAGTGGGTGCTGCATTCATGGCAATGGAGTGGGTGCTGCATTCATGGCAATGGAGTGGGTGCTGCATTCATGGCAATGGAGTGGGTGCTGCATTCATGGCAATGGAGTGGGTGCTGCATTCATGGCAATGGAGTGGGTGCTGCATTCATGGCAATGGAGTGGGTGCTGCATTCATGGCAATGGAGTGGGTGCTGCATTCATGGCACTTGTGAGGCTGCAGATGGGCACTGATTAGGCTGCATTGATGGGCACTGATTAGGCTGCATTGATGGGCACTGACCCTTATTTTGCTTAACAGTTCTTTATTTAAAATTTAAGATTTTTTCCTGAAACTTCCTTTTTCAATTTAAGGTGCGTGTTATAAGCCGATAAATACGGTATATCCAAATAACACGCCCAAGCTCATCTCTTCACCACACACAGCCACAAAGGCAAGAGAATTTTTGTTGGGCAGTGTATTAGTGCTCTGACGAACACACTTAGACCGAATTTTAATGGTTTTAAGAATGTCAGGCAAAATGGTCGGCCTTCAAGCATGTTCACTTCATCAAATCTGGCCCTCTTTGAAAAAAGTTTGGACACCCCTGACATAATGCATAAGGGTTCCATGAGCGCTGCACCAAGAAGCACAGCTTTCTAATGCTCAGTGATGCAGGTTAGATGGATAACAAGCTGAGGAGGGACTCAAGACTTTTATAATTTGTACAGCTCATCTAACTTCAGACCAGATCATCCATAATAAAATACGGATAGTTGAATAATTTCCAATGAAAGGCATAAGAAAATAATCTACAAGCACAACTGAAATAATAAGACAATGTAGCTAGAATCATAAAAAAAAAAAAAAAAAAAAAAAAAAAGCTGAAGCAAAAGGATATTTCCCATTAATGAAAACAGTCAAACTTATTAACCACTTAACGACCGCCCACCGCCGATTTACGTCGGCAGAATGGCACGGACAGGCAGAATCACGTAGATCTACGTGACTGCCTTTGTACAGTTGGGGGGTCCGTCCGGACCCCCCTTCTGTGCCGTGAGCGGTCGTTACTTCACCGGGAGCGATCCCAGATGAGGGGGCGGCCTTTCGATTCCGGCCCCCCCCCTCGCGATCGCTCCCGGCGAATGGAAATGCCTCCTCTGTCTGTTTCAGACAGAGGAGGCAGGAGGAAGTGATGTCATCTCCTGTGCGGCGCTCACATATACCGAGCGCCGTACAAGAGAAGACATCAGGTCAGTGAGCACAACACTACACTGACACCAGGACACATAGGAACACTAATCGCCCCCCCCAGGACCCCCAGACCCCCCCAGATCACCCCCCAGATCACACCCCAGCCCCCAGTCACAGTGTCACTGATTGCAGTGACCATTTATTTAGTGATCACTGCAATCAGTGACATTTGTGACTGTGAAAGTGTCACTAAAGTTTAGTTTTAGGTCCAGTGTAGCCCCCTAACCCCCCCTAATAAAGGTTTAACCCCCTGATCACCCCCCAGATAACCCTTTCACCCCCTATCACCGCTGTCGCTATGCGATCATTTTTCTGATGGCTGTCTTAGCATCAGTGATGGCGATCGGTAGCCAGTAATTTTTTTTAGGTTCGCCGCAGGTTTTTATAGCGTCGGGTACCCCAATATATTATCTAATAAAGGTTCAACCCCCTTGATCGCCCCCCAGGTAACCCTTTCACCCCCTATCACCGCTGTCGCTAATCGATCGTTTTTCTGATGCTGTCTTAGCATCAGTGATGGCGATCGGTAGCCAGTAATTTTTTTTAGGTTCGCCGCAGGTTTTTATAGCGTCAGGTACCCCAATATATTATCTAATAAAGGTTAAACCCCCTTGATCGCCCCCGAGGTAACCCTTTCACCCCCTATCACCGCTGTCGCTATGCGATCATTTTTCTGATGGCTGTCTTAGCATCAGTGATGGCGATCGGTAGCCAGTAATTTTTTTTAGGTTCGCCGCAGGTTTTTATAGCGTCGGGTACCCCAATATATTATCTAATAAAGGTTTAACCCCCTTGATCGCCCCCCAGGTAACCCTTTCACCCCCTATCACCGCTGTCGCTAATCGATCGTTTTTCTGATGCTGTCTTAGCATCAGTGATGGCGATCGGTAGCCAGTAATTTTTTTTAGGTTCGCCGCAGGTTTTTATAGCGTCAGGTACCCCAATATATTATCTAATAAAGGTTAAACCCCCTTGATCGCCCCCCAGGTAACCCTTTCACCCCCTATCACCGCTGTCGCTATGCGATCATTTTTCTGATGGCTGTCTTAGCATCAGTGATGGCGATCGGTAGCCAGTAATTTTTTTTAGGTTCGCCGCAGGTTTTTATATCGTCGGGTACCCCAATATATTATCTAATAAAGGTTTAACCCCCTTGATCGCCCCCCAGGTAACCCTTTCACCCCCTATCACCACTGTCACTAAGCGATCGTTTTTCTGATCGCTGTCTTCGTGTCGGTGATGCCAATCGGTAGCCAGTCATTTTTTTTAGGTTCGCCGCAGGTTTTTATAGCGTCAGGTACCCCCAAATATGATCTAATAAAGGTTTTAACCCCCTAATTGCCCCTAGTTAACCCTTTCACCAGTGATCACCATATAAGTGTTACGGGTGACGCTGGTTAGTTAGTTTGCTTTTTATAGTGTCAGGGCACCCGCCGTATATAACCCAATAAAGGTTTAACCCCCTGATCGCCCGGTGGGTGATATCAATTAGGTTTTAGCGTCAGAGAGGGTCTGCGTCACACCCCAGGCAGCGTCAGGTTAGTGCCAGTAACGCTAACACCCACGCGTAAAGCATACACCCCCCTTAGTGGTATAGTATCTGAACAGATCAATATCTGATCTGATCAGATCTATACCAGCGGTTTAGGGTTCCCAAAAACGCAGTGTTAGCGGGATCAGCCCAGATACCTGCTAGCACCTGCGTTTTGCCCCTCCGTCCAGCCCAGGCCACCCAAGTGCAGTATCGATCAATCACTGTCACTTACAAAACACAACACACATAACTGCAGCGTTCGCAGAGACAGGCCTGATCCCTGCGACTCCAGTGCTGTAGGAGGTGATTTCACCACCACAGTTAAAAAAAAAAAAGCATATATGCCGAAGCATTGGGGCAGCAGGGGCGGAGGAGTGATTTTGCTCCTAATGCCGCATACATACGGTCGAAATTCCGACGGAGGCTTGCCCGTGGAAACGTTTGACCATGTGTGTGCGGCATAACTTTTTTGCGGGAGGATGCCCCCATGCTTCGGCATATATAAATGGTGCATGTATGCCCATCATTAGAAGTGGGTGGATGAAGGGCGGTATTCTAATGGTGGGCATACCCACCGATCAATCTCTTTTTTCGTTCAGCCAACAGGCTGCATGAAAAGAAAAGATTACAATACATGTCCAACAAGGACCAGCAACGTACTGGTATGTTGCTGGACTTTGAATGGTTATACCAGATTGATGCCTGCGGGTTTAGGCATCATCTTGGTATCATTCTTTTCAGCCAGCGGCCGGCTTTCATGTAAAAGCAATCACAGTGGCTAATTAGCCTCTGGACTGCTTTTACAAGCAGTGGGAGGGAATGTCCCCCCCCCGGATATAAAAAGCGCCATTGGGAAATTGGGAAAGCATTTTATCACACCGATCTTGGTGTGGTCAGATGCTTTGAGGGCAGAGGAAAGATCTAGGGTCTAGAAGACCCCAGTTTTTTCAAAAAAAGAGTACCTGTCACTACCTATTGCTATCATAGGGGATATTTACATTCCCTGAGATAACAATAAAAATTATTAAAAAAAAAATATATGTAAGGAACAATTTAAAAATAAAATAAAAAAGCAAAATTAATAATAATAAAAAAAAAAAAGCACCCCTGTCCTGCCCTGCTCTTGCCCAATGGCGAACGCAAGCGTCGGTCTGGCGTCATATGTAAACAGCAATTGCACCATGCATGTGAGGTATCACCGCGAAGGTCAGATCGAGGGCAGTCATTTTAGCAGTAGACCTCCTCTGTAAATCTAACGGGGTAATCTGTAAAGGCTTTTAAAGGCTTTTAAAAATGTATGTAGTTTGTCGCCAATGCGCGTTTGTGCGAAATTTTAAAGCATGTCGTGTTTGGTATCTATGTACTCGGCCTAAGATCATCTTTATTATTTCATCAAACATTTGGGCAATATAGTGTGTTTTAGTGCATTAAAATTAAAAAAAGTGTATTTTTTCCCCAAAAAATGCGTTTGAAAAATCGCTGCGCAAATACTGTGTAGAAAAAAAAAAATGCAACACCCACCATTTTAATCTGTAGGGCCTTTGCTTTAAAAATATATATAATGTTTGGGGGTTCAACATAATTTTCTTGCAAAAAAAAAATATGTTTTCATGTAAACAAAAAGTGTCAAAAAGGGCTTTGTCTTCAAGTGGTTAGAAGAGTGGATGTAAGCTTCCTAATGTTGTGTATAAAATGCCAGAACAGTTCAAAACCCCCCCAAATGACCCCATTTTGGAAAGTAGACACCCCAAGCTATATACTGAGAGGCATGTCGAGTCCATGGAATATTTTATATGTTGACACAAGTTGCGGAAAAAAGACAATTTTTTTTTTTTAATTTTTTTTTTGCACAAAGTTGTCACTAAATGATATATTGCTCAAACATGCCATGGGCATATGTGGAATTACACCCCAAAATACATTCTGTTGCTTCTCCTGAGTACGGGGATACCACATGTGTGAGACTTTTTGGGAGCCTAGCCGCGCACGGGACCCCAAAAACAAAGCACCGCCTTCAGGCTTTCTAAGGGTGTAAATTTTTGATTTTACTTCTCACTGCCTATCACAGTTTCGGAGGCCATGGAATGCCCAGATGGCACAAAACCCCCCCAAATGACCCCATTTTGGAAAGTAGACACCCCAAGCTATTTGCTGAGAGGTATTGTGAGTATTTTGCAGATCTCGCTTTTTGTCACAAAGTTTTGAAAATTGAAAAAAAAAAAAAAAAAATTTTCTTTCTTCATTTTCAAAAACAAATGAGAGCTGTAAAATACTCACCATGCCTCCTCAGCAAATAGCTTGGGGTGTCTACTTTCTAAAATGGGGTCATTTGGGGGGGTTTTGTGCTATTTTGGCATTTTATGGCCTTCGAAACTGTGATAGGTAGTGAGGAATGAAATCAAAAATTTAAGCCCTTAGAAATCCTGAAGGCGGTGCTTGGTTTCCGGGGTCCCGTACGTGGCCAGGCTCCTAAAAAGTCCCACACATGTGGTATCCCCGTACTCAGGAGAAGCAGCAAAATGTATTTTGGGGTGCAATTCCACATATAACCATGGCATGTGTGAGCAATATATCATTTAGTGACAACTTTTTGTAATTTTTTTTTTTTTTTTTTGTCATTATTCAATCACTTGGGACAAAAAAAAAATATTCAATGGGCTCAACATGCCTCTCAGCAATTTCCTTGGGGTGTCTACTTTCCAAAATGGGGTCATTTGGGGGGGTTTTGTACTGCCCTGCCATTTTAGCACCTCAAGAAATGAGATAGGCAGTCATAAATTTAAAGCTGTGTAAATTTCAGAAAATGTACCCTAGTTTGTAAACGCTATAACTTTTGCGCAAACCAATAAATATACGTTTATTGACATTTTTTTTACTAAAGACATGTGGCTGAATACATTTTGGCCTAAATGTCTGACTAAAATTGAGTTTATTCGATTTTTCTTATAACAAAAAGTAGAAAATATCATTTTTTTTCAAAATTTTCGGTCTTTTTCCGTTTATATCGCAAAAAATAAAAATCGCAGAGGCAATCAAATACCATTAAAAGAAAGCTCTATTTGTGGGAAGAAAAGGACGCAAATTTCATTTGGGTACAACATTGCATGTCCGCACAATTTACAGTTAAAGCAGCGCAGTGCCGAATCCCAAAAACAGGCCTGGTCCTAATGGCCCGAAATGGTCCGGGGCTTAAGTGGTTAAAGAACAACCTATAATTGTTATCAGCTGTATTTTTTTTTCATTTAATTTATGCATGGATATTTCATATGTTTTTTTTTATTTTTAAACATAATGTGTACAAATATATACAATGTATCGAATGAGCAGAATCCAGGATGCTCAATTCTCAATTTCTTAAGAAAGTTCATTATTGCCTGTATGCTTGCTGGCAGTTTGTGCATTACCTACATACAGTTGTGCATGTAATCTGATCTGTAATGCACTTCAAGTTTATTTTACTGCAACGCTCTAAGCAGAAGAGAGCTTGCTTCAAGTGGTAAATATGATTTTTATTTTTTTAATTACCTTTTGTTCTAAACATAAATATATGGGAAAACACTACCTTTTAAATAGAGCTGTACATGCTCCTAACCGTTTCGTTAAAGTGGCTGTAAACCTCAGACTTGTCTCAAGCACCAAGTGAAATTTCTGTCAGCTGCTTCGTTCCTCTGCTATCAGTTTGACTCACTTCTGACAATTTTTTCTAACAAGAGAGAAAAAAAGGGGACGGGGAGGGAGCACCTCTGTTCCTGTGTGCTATGTGAAGTGGGGGTATGTCCTTTACCTCAAATCAGTTGTCAGAACACTCATCGCTGAGCTCTTCAGGGTGTAACTTCAGCTCAGACCAGCTTTAGAAATTCTGGACTTTGAAGGACAGTAGAGAAGACCGCAGATTATCAGGTACAACTTATTTATG
The DNA here is from genome assembly GCA_029206835.1 of Rana muscosa. NCBI lineage: Eukaryota > Metazoa > Chordata > Amphibia > Anura > Ranidae > Rana > Rana muscosa. The sequence goes on along the minus strand of CM055117.1, from coordinate 605,877,391 downwards.
ATGCGTCTCATCTCTGTGTAGAACCTGAGGCCAGTAATTTCACTGGTTATGTGTAAGAGTTTACAGCCACTTTAACGGACAATTGTGCGGTCGTGCGTCATTGTACCCAAACATCATCGATGTCCTTTTTTCCCCCCCACAAATAGAGCTTTCTTTTGGTGGTATTTGATCACCTCTGCGCTTTATTTTTTGCGCAAAAAAAAAAAAAGCGACAATTTTGAAAAAATAAAGTTTTACTTTCTGCAATAAAACACATTCAATACAAATATGCAAAAAAAGTTTTTACATTTCTTCATCAATTTAGGCCAATTTGTATTCGGCTACAAATTTTTGGTAAAAAAAACCAAACACAACCATTTAGCGTATATTGGTTGGTTTGCGCAAAAGTTATCACGTCTACAAACTATGGGATAGATTTAGGGACATTTATTTTTTTACTAGTAATGGCGGCAATCAGCAATTTTTAGCGGGACTGCGACATTGCGGTGGACAAATTGGACACCAGCGACACCAATACTGTGATCAGTGCTTAAAGAAATACACTGTCACAGTATTAATGACACTGGCAGGGAAGGGGTTAACATCAGGTGCAAGCAAAGGGTTAAATGTGTTCCCTGTGAGTGCTTTCTATGTGGGGGATGCTGACACTAGACAAAGAGATCTGTGTTCCTGATTAGTAGAAATCACAGATCTCTCTCTTGCTCTGACAGAACAATGGTCTGCCTTGTTTACATAGGCAGACCATTGTTCTGTCATTCCCCCAGAACGTTCACGGGTGGCAAGCGGCTGCAGGACCCGCCGATTGGCTTCCGCTGTGTTCAATCACAGCGAGAGCGGGTCACTGGTGGCGCGCACTACAGACCTGGGAGCACTGGCATCCATGGTCTCCTCCATCCTGAGCACTTTAAGGAACGACTTTCCCAATTCCGGGGTAAGACTGGAGATCCACTATGTCAAGGAAAGCTTTGTGTAGCTGGACAGAAGTATTGGGAGACCAAAGGATTTGATTGTTCCACATCCTGAGTATGTTGGGTTGAAGAGGTTTGAAATCAAATTGGGAAAAGGGACCTGCCTCGTGCAGAAGCAAAGGGGTGTCATTTTCATCTGGAGGGTCCTTTTAAAGCAACTTTTTCCTGGGGAAAATTCTGGCTTGAGCTGTGCCCGTGATTAGGCTCAGGTATTCCAGATGATGTGAGGACTGGAGCGAAAACTTTAGAAGGTTGATTAACCAGCCAAAAGTCTGAAGCAACTGAAGGGTTCTTTTAACATTTGCAGACATGGCTGTGGTTGAGGGATCCTTCAGTAGTAGGTCGTCTAGGTGACTGACATGAATTTCTCCTTTGGAACTTAAGGTGTTTATTGGAACTGAAAAGAGATCTACAACTGAAACCCATTTTTTCTTAAATTCCTTTTCCATAGGATAGATCTTAACAAAAAGCTGAGGATGAGTGAATATCCTTTCAGGATTACACCAATTCTCATGCAGTGCCCAATCAATCAATTTGAGTATGGGAAAATACTTTTTGAATAAGCCAGCCCTAGTAGTACATATAGGGGCTTGTTTTGGCTGTGGAAACTGGTCCTGTTAGGTAATGACTAGTGTGCACCGTGCCAATTAGTTTATCCACAGCACAAGGCACTTGCACTTCATTAAATGCAGGTAAAGGAAAATTCTTTGGTTTCCACTACAAAATCATGGTCTTCAATACTTTCCTCCATAGTATCTTTAAGTATGGCTAAAAGGAAGCTAGAGCCAAATAAGGGGAGTAGTGTCATAATAGGACACTGCTCTGGGACAGGGGAACAGCCATCACTCTGAGCCGTGGTTTGAGGTTCCTTTAGGCCTTCTGCAGAATGCCTTGACCCTTTTGTCACAGCTCCCTTGTGCCTGTAAAACTGTCATTGCTAAGTGAGTGAACCCGCAGTGTGATACTCATAGAATGGAGGTCGGAATAGATGGTGTTTTGTATGCCCGAATACAGAAGATGGCAGCAGTAGTGAGAAGGGGAGAAAGCGTCAATTTGCACAGAAAAACCATTAGATAAGAAATGGCAAGGGTTACTACAGTAAAGTGAATAACTTCCAAATCCGCTGTCTAAAAAAAATGTATAGTGTGCTACACACTGCGCACTGTACTATTAAAAGCCAGGAATCAGTGATCAGGGAAAAAAATGGTCTAACCTAGGACTGAGTGCCCAAAGCAAAAAATACGAAAGGTTAGCCACACATAGTGGGGTCCACGTATGGTCCCTGAGGTATACATCAAGGGTAACTGATCTGTAAACTGCTAGTCATGTGCATCAAGCAGTCATATCTGCAAGTAAACATCAGAAGGAAAAAAAAAAAAAAAAAAGAACGTATTCATACCCCTTGAAATTTTCCACATTTTGGGATTTTATGCGATAGACCAACACAAAGTGGCACAGAATTGTGAAATGGAAGGAGAATGATAAATGGTTTTCAAAATTGTTTACAAATAAATGTGTAAAAAGTGTGGCGTGCATGTGTATTCCCCGAGTCAATACTTTGTAGAACCACCTTTTGCTGCAATTACAGCTGCAAGTCTTTTTGGGGATGTCTCTACCAGCTTTGCACATCTAGAGTGAAATTCTTGCCCATTCTTCATTGTAAAATAGCTCAAGCTCTGTCAGATTGGATGGAGAGTGTCTGTGAACAGCAATTTTCAAGTCTTGCCACAGAATCTATTGGATTTAGGTCTGGACTTTGACTGGGCCATTCTAACACAGAATATGCTTTGATCTAAACCAGAGGTCTCAAACTGGCAGCCCTCTAGATGTTGCAAAACTACAAGTCCCATGAGGCATTGCAAGGCTGACAGTTACAAGCATGACTTCCTCAGGCAGAGGCATGATGGGACTTGTAGTTTCACAACAGCTGGAGGGCCACCAGTTTGAGAACCCTGATCTAAACCATTCAATTGAAGCTGTGGCTGTATGTTTAGGGTCGTTGTCCTGCTGGAAGGTGAACCTCCGTCTCAGTCTCAAGTCTTTTGCAGACTCTAATGTCTTGTACACAGTGGCGGCTGATGCTCAACATTTTTGGGGGGGCGCAAACAAAAAAAAAACAAATCATCAATTGCCGCCACTGTGCCCAAACTCCACCAGTTTGCCCCCTCAAATGCAGCCAGTTTGTCCCCAAATGCAGCCAGTTTCCCCCCAAATGCAGCCAGTTTGTCCCCAGCCCAGCACTTACCGTCCTCGGGTCAGCGCCATCCTCCTCCACGCTCACTCATGTCTTCTCCCGCCCTCGATGTCGCTTCAGCCAATCAGGTTACCAGTAACCAGACCCGGTGAACCTGATTGGCCGAGACGCCTGTCAGTGTTAACCAGGGAATGCACAGCCCGTGTGTCCCCTGGTTAACTATTTGGAAGCTGATTACAGCCCACAGTCTGTAAGCGGGAAGCCTATCAGAGCTGCTGGCTCTGATGGACACTTCCAAAAACCAACCACTGCTGTTATTCAGATGGCCTGCACTTGCCAGGGGGCCGGCCATCTGAATAGTGAGCAGCAGTGGCGCCAATACATACATTCATGCAATGCATGAACGTATGTATTGTTGAGTGACGGTGCAGGGGAGAGAGGGGGCGGCGCTCCTGCGCCCACTATGGACGCACCACCACTGCTTGTACACACGATCGGAATTTCCGATGGAAAAAGTCAGACGGACTTTTTCCATCGGAAATTCCTACCGTGTGTAGCCCCACTGGAGTTTTTTCAGCGGAAATTCCGAGGAATTCCGTCAGTGTTTACATATAGAACATGTTCTATTTTTCTCCGATGGAATGCCATCGGAACTCCGATGTAATTTGGCTGGGCAAAAGCCCGATCGTGTGTACAAGCAAGGGTACTTTCACACTGCGGCGTCGGCAGTAAAGCGGTGCTTTACCATCGTTTTAGCGGCGCTTTCGGGCTGCTAGCGGGGTGCTCTTAACCCCCGCTAGCGGCCAAAAAAGGATTAAAAGCGCCCGCAAAGCGCTGCTACCGAGGAGCTTTGCGGGCGCATTGGCAGCGCTGCCCATTGATTTCAATGGGCAGAGGCGCTTTAGGAGCAGTGTATACACTGTTCCTAAAGTGCCTCAAAAATGCTGCTTACAGGAATTTTTTTTTACGTCCCTCTGGCTTTCACACTGGAGTGACAGGAGAGGCGCTTTACAGGTGCTATTTTTAGCGCTATAGCGCCTGTAAAGCGCCTCAGTGTGAAAGTGGCCTAACAGATTTTCCTCTAAGATTGCCCTGTATTTGGCTCCATCCATCTTCCTATCAACTCTGACCAGCTTCCCTGTCCCTGCTGAACAAAAGCATCCCCACAAAAAGATGCTGCCACCACCATGTTTCAGTGGGAATGGTGTGCTTAGGGTAATGTGCAGTGTTAGTCTTCCACCACACATGGCGTTTTGCTTTTAGGCCAAACAGTTACATTTTGGTTTCATCTGACCAGAGCACCTTCTTCCAGAGGCTGTGTCCTCCACATGGCTTCTTGCAAACTGGACTTCTTATGGTTTTCTTTCAACAATAGCTTTCTTCTTGTCCGATTTGTGGAGTGCACAACTAAATAGTTGTCCCGTAGACAGATTCTCCCACCTTAACTGTGGATCTCTGCAGCTCGTCCAGAGTCATCATGGGCCTCTTGGCTGCTTCTCTAAATAATGCTCTCCTTGCCCGGCCTGTCAGTTTAGGTGAACAGCCATGTCTTGGTAGGTTTTCAGTTGTGCCTTACCTCTTTCCATTTTCAGATGGATTGAACAGTGCTCCATGAGATGTTCAAAGCTAGGGATATTTTTTTTTTATAACCTAACCCTGCTTTAAACTTCTCTACAACTTTATCCATGACCTGTCTGTTGTGTTCCTAGGCCTTCATGATGCTGTTTGTTCACTAAGGTTCTCTAACAAACCTCTAAGGGCATCTCAGAACAGCTGTATGTATACTAAGAAAATAAATTACACACAGGTGGACTCTATTTACTAAATTAGGTGACTTCTAAAGACAATTGGTTCCACAAGATTTTTAGCTAGGGGTATCAGAATAAAGGGGGCTGAATACAAATGCACGCCACACTTTTCAGATATTTGTAAAACAAAAATTGAAAACCATTTATCATATTCCTAGCACTTCGCAATTATGTGCCACTTTGTGTTGTACTATCACATAAAATACATTTACGTTTTTGGTTGTAACATGACAAAATGTGGAAAATTTCAAGGGGTATGAATACTTTTTCAAGGCACTGTAGGTGCAGCCCTAGAAATTTTGCCAGTGTCCAGTCACATGAAGGTAGCCTGCATTTACCGAAAGTACAGTGTGTACATACACATAGTATGTAGAAATAAGCAACATGTCAGGGCGTCTACAGAGACCCGTTTTATATGTGATGTTTTAAGTAACCGAAAAACTCTGATTTAGCCAGAAGCTCCCGATGGCTTTTTTCTGACATATGGTCATGCAAATCTGGCTCTGTGCAGGTATAACAACTTTCACAGCAAAGTATGTGAAGGTTTGATTATCTCATATAAAGTAGTTTGTATTTTATAACGAATGCAAATACACAAGTTTTCTTTACTAAAATATATATATATATATATATATATATTTGTTTTAACAAGCCTACATAACCATCTATTAAAAGCATGCTGAAGCGAATTTTAAACACACAAGTCATCACTTTGCCCACATGAAATAATAGGATTTTTAAAACAGCTTACCTGTAAAATCCTTTTCTTGGAGTACATCACGGGACACAGAGCGGCATAGTCATTACTATGTGGGTTATATAGTTTACCTTCAGGTGCTGGCACTGGCAACTTCCAAACCGGAAGTACCCTCCCCTATATAAGCCCCTCCCATCCGGGAGCACCTCAGTTTTGTAGCAAAGCAATAAGTGTCCCCAAAAGAGGGGTGGGAGCTCTGTGTCCCGTGATGTACTCCAAGAAAAGGATTTTACAGGTAAGCTGTTATAAAAATCCTATTTTCTTTCTCGTACATCACGGGACACAGAGTGGCATAGTCATTACTATGTGGGACGTCCCAAAGCAATGCCCAATGAGGGGGGGGGATACACCATACATAAGCTGAGCGCTATCAGACATGAGGATCTTTTGCGGCCTGCAACACACTGCGCCCAAAGGCGACATCCTCCTGACTTCTAACGTCCACCTGGTAGAACCTAGTAAACGTGTGTACTGAAGACCATGTTGCGGCCTTACAGATTTGAGCCAGGGAGGCCTGGTGATGCACTGCCCATGAAGTTCCAACTGCTCTCGTGGAGTGCGCCCTAACTTTGAACGGAGGCGGTCTCCTTCTCAAGCCATAGGCTTGCATAATGACCTGTCGAATCCACTTGGCTAAAGTAGATTTTGACGCTGCCTGACCCTTTCTGGGGCCTTCCGGCAGAATAAACAAAGTATCCGTTCTGCGAATCTGAGCAGTGGCTTTTAGATAAGCTTTAACTGCTCTTACTACATCCAAAGAATGTAATAACTTTTCCTCTACCGAACTAGGTTTGGGGAAAAAGGAAGGAAGAACCACATCTTGGTTCAAATGAAACCTCGATACCACCTTAGGAAGAAAGGCTGGATGAGGACGTAACACTACTCTGTCCTTATGGATAACCAGATATGGCTCTTTACAGGACATAGCGGCTAATTCCGACACTCTTTTAGCCGAACAAATGGCTACTAGAAAAATCAATTTCCTGGTGAGAAGAACCAAGGAAATGTGCTGTAATGGTTCAAATGGTTGCTTCTGTAGAACCGACAGAACCAGGTTTAAGTCCCATGGACATATGGGAATATTAACCGGAGGGCTAATACGCATCACTCCTCGTATAAAGGCTTTGACTAGTGAATGCGAAGCCAAGGGCCTTTGAAAAAATATTGACAAGGCCGAAATCTGACCCTTGATAGTACTCAAGGCAAGCTTCCTATCTACAGTCCACTGTAGGAAGTCCAGAATCCTACCTATTACGTACTTACGTGGATGCCATTTCTTGGCCTCACACCAGGCGATGTACGCCTTCCAGATTCTATAGTAGATCTGCCTGGATACCGGCTTCCTGGCATTGATCATGGTAGATACCACAGGATTAGAGAGACCTCTCTTTTTTAGAATGTGGGCTTCAATAGCCAGGCCGTCAAACCTCTCTTTTTTAGAATGTGGGCTTCAATAGATTTAGAATGTGGGCTTCAATAGCCAGGCCGTCAAACCTGCTTGCGAAAGCAGGTCCGGACGATGTGGGAGGGTCCAAGGACTCCCCACAGACATTTTTACAATCTCCGCGTACCATGCTCTTCGGGGCCACGCTGGAGCCACCAGAATCACTGGTTTCTTTTCTACCCTGATTCTGCGGAGTAATCGAGGTAACAATTGTGGCGGTGGAAATGCATATATCAGCTTGAACTGATCCCAAGGGAACACTAGGGCATCCGAGCCGCAAGCTAGGGGATCCCTTGTCCGAGAGACAAACCTGTCCACCTTTGCGTTGAATCTGGATGCTAGCAGATCTACATCCGGTGTTCCCCACCGCTGACATATTGTCCGGAAAACCTCGGGGTGAAGGGACCATTCCCCTGGGCATAATTGTTGGCGACTTAGAAAGTCCGCCTTCCAATTCTCCACTCCTGGAATGAATACCGCGGATATGGCTGGGACATATCTTTCTGCCCATTTCAGGATGCAATTTACTTCCCTCTGGGCTGCACGACTCCTGGTGCCACCCTGATGATTGATATATGCCACTGCCGTGGCATTGTCCGATTGAATTCTGACAGGGGACCCTTGGAGTTTGGATGTCCATGCTACTAGGGCATACCGGGCTGCTCGTATCTCTAAGAGATTGATGGGCAGGGCCTTTTCTGCATCCGACCATCTGCCCTGGAGAGACCATTGCTCCAGTACTGCTCCCCAGCCTATAAGGCTGGCATCTGTAGTGACCACCTTCCAAGAAATCGGACTGAAGGATTTCCCTTTTTCCAGATTCTGGGGAACCAACCACCAACGGAGGCTCTTGCGAACGGAAGGGGACAAGGACATTGGTAAGTCTAGGGCCTGAACTTTTTTGTTCCAGGCTGACAGTATAGCCCTTTGCAAATTCCTTGAATGGAATTGACCGTAGGGTACTGCTTCGAATGATGCCACCATTTTTCCCAGCAGCCTCATGCACAGGCGTATGGACGGCTGTCTTTTTGTACCCACTAGGTGGATCAAATCTCTCAAAGACGACACCTTTTCTTGAGGCAAGAAAATTTTTCTCTGGTCTGAATCCAGCCTTAGCCCCAAGTATTCCAGACTTTTGACTGGTTTTAGGGCTGACTTGTATCGGTTGATAATCCAACCGTGAGATTCCAGATACTTGATTGTCTTGTGAACGACCACTTCTAGTTTTTCCACTGAGTGGTCTATCCGCAACAAGTCGTCTAGATATGCCATTATCGTTACACCTTGTGTTCTTAGATTGGCCAATAATGGGGCCAGAATTTTTGTGAACACTCTTGGTGCTGTGGCCAGACCGAAGGGTAAGGCTCTGAACTGAAAATGGCGCCCTTCTACTGCAAAGCGTAGAAATTTTTGGTGGACTGGAAAGATGGGAATGTGCAAATAAGCATCTTTGATGTCGATCGAGGCTAACCATTCCTCCCCTTGTAGGGCAGTGGCCACCGATCGGATCGACTCCATCCGCAAAGTCCTGATATGTAGGAATTTGTTTAGCCCTTTTAGATTTAATATGGGCCTCACGTCCCCGTTTGGCTTCGGGACTGTAAAGAGGTTTGAGTAAAACCCGAACCCCCATTCTTCCAGGGGAACCTCCATAATTACTCCTTGGAGCAATAGTTGTTCTAGTGCCAACAGGAGGTATCCTCTCTTCCGGGGATCCCTTGGCACGTTTGACCTTATAAAATGGGAAGGAGGGGAGTCTTAACTCCAATTTGTATCCCAGACTTACTGCGGAGAGCACCCATCTGTCTCTGATCGTGTCCCGCCAGGTCTCTGCGAACAACTGAAGTCTTCCCCCCACCCGATTGAGTGGGGGCAACCCTTCATGCATTTGACTTTGGGGGAGGTTTTGTCCCTCTCCTGACCCAGGGTTTCTTGTTACCCTGCGATTGTCCCTGATTTTTACCCCCGGGATTTGACCGAGGAGGCCGTCGGAACTGTTTCACAGCCGATGTCCTAGGGACTGGAGAAGCAGGCCTCTTAAAAGAGGGACCTCTAACTCTGTTTTTAACCGGCAAGAGTGTACTTTTGCCGCTGGAAATTTTCTGGATATATTTGTCCAGGTCTTCCCCGAATAAGCGTTCACCATGAAATGGGAAGCTGACCAGCAATTTTTTACAGGGAGCTTCAGCAGACCAGTTTTTGAGCCATAGAAGCCTGCGCATATGTACTACAGACAGCATAAGGCGGGAGGCCTGATGGATTGAATCCTTTATAGCGTCAACCGCAAAGCATAAGGCTCTAGGTAGATCAGCTAGGGCAAGAGCCTGCTGATCTGGCAAGTCCCTTAAGACCTGTTTCAACTGATCCTTCACTGCTTGGCAGACCCCAATAGCTGCCACTGCTGGTTGTGTCACCAAGCCTGCGGTAGAGAAAGCAGATTTTAATAAGGACTCCAATTTTTTATCTATTGGGTCCTTGAACATTTGGACATTATCTACTGGACATGTCAGTGATTTATTCACACAAGAGATGGCTGCGTCCACTGTAGGGACCCTCCATTTTTTGATGAACTTATCCTCCATGGGATAGACCACCGGAAATCTCTTGGGGGGAGTAAATATTTTATCAGGATGTTCCCAATCCTGGTAAATGAGCCCTTCCAGTAAAGGATGGATTGGAAAGGAACAAACAGTCTGGGGAGCTTTTAGCGACCCCAACGAGGAGACAGAAGTGGATGATGGCTCCGCAAGGGGCATTTTAAATGCTGATCGGACCATGTTAGTCAGGGACTGAACCCATAATCTTTCAGCATGTGATGCTGAGAATGGCTCTTCCACTGTTGATTCCTCTACAACAGAATCAACCTCATCCTGATACCCTTCAGGTAGGTCGATCCCTGTATGGGACTGTTGCTCTGCTAACAGGTACTCTGAGGGAGGAGACGGAGATCGGGCGCGCTTTCCCTCTGACAGGGAAGCAGCGATCAATGTTGTCAATCTCTCTTCCAGTCCTCCCAGAGCTGAGGAAAAAACCTCCTCTGTTATATACACAGGAGCAGGTGAACTGAGGACAGCCACAGTACCAGGTACTCCTGAGGGTGCTCTACGGTCACTAACCTCTGATTTTTCAGGGGAGATTGGTGCAGCCGAAGCATGCCCAAGATCCTCAGAGCCCGATGGAGACCCCCTATGCTTCCTGGGATTCTTAGTCCCGGAGACTTTAGACGGCATATTCCTAAGCCCAAAGCTGAGGTATTCCAGCCGAAATACACCACTTACTGACAATAGTCTAGCACAATTGCTGCTATATAAACAGTTGGTGTCTACTAATGTGCCTTTCTATGGGGATGCCTGCATCAACCGCCTGCTGTATGCCTTTCTAAATGTTGCCAGCTCTGTTTCTGCCTTCCATAGCCAGCTGACAACACCTAATTGTGCTTTTTATCATGCTGGGACGCCCGCACATGCGCAGAAGCGCTGCGGCGCGCACAGAGCATCATCCACCAAGCTCCGCCCCTTTTTCCAGCTCACCTCTATAAATAGAGGCGCGTGCACGCGCACGCGCGCCTTCGGCGCTCTTTTTTGAAAGGAACTAGGGACAGAAGCCAGGGCCCTGTTTGCCACAGGGCCAGGGGATGGACGAGCATTGCAACATGGCAGAGGAAACAGTTTCCCATCCAGAGAACTCACCATCTGCCTGGATTTTGACTTGGAAAGAAAAAACCCACATGACAAGAAAACAACGTTCCACAGCGGCCTCTAGTGGTTTAACACAGGTACCGCGGTTTAACCATTTTTTTTCTTTTTTTTTTTCTTGACCACTTAGTAGTTACAGGCATGCACAGATATTTAGCGGGAATACCGTTAGGTAACAGGCAGAAAGACATATTAGGCTTGGGGGTCCCCTCAATAGAACCAAGTTCCTGAGGGGCCCCCACTTACCTTTTCCCCGCCGCAGGACTCTGTTTGGTCCACAGAAGCCCAAACTTCACCTCTCACGGCAGGCATTGTAATTAAACCTTCAGGGACCGGGTTCCCAAGGATTCCACTCCCCTGGACCTGTATAGCACCCTGCACAGAAAACATCTTGGTCATGGGTATGACCAGAGCTCTGGATCCCAGGGTCCAGCCCTCCTAAGAGAAGCATTACAGGCAAAACCTTGCTCTTCTCTGCAAGGCCCGGGTACCGACCGTTTAGCTATGAAGCTTTTTTGGTCGGATCCGGAATAGCTTACTGAGGCCCAAAAGAACCTGTACGCAAGCTCAGTGAAAAACACATGTTACTTCTTGGCCAACACCTTAGACACTGGCAAAAAACCCAGGTGCTCCCGGAGGGGCTTATATAGGGGAGGGTACTTCCGGTTTGGAAGTTGCCAGTGCCAGCACCTGAAGGTAAACTATATAACCCACATAGTAATGACTATGCCGCTCTGTGTCCCGTGATGTACGAGAAAGAAATTAACAACTCAATTAATCTTAAAACACAACTCTGCACTGTTGTATTCATACATTATGCTTGCACTTCAGAATATGGAACTGTGTGAGCCATTTTACTGCTGCTAGTCTAGTAAAGGAACAAGGTCTTAAATGGCATAATGGGCTGCAGCAATACACTACATTACCACTGATATGCCTAATTGCTGAGGACTGATCCAAACAGCAGATTTATTCAGCAACAGAATATTGGTGAGACAAATTGTGAATCTATGTAATAAATGTGAGTGAGCCAAAAATAAATTAGTATCTCCCTAATGAGGGCAAGGAGGAGGAATTTTTCAACGGTTAGGTGCCACATATTTGTTTGCTTACATAAACAAGAATTGATATATTTATTTATCTCATTAAAGAACATACAAATCTGATCTGTCTCACAGAATCTGCTGGCTATGCTAATGCAGTACTAAACACAAGTTTTCACATTTGCCCCCTCCTCCAAATGTTTCTTCAGTGGAAGCATACAATTCCAATGTTGGCTCATCTTGGGAGAAAAAATAAAAATAAAAAATCCTGATTACATTTTTTTTTACCCTCTATGGCGTGGAACTCCTAAATATGTTCTGATGCAATCAGCTACCAAAAATCACAGAATTGTGGACATAATTAAAGCACAGCTTGGAGCTGCAATCTAAGATAACTTGGGCAAGAGCACACCTCTTTATCCACCCAGCATGCGGACCAGTGGCAGGCCTCAGAGGAAAAGGTCCGAGCACAGCTTCAGGTTCTTACACGCTCGTTTCCCTTTAAAGCGATTGTCTAGTTTTTTTTTTCTTCTATAAAAATAATAAACATGTTTATACTTATCTGCTCTGTTGCAGTGGATTTGCACAAAGCAGCCATGATCCTCCTCTTCTCGGGTCCCTCTTCGGTGCGCCTGGCCCCTTCGACCTGTTGAGTGCCCCCGCAGAAAGCAGCTTGCTATGGAGGCACCCAAGCCAAGCTGCAGCTGTGTGTCCATGCAGAGCTGCGGTTTGGCCCTGCCTCCTCTCTCTCCTGTTTGGCTAGGTGACTGATTGACAGCAGCGGGAGCCAATGGTGCCGTCGCTATGTCTCCGCCAATCAGGAGGGAGATGGCTGAGACACTCGTGGATATGCATTAAGATAAAAAAACCTTCTGACTTTACAACCACTTTAATAGGTGAGTGCAATTAGTATATATTTTTTTAACAGTAAAAACAAGCTTGTGATTAACTACACTATGCCAGTGCACCATCTTGTTTTTGGAACTATGCGTCATACCCTCTCAGAATGCCAACAACGTCAAGGTGTAGTGGATGGAGTTTTCGCTTTTGTGCATTTTTTGCCATCTACATTTAGAAACATGGCATTGACTGACCTATATTTCTATTTTTGCTAATATCTATCTGTTTGGGATTTTTGTTTTGCTGATACAGTGGAACCTGGGTTTAAGAGTAATGCGGTTAACGAGCGTTTTGATTTACAAGCAACTTTTTAAAAAAATCTGAGTGTTGTCTCGCAAGACTAGCAGAATTCAACCTAATAGGGCCTGCAGTACCACATTTGGCCTGACGGGCGGGGGCGCCCGGAGCCGAACAGCGCCGATCGGTGTCGTTCGGCAATGCCAAGACACGGAAATACTCAGTTTCCGAGCCATTCTGACGTTTGCCGAGGTCAGCCGACGTGTCCTCTGGCCTTTCCGGACATTTGAGGCTCTCCGGCGCCCCCCACCTCTGGCAGCATGCGGTATTGCATTCCATTGAAGTCAATGCGGAACAAATTATTTTAGTTTTCATTGACTTCAATAGGAAAACTCGCTTTGATATGCGAGTACTTGGGATTACAAGCATTCTCCTGGAACGGATTATGCTCGTAATCCGAGGTTCAACTGTATAGGAATGCTACTTTTTTTTAACCCTTTGTATATACCATGATTACCCTTTATTTTGTGACGCAAAACTCTTATTTTCTTCTGTGTTCTATGGGATTTGTACCTTTAAGCACCAGATAGGCAAATTTTCACCTTGTGGCAACAAATTGCTGTTGTCCAGCAGTCTCCATCCAACAAGACAGATCTACAGCAAATTTGCCCAGAGAAATTGTAGGTTCTAGATGTGCAACGGTGGTAGACACCTATTACCTTACATCTGTAATGGCAGCAAAGAGGTGATTCTAATAAAATGAAGCCAACAAGTATCTAAAATGTAAACTGACTTTCCTGTGACAAAAAAATTTACTTTTAAAATGTTCAGTACGTTATGCAACCCAAATGGTAAAAATCAAAAGATAATCCATTTTCTTAAATTGGTAAACTGAAAATTATAAAGGGGGTAAATAACTATGTAGTGAAAACCCCTAGAAAACTAACCCTGCTGGTTTCAGTATTTTCCCATATTGATGAGTCATTGCCATACCTCCCTCCACACTTGGCATCACGTAGCAGCATAAGGTTTTTCTTTAATCGTGCACACAGCAAAATAAACACCACATCAATTGTAAACAGCTAGATGTGGTTTGAGGAATAAACTGCTTGGAAAAAACCACACTGGTGTCTGCATGATATACACAAATATGCCTTTCCAGCATGTCACAAAACACGGCTATAACCTCTTCCTATGGGGTATTAAACCAGAAAAGAAACACATTGCACATTTGTAAGCTGCATGACAGAAGTAATCTCTCACCAACGTTAGATTAAAAAACACATTTTTTGCATAATTATCTGGTAATTGCTTCTCAACACAAAAGATTCCCTTAAGAAATGCCAAATCATTTTCAAAGTAGTAAGGCTTAGGATGCTGATAAATTCAGCCTCAACATTAGACAGCCATTGTAGCCAAGCAGATGATAGACAAGAGTGCTTACTTAGCTACAGCATAAATAGGAAGCGCCTCCAATATAACACATTGGTACCTGATTCCAAAATGTGAAAAAGGGTTGGCAAGATCCTGGCTCTTTCCATTAGGGCCATTGTGAGATGAACGCCAGAAATAATAGAACAGAATATCATCAGGAGAGTGGCTGTGACATTCAAACAAGGAAGGTGAAATTCCTTTACTGGAAGCCAGATATTCAACCTTCATGCTCTGGCCCAATTGTCAGGAAGCCAAAACGTAAACTATCACAGTTTTCAAAGAAACTGCCATCAGATTTAAAATAAAAACATAAGATGATCCTGGCACTGGTAACTAATAACATTTGGCACGCGCTAGTTGGGACAGACATGCATGCATTGATGCCCTGAAATGACAAATCTAAGAAGCACCCAGTCCCCACAGAAAACTTGTCATGCACAATAAACCCAGGTTGTGGGGTCTTTAGTCCTTCTTCACTAGTTATAGCCGATATGCAGGCAAAACTGATGCATACAGTTGAGTAAAGTGTAGCCTATAGACATAGGTCAAAAGTGCAGCTCCAATACAACAATAATCAGTAAGTTAACCAGTTGCCGACCAGCCGCCGCAGTTATACTGCGGCAAGATGGCTCAGCTGCAAGAATCGATGTACTGGTACATCGGTTTGTGCACTGGCTTTTGTGATGTAATCTGTAAACAAACAGATCCCCGTTCTGATGGGAGGAGAGAGAGAGAGATCTGCTGTTCCTAGTCATCGGGAACAGTGATCTTTCTTCTCCCAGGCAGCCCATTCTCCATACAGTTAGAAACACCTCCCAGGGAACACAGTTAACCCCTTGATCACCCTCTAGTGTTAACCCCCTCCCTCCCAGTGCCCTTTATACAGTGCATTTTATAGCATTGATCACTGTATTGGTGTCACTGATCCCCAAAAAGTGTCACTTAGGGTCAGATTTGTCCACCACAATGTCGCAGTCCTGCTAAAAATCGCAGCTCGCCGCCATTACCAATAAAAATAAAAAAAAGTCCTATTTGGTAGACTAACTTTTGCGCAAACCAATCAATATACGCTTATTGCGATTTATTTTACTAAAAATATAAAGCACAATACATATTGGCCTAAACTGATGAAAAAATGTGTTTTGTCCATTAATTACATGCATAATTGAAATGATTGACAGCTTGTTTGGATCTTTTCTTGTTTCCAGCCTAGGAAAACGGTCAGACACAAATGAAATGGGGCCAAGTTGTTTTAAAGGAGACCTAGTATAACTTACTTTTATTGTTGCATTTATGCATTCAAAGTAATGTCAGTGTTACATTTCCAGATATTTTTTGCCCCTCAAAGAGATCAGTGCTTTCCCCTGATAATGCATTAATCTGCTTTTCTTTCCATAGGGATGGCACCATCTTTTTTGTTACATCATTCAGGGTCAGTATCTACTTCTTAGACCAAAATGCTGGCTCAGAGATTACACAGTCATTAAAGTATGGGCTTTAAGAGAATTTTTTTATATATATATATATATATATATATATATACATACACACACTTCCCTAGGTGGATGTAGCATTGGTCCCTGTCAGCTCTGCAGTGAGAACTGAGCGATAAAACACCGCTGATCAGTTCCCCCTTCCCTGACAGTCAGTCAGCAGCTCTCTGCTCTCCCCCAGCACTCAATGGAGCACCAGGCTGTGGAGGGGGTAGGAGGGGCTAGCTCAGGCACCATCTTTGAGACCTTCTCCTGTGGTAGAAAAACGTTTTGGTCTACTGAGCAAAAGTCGTATCTCAAATATGTCACCTGCTGGGCCGGAATCAAGGAAGACTTCTCTCTGTACAAGACTTCCTTCAATCCCTAGGTTGGTTGATAAACAGTCTGGAGATCCGCTGCTAACCTTTGGTAAGACTCTGCCACCACTAGGAGGTCGTCCAGGTAAGGGATAACAGTTATCGCCTTTAACCTTAGTGGAGCCAGCGCCTCCCCCAACACTTTTGTGAAAATGCGTGGGGATGACAGACCGAAGGGGAGGGCTTGAAATTGGAAGTGCCGAATCTCTGTTCCCATTTTGACTGCTATTCTCCAAATTTTTTGGAAGGCTAGATGGATAGGGATGTGAAGATAAGCATCCCTTAAATCCAGAGTGGCCATGAAGCAGTTTGGGTAAAGCAGGTTCTTGATTGTGAACACTGTCTCCATACGGAAGTGCTTGTACCTGATCGATTGGTTTAGAGACCGAAGGTTCAGGATAAGCCGATACTTTCCTGATGGCTTTCTGATAACAAAAATATGGGAATAAAACCCCTTGTTCTGTTCTGAGCAGGGAACAGGGATCAGGACTTTCTGATCTAGCAAGTCTCCAATTTGGAGACCCAGAGCCCTCGCTTTTTCCCGATCTCGGGGAAGGGAGGTGATCAATAGTTGCTCTGGTGGTTGGCAAGAAAATTCCAGCCTGTACCCATTGGCTACTAGATCCAGAATAAAATGACTCGAGGTGGCTGCTGCCCACTGTGGGAGAAAGGCCCTCAATCTTCCTCCCACTGGGAGACGAGCGTCACTGTGACTTGGCGGGTTGTTGAGGAGGGCTAAACAGGACGCCCCCTCTACCTCTGCCTTTGTGTCCAGTCCAATGCTTCTTGGGCCTATTGTCCTTTTCTCTAGGACCTTGCTGACTACTTTGGCCACGAAAAAAAATTCTGGCTGTAGGTTTTTTCTTGTTTTCTGGAAAGGCCTTTTTCTTATCGGCCGTACGTTCCAGTGCCTTCTGCAGACCTGGGCCAAAAAGATGATCCCCTGTTAAGGGAAGCCCACATAGGCGCAACTTAGAGGCTGCATCGCCTGACCAGGTTTTAAGCCACAGACTTCTTCTGGCCGAATTCACTAAGGCCGAAGTCCTGGCTGACATTCTTACCGACTCTGCGGAAGAATCAGCTAGATACCCTACAGCCCGAAAAAGGAGCGGGAAAGATTTTAGAATCTGCTCTCTAGAGGTGTCACGGGCCGGACTGGCGGCTAGTGGGGATACAGGAGGTGGATCCTCTTTACCAGAGAGGGGATGGCACGGGTCGTACTGAGGGACCGGTTCTAAGCAGCTACCGGTTTTCACCAGAGCCCGCCGTAAAGCGGGATGGACTTGCTGCGGCGGTAGCAACCAGGTCGTGTCCTCCAGTAGCGACTCCACCTCTCTGGCGGCTGAGATAGGCGCAGTAGAAAAGGACTAGGCAGAGGCAAGGTCAGACGTAGCAGAGGGTCAGGGCAGGCGGCAATGGATCGTAGTCTGAGACAATGGCAGCAGGTCAGATACACAGGCAAGGCAACTCACAAAACGCTTCCACAGGGTACTAAGACAACAAGATCCGGCAAGGACAGGAAGGGGAAGTGGGTTTATATCAGATAGGGTGTGCACACAGTAATTGGGCCAGGCACCAATCAATGGTGCGCTGGCCCTTTAAATCTCAGAAGGCCGGCGCGCGCGCTAGAGCGCAGTGGGGCCGCGCGCGCCGGGAAGGAGCAGGAAAGGGATTGTGAGTAGGATGGGATGCGATCCGTGGACGGAGATGTGCCGCCGCGTGGATCGCATCCCCGCCGGTAACAGAGCAGCGCCCACGGCCAGAGGGGCTGACCGGAGCGCTGCAGGGGGACCGACGCCGCGAGCGCTCCGGGAAGGATGGGACACCCGGAGCGCTCAGCGTTACAAGAGGTACTTGCCAACAAATGGGATTGTATCCGAGTCAGCCATACCTCCAAATTCCTGGCTACACAAGTGGAGGCCAGAGCTGGTTTAAGATTCCCCACAGCTGAATCCCATGCTCTGAAGGAGAATATCTCCTTTTTTGTCCATCGGGTCCTTAAGCGTGCCCATATCATCAAACGCCAGGTCCGAATTCTTTGAAACCTTTGAAAGAGGTGCGTCCAACTTCGGATTTTTATTCCACCGCTGCGCTGCATCCTCATCAAATGGAAAACTTTTTAGGTTACCAGAAAAGAAAGGTTTTCTCTCTGGATTTTCCCACTCCAACTTGATAGTATCAAGGAGGGAACTATGCACTGGGAAGACTTTAGATTTCTTTCTGTGCAAACCTTTGTACATAAGGTCATGTTTGGACAATTGTACCTCCTCCTCTTCCATTTCAAGAGTTGTGTAGATAGCCTTTAATAAGTCATCTACATCTTCCAAAGATAATTTAAACCTTGAGCCCCTAGCGGATTCTCTATCCCTGGGCTCTGTGTCTGACCCTGATTCTTCTGGAGAAGAACGGGTAGATCTGACTTCAGTCTCAGAGTCCTCACTCTCCGCATTCTGCTGAGGGGCGCTACTGATTGAAGCCTTTCTACTAGAGGACGGACCCCCTGCGGGAGCTTGAAATCTGTCAATAAGATTTTTAAAAGAGCTAAAAGTAGACGTAAGCTCATCTCTAACAGACGTCAGCATCTTCTGACAGGAGGCTACTGGGTCATCCTTTACTAGGCCTTCTATACAAGTGCGGCAAACTGCTTTACTCCATGAGGAGCTCAGTTTGTTTCCACAGACCGCACATTTTCTTTTAGGTGGCTGTGCTTGGGCCTTGTCCTGGGTCTTGGTCTGCAAGACAAAACAAATGACCCAAAATGAACATCTAAAACCACCACACACTCCGTAACACCACGTGCAGGAGGGAGAAAATGTGTCCCCTAACACCAAAATCCTATGATTGGGAGGGGGGGGGGTAAAAACACTCACCAGGACAGCAAGAGAGTGACAAAACACTTCAGGCTTACCTGAGAGGTGCTGGTGTTGGAAACCGCATCCGCTGCCTGTGCAGGCACTGCAGAAGAGTCCACAGCCTGTGCTGCTACTCTCAGAAACACCAGCAAGCCAGCGTCCCGTTCGCGCCATTTATGGAGACAGGAACCAGCGTCTCCGGCGCCCGACGTCGTATGACCCGGAAGTGACCCTCGCCGGGGTCTTCCTGTGGGCCAGCTTGGAGCGCAGAAGCTCCGCCCCCTCGAGCGCCGCGGCTTCCTCTTTCCCCTGCACAGATCAGCCAGGCTGTCGGCGGGGAAAGGATACCACCATGCTGCTTTATGCAGCGCGCGCTGTGGAGCCTGACATCACCGCGGCCTTGGCCCTCCTCAGGCACAGAGGACAGGGGACAGCAGATGCTACCAACCTCCCCAGCGGAAATACTGCTTCTGGCGAGGAGAGAGGTCAGTACAGAAAATATACCCCGCCATTTAGAGCCCCTGCTCATGAGACCCAGGGTACCAGGTTCTAGGAAACATGTTACCCCCCCGTCCGGAGGAAACACCAATACTGATGTGGGGCCTGGAGGACCGCCCTTTTATCTGGTGGGGGTAACGTGTTTCCTGTCCTGGTAGGAGGAGCCCTAGGTCTCATGGGCTGTCCTGGAAGACGCTTGAGAGAAATTTAAGTTTTATAAATAGCGAGATATTTTAATATTTAAAGGGATAGCACACACAAATTATGTGTGAGAACACATTAATACTAACCAGGAGTTCTAAATATGACCTGGACCAAGACCGCTTAAAATTCATATGGACATTACCATTGAGTGCACTGTGACTATCTCCTGGATTCCAAAGTAGTCCTAGAAGGCAAGTTCATGTCCTGTGTAGGACAGAAGTAATGTGCAGTGGCTTCTTTGAAGTGCTTTATGATGCTCAGGCAGTAGTGATATCATTCATGACAAATATTCACACTGGCCTGTTTGTTGAAGTGCTTTATGCTTGTAAATTTGATTAAACAAAAAATAAATAAAAAATAAACTCTTAAAGCAATGCTAAAGTATTATTTTGTTTATTTTTTAAAACAAACAAACATGTTATACTTACCTGCTCTGTGCAGAGGTTTTGCACAGAGCAGCCCGGATCCTCCTCTTCTCGCCAATGCTTCTGGCTCCTTCCTCCTGCTGGGTGCCCCTACAGCAAGCAGCTTGCTATGCAGGCACGCTCTTGACCCAATAAACACATGGAGCCACGGGCTCAGCCCCTCCGTCTCCCTATTGGTTTACTGGCTGTGATTGACAGTAGCTGGAGCCAATGGCTCCAGCTGCTGCCAAAAGCCAATCAGGAGTGCAAGTCTCCAGAGAGGCAAGGCTCTCCTGGACATCGCTGGATCAAGAGAATGCATGAAGGTAAAAAAACTTCTGCCTCTTTAATTACATATTTTAGCACAGATATTGATTCAGCGCAATCCAAGTAATAAAATATAGTACAGACAAAAGGCTGGTCAAATGTAATACAAATGGAGCGGTTTTACCAGCTGAATTGTGACTGTTCGGAGTTCTGCTTGTACCACTGCAAGAATCTGCAAGCTCTATGCCTATAAACCCAACACTTAATGGTAAAATGCTTCTTTGTATAGCAATACTGGCCATCAAACACGATGCTTATGGAGACCAGCAGAAAATACATCATCAAGTGGCTGCTTTGCATCAATGGAGGCTTGTTTTACAGAAAAACACATTTAATTACTTCCTATAACTTTAATGGCAAAAACTGCAACTGCATGTTGTCAGAGGTTGATACTTTTGAAAATAACTACCTGGGATCCAAAAATTCATCTTTAAAGATATTTACTTCTAGAAAAACATAAGTAGAGCTTTCTTTTGGTGGTATTTAATCACTGCTTGGTTTATTTTTTACTAGCAAAAAAAAAAAATTTGAAAAAAAAAAAAAAAGTTTTTCTTAGCTGGTCGGTAAATTTTGTAAATAAGTAATTTTTCTCCTTCACTTGGTTGTGATTATTGTTGACATTTACTGTGCTGCAAAGAAATTTTTCATTACCATGTGCCAGAAAGTCTGTGTGCCACATTTTGAGCACCAGGGATCTAGAACACCTTTTTTCAGGAACAAACATTTTTGACAATTTCAAGGGGAAGGAAAAAGTTTATTGCTTTGGTGGAAAAGACATGTCCCACTTAAAGGAAAACTCCACATTCATTACAAAAAAAATAGGATTTTTTGTACTCACCGTAAAATCCTTCTCTCGTTTGTCCATGGACGGACACAGCCTTCTCAATTCTTGATGTGTGGGTTATGTTCCTGTTCATAGGAGAGGACTAGGCAGAACAGGTTAGATCAGTGTTTCTCAACTCCAGTCCTCAAGGCGCCCCAACAGGTCATGTTTTCAGGATTTCCATTATTTTGCACAGGTGATTTGATCAGTTTCAATGCCTTAGTAATTACCACAGCTGTTTCATCAGAGGAAAATCCTGAAAACATGACCTGTTGGGGCGCCTTGAGGACTGGAGTTGAGAAACACTGGGTTAGATAATTAAAAACACATGTTACAATAATCAGAGATGAACAGCCCCGCCCAGGTAGCGGTCCCTTTAGACATAACCCTCCGGCCCTGCAGTCAGCAGCTCAGTTCGTAGCAAGCAGTACAAACCTAAAAAGGAGGGGTGGGTGCTGTGTCCGTCCATGGATGAACGAGAAAAGGATTTTAGGATGAGTACAAAAAATCCTATTTTCTCTTTTTGTCCATGGACGGACACAGCCTTCTCAATTCATGACGTGTGGGATGTCCCCAAAAGCAGTGTCAGAAAAACGAGGGGTGGGAACAGTATCAAAAAACAACTAATTGCACCCAAAACCAGCAGAGCTCATCAACGGGGGAGTTGCAACCTCAAACAGCCACCTGCAAAACCTTGAAGCCGAAGGAAGCATCAGAAGATGCACTCACATCAACCTTGTAAAATTTGGAAAACGTGTGCACGGACGTCGGACGACCAAGTCGCCGCCTTGCACACCTGTGAAACAGATGCTTGATGTCGGAAAGCCCAGGAAGCACCAATTGCCCTGGTTGAATATGCCGTGACCGGAAAGGGAGGCGCCCGGCCCTTAAAGGAAAAGGCCTGGATGACTGTCTGCCTGATCCACCGAAAAATGGTGGCCGACGAGACCGCCAGGCCCTTCTGTGGACCAGACACCGACACAAACAATGAGTCAGACCTCCAAAACTGAGCCGTAGCAGACAGGTACACCCGCAAGGCACGTACCACGTCTAAGTTATGGAGCGCAGTCTCCCTGGGATGTGACGGTCGAGGACACAAGGACAGCAGCACAATGTCCTCATTCAGGTGAAAAGCCGAAACCACCTTCGGAAGGAAGGAAGGCTGCGGGCGTAGCACCGCTTTATCCTTATGGGAGGACCAAGGATGGTGACTTGCAAGACAAGGCCGCCAATTCAGAAAACCTTCTGACCGATGTAATGGCCACTAGAAAGGCCACCTTCTGAGAGTGTCAAGAGAGGAATCTCTCTGATGTTCTCAAAAGGAGGTTCCTGAAGAACCGAGCGCACCAGATTTAAATCCCATGGAGGAAGAGGTGGTCTAATAGGGGGAGCCACTTGTCGAACCCCTTGCACAAAAGTACCCACCAGGGAATGGGACGCCAAAGGCCGTTGAAAGAAAACCGCTAAGGCAGAAATCTGACCCATAATGGTGCTCAAGGCAAGTTTCTGATCAACTCCACGCTGTAAAAACAACAAGACCCTGGAAACCGAGTCGGTCCATGGACGCCACTATCTCTTCACACAGAGATGTAGGCCTTCCAAGTATGATGGTAGATCTTCCTGGAAGAAGATTTCCGTGCCCTCAGCATGGTTGAAATTACCGAATCCGAAAGACCTCGGTCACTTAGTACCTGGCTTTCAATAGCCATGCCGTTAAAGCCAGCGACTGTAAAGCAGGATGAAGCATTCCCATTGAGAACATCTGTTTTTGACGAAATGCGTATGGGTGGACGCGCAGTGACGTCACCACGCTGATCAGAGGAGGAAGGGCTCCGGCCGGCAACTTTTACATGCCGTTTTTATTCTGAGATGCTGTAAGTACAACTTACTTTTTATTAAATGACTTTTTGATACAGAGTTACGCTACGGTCCCCCTTCTTTCTGCATATATCCTATGGGGGCGTGGTCAGCACGGCAATCACCTGTGACTCCTGACTTACCATACCATCGGTTGTTGCAAATTGAGATAGAACGAGTGATCGCAGAGGAAGGGTGAGACCGTACAAACAGCTTATCTGGGTCTGCCGTGACCGCAATTCACCGCACTATCTCTTGAGGCTGACACTTGATGTACTTGTTCCTGTGTGTTGTGTTCGATATGCTGTTTTTTTACTTGAAGTAATGTAAGTGCAATGGTTGAAGTGTTTTTGTTGGTTTGAAATAAATTGGCTTTGACATACTTCACTATTAGAGGCACTTTTTTCATTTTCATGTGGAACATATGATTGACTGAACACCGTTGGAACAGGCTTATTAACCCTGGTGGGTTCACTTTTGCCGAACACGAGAGTGTAAGGCATATATTTCTGGTGAGTTCATTTCTTATCGGAGAGGATTCACAAAAGGTGTGGGGAAATTCACAGTTGTAAAGAAGAACCATTAATTTATTTGGATTTTTTTCACGAGGACTGGCACTTTTTCCTTTGGTTTTTTCACTTTTTTTATTTTTTATATGTACTTTCCTATATGGATTATTCACTTTATACATGGACACTTTGAAAATTATTTGTCACTGTTAATCTGTGTTTAGTCATTTGGAATTTTGTGTATGCATGATATTTGATGTTTTGTATCACTCATTATCATACATTTTGCTTTTAGTTGAGTTTATATTTAGTATAAACATAGCGCCACTATTTAATCACATTTAAATATCACCATTATATATCCTATGGTGTTGATCATATGAGTACAGAAGAAGCTTAGGACATGGAACTTCCACCTTGCATCAGTGTCCTCTCCCCCGGGAGGTTAAAGGCCGCGGCTGGGTCACAGCCGACTGATTTATTGCGCCTACCCTTTGGTAAGCGGCCTCTACATTCGGTGGTGGGTTCTCACTTATAATCGATTGTCTATGGAGTCACTGCGGTGTTGGTTTATCAATGCTCAAGGAATCAAGATCGGATTGTAGGCTGTTTGGCATCATACTCTGTCTGGAGTACAACTACTATAATTTTGTATTCTGTCATCTGAGGACTTTTCATAGACTTAGTTGTTTAGGCGCAGCTTAATTTTTATAGGATGAAGTATGGAACCTTGAGACAGAAGGTCCTCCTGCATTGGCAGCCGCCAGGGTGCATCTGCCACCAGGCATATGAGATCGGCGTACTAAGGACGCCGGGGCCAATCTGGAGCGATTAGAATCACAGGGATCCCCTCGGTCTCCACTCTGCGGAGCAGACGAGGAAGCAACTTTAGTGGGGGATAGGCATAAATTAGCCGATACTGACCCCACGGGGCCACCAACGCGTCTGCCCAGGGATCTCTGGACCTGGCCACTAATCGACACCTTGCGATTGAGTTGAGAGTCCAGGAGGTCCACGTCCGGCGTGCCCCACCTCCGGCAAAGGAGCTGAAATACCTCCGGATGTAATTACCATTCCCCCTGGTCTAGCATCTGGCGACTCAGATAGTCCGCCTGCCGGTTTTCTACGCCCAGAATGTAGATGACCGACAGAGCCGGCACGCTTCTTTCCGCCCACCGTAGGATGCGAGCGACCTCAGACGCTGCAGCCGAGCTCCTTGTTCCCCCCTGATGGTTGACCTAAGCCACTGTAGTGGTGTTGTCTGACTGGACGCCCTTGTAGTCTCCGTGACCACTTGGAGAGACACAGCCTGATCGCCCGAAGTTCCAGGACATTGATCGGCAGACGGGATTCGTCCTGAGTCCAGCGACCCGTGGGCCGACTGGACTCCCCAGACTCCCCCGCAACCCGTGAGGCTGGCGTCTGTCGTAATCACAGTCCAATGGAAGGGAAGGAACGAATTCCCGGACTGAAGAGTCAGGGATTTCAGCCACCAACTCAGAGAAGCCCTGACCAGGTGACTTACCTGATTCTGACGATCCAGAGACAATGGAGATTTGTTCCATTTGGACAGGATCTCCTTCTGCAAGACGCGAGTGTGGAATTGGGCATACGGTACTGCCTCGAAGGAGGCTACCATAAGACCCAGAACTCACATGCAAAAACGGAGAGACGACCATTTGCGGGATGTCAACAACCTCACTGCAGACTGGGGAGTCTGCAACTTTTCCAAGGGAAGGAAGACTATCGCCTCCTTAGAGTCCAGAATTAAACCTAGGTACTCCAGACGCAGAGTCAGTGTCAGGACCATCTTCTGAATGTTTAACACCCAACCGAATTCTCGGAGGGTCTGAATGGCTGTAGACACATCTTCCTTCAACTCTGAGCCAGAAGCTTCTCTCAGAATAAGATCGTCTAAGTAGCCCACGATGGCAATGCCTCGCTGTCTCAGCAAAGCTAGGATCGAGGCGAGCACCTTGGAGAAAACCCTTGGTGCGGACGCTAGGCCAAAGGGAAGAGCCACAAACTGATAATGGTCTTCGCCGATTGCAAAGCGCAGAAATCTCTGGTGTCCTGCGCAGATGGGGACATGCAAGTATGTGTCCTTGATGTCCAAGGATGCCAGGAAATCCCCCGGATGGAGCGCAGCAACCACCGAATGAATGGATTCCATGCGGAACTTCCGAACCTTCACAAAGACATTCAAGGCTTTCAGGGTCCAAGATTGGACGGACTCCGTCCTTCTCCGGGACCTCAAACCGATTTGAATAAAAACCCTGAAACCTCTCTCCCAGTGGTACAGGTAGAATCACTCTGCACCTTAGCAAGTCCTGCACTGCCCCCATTAGGGCAGACCGACGAGCCAGAAGGAAAGGGAGATTTGAGGGAAAGAATCTGTTTGGTGGACAAGAAAGGAACTCTATCTTGTACCCCAAGGTGATCACCTCGCAGACCCACTAGTCGGAGACCGGGGAGATCCACCGAGCTGCAAACCCGAGAAGCCGTCCCCCCACCCTGGAGTCGGGCTGGGGGCAAAACTTCATGCGGTAGCAGGGTTGTTTGGCTTGCGCACCCAGGGACGCTTCTGTCTTCTGTCCCCCAGCTGGACCTTTGTCCGCTTGGGAGGGTCTTCCGGCAGGTGCTGACTGACGAAAATACCGCTTCTGTGTGGGAAAGGAGGGCCCCGACTTACGGCGCGGCTCCTTCCCTTTAGTGGACTGAGGGAGAAACGTGCTCTTACCTCCAGTGACATCCTTAATAATGTCATCCAGCGAGGCACCAAAAAGCCTCCCACCTTTGAAGGGTAAGTCTGCCAAGGCCTTCTTGCAAGCCTGGTCAGCGGACTAGCATTTTAGCCAAATTAGGCAGCATATTACCACCACAAATACAGAGGCCCTGGATATTAAGGGGGCCGCATCCAGCGTGGCATCAGACATACACAAGGCCCTGCACCAACTGGTTGGCCAGTGTTACACACTCCAGAGGGAGCGGATGTTCCTCCACAGTCTGGCGCAAAATCTTTGCCCAGTCAGTGAGTGTCTGAGACACCAAGGTTGCAGCCAAAATAGGCCGCAACGCAGACCCCAGCAAGGTGAACATGGTCCTGCTCAGCGCCTCGGACCTCCTATCAGTATGGTCCTTAAATGCAGGGGTCCCCTCTACAGCGAGAGTGGTTACTTTATTTAACCGAGCGACCGGGGTGTCAACAACCAGAGGAGAAGCCCATTTTTTCAAAAGGCTCTCCTCAAAAGGGTACCTGACCGCCAAACGCTGAGGGACCGCAAAGGTCCTCTGCGGCTTTTTATAAAAGAAGGACACATAGGGGAAAACTTTTACAGAACGGGTCGATTTGCTCGACCCAAAAGAGACTGACCACTCCATGGAAGCCTCATCTGCGTCCAGCTTAAGGGAGCAGTGATAAGTTCACTAACAAGTGCCCTGTCTTGCGCTAACCCAGACAAGGGGTCCTCCTCACAAGGAAGGTCCTGGTCCGCCTCTTCTGACAACCCAGAACCGGGGTCCTGTGCCGCAGCAAGGCCCGGGTCTGAGTCAGAACCTTCCCCTGGCGATGGCGGGGGAAGGGGTCGCTTTTTACCCCCCTTGCGCTCACACGCCGCTTCCACCCTGGCAACAAACGATTCCTGGACTTTCGACAAAGCATCCATGGTAACTGCAGGGGCACCGGCTGCTGCCTCTGGCATGTATGGGGAAGAAGGGCCAGACACTGACTCCATGACACAGCTGACAGCTCTCAGGAACTAAGTCAAAAAAATAAACTGAAAAAGGTCAACCCTCCTTGCTGCACTGACCGGGGGGGGGGGGTTACCCAGTGGACTCACCAACCCAGCAGGAGACCGCTCAGGGCCGCTGCCCGCCTTCCGTCTCCACAGCGTGTATGAGGAAGAAAAAACTGAGAATTGTGCCGTCCAGGAAGCCAGCACTAGAGGCCAAACCCACACCAAAATGGCCGCCAGACGCCTCAGAGACAATTTGGGTGCGACAAAAAAAACATGGCCGCCCGCAACAACAACCTGCAGCATGGCACAGCCATGGCAAAATGGCCGGCAATGGGAATTACAATAGAAACCAGCAGGCATACAAAAAATGGCGCTAGCGCCGCAAAAATGGCGCCTAAGCACCGCAATGTGGACGAGAAGGCCTAGGCAGGGACTTCCCCAGAGGAGAGCACCCCCCACAGAAAAAATGGGCCCGACACCCCACGGTCCCCCACTGAGAACCGGAGTACCCCCACAGGTACGCCCCGGTCGCAGCGAGCCCTAGGGCAGAAGGGGATAGTGATAGAGAGCAGGGAAAGGGAGGACAGGAGACCCCGCAATCCCTCAGACGCCCAGCTGTTTCCACCTGCCGAGGCAGGAGGAAAAGTACTTACCCGTCTATGCGAGGACCCGCTGGTGCGTCCTGGACAGACCTACAACCGTGTGGGAGTAGCTGTCGGCCGGTCCATTGTGTGAGACAACAAGCAGCCCAGTCATATGTGGACCCCGGAGCCTGTGCTCACCGGACACCCCTGGAGCCATGGGGTATGTCATGGTCAGAACCAAGCGCGAAGCAAGGGACTGGCACGCTCGATGGCCGGAACTGGGAAGACTACAAGGATCTATATATCCAGCCTGTCGCCCAGCCGGCAGTTGATTGAAGATCACAAAAAAAGAAAAAAAAAATCGTCTGTACTCTGGGCCCAAAAGGGAGCCACGTCCTCCTCTGCTAGACGGAAAAAAAACTGAGCTGCTGACTGCAGGGCGGAGGGTTATGTCTGGAGGGACCGCCCCCTGGACGGGGCTGTTCATCTCTGATTATTGTAACGTGTTTTTAATTATCTAACATTTTCTGCCTAGTCCTCTCCTATAAACAGGAACATAACCCACACGTCAAGAATTGAGAAGGCTGTGTCCGTCCATGGACGAAAAGAGAAATATAAATTTGCCACACAAACCATTTTGCATTTTCAATTTTATATGACCATTTTGCATTTTCAATTTTAAATTACAAATTACCTTTCCATTTCACTCTTCAGCCGATGTAATCACTGCGGTTTCTTCCTCTACCAAGATGGCTGTCTTCACACAGGAAGACAGTGCAGTAAAAAAGGTATAGCAAGTGATAAGTAGGGCAAAGAGGAGTTGCAGCAATCCTGCAGGCAAGGCTGGTTGCCCTTTGCCCTTTGCTGTTTTTGTTTACACCAATTTTTAATAGAACCCATCAGGAGGAAAATTTGGGAACTGCGATTACTTCCTGTTGAAGTTGCATGCAACAGGATGGTTATTGTTTCTTTTGATTCACTGTTTAGTGTAACTGTACAAAAACAAGTTAACAATGGCAGCTCCCATATTTCTCTCCTTACAGGTTCTAATAGAAATAGAATTGAGGGGGAAGAATATATTTCCAAATAAAAAAAAATGAAAACCATATTGACAACAACATACAATTGAATAGTAGGAGAAAAAAGCTAGCCGAAACACTAAATATTACCTTTTTATGAGAAAGCAGCATACAATTTGAATGCTCATGTTCACATGAAACTTCATAATCTGGAAGCAGGTCTGTCATCTCCTGTACAAAGTGAACAACTTCCTCATGCCAAGGCACATTTGCCATTGTTAAATTGCTAGCTGAACTTTCACCACAGTACGTCACACCCTGTAAGTTGCAATAAAAAAAATAAAAAAATATAATAAGCAATTGAAAACAAAATATAAAATAACACACTAGGTGAAAAAGTTACATAGCATTTAGAGAACACTAGAGGCTAAGAAGTGACAATAAAAATGGGATATTTTTTGTGTACATTTACACACAATGTGCCTCTCTCTCTCTCTATACACACACACATACATACATTTTAGTCTGTTATATACAAAACAATGTTAAAGTTGAGTGTACAGACGTTAAACTGAAAAAAACAGCTCAATTCAGGGGTCTAGGTGTTCCTGCACATAACCTTTACTTACCCTTCTAGCATGGTTTAGGCGCCCTAAAATCCACAGCATTTAGTAATACAAATACTGACTTTAGATATAAGTTTGCCAGTATTTAGCTCTAATAGCCAGGTAGAAAGCCGAATTAAAGCCGGGTTCTAATATTTAAAAAATATAATAAATGAGGCTGAGCTCTGACTTGCCCTCTCAATTAACTTAGTCCAGAACTACAAAAGGGTACTTTTCTGACCAAATAGTGGCAAGCAGAAGGACTAGCACTCAAGGTCCTGAAATGAAGAGATATAAGTATTCGTTTAAAACAAAAAACATGTCCTACTTACCTGCTCTGTGCAATGGTTTTACACAGAGCAGTACTGAACATCTTCTGGGGTCTCCCGCTGGTGCTACTGGATTCTCCCCCCTTCCAAGTGCCTCCATAACAAGCCGCTTGCTATGGTACACTTGTGTGGGCTTGGTCCCAAGTCAGGCTGTACGCATTTTTTGACACACACACACACACACACACACACACACACACACACACACACAGAGCAGGATCAAGATCGGACTCAGGTAAGTATTGGGGGGGGGGGGGCTAGAGGATGGACATGGGTTGGGAGCTGAACACAGAATTTTTTTTTTTTAAACTTAATTCAGAATCTACATTAGGTATAAAACCTTCTGCCTTTACAACTACTTTAAAGCTCCCCTTTTACCTTAGCTAACTGTATAGGTTGACTTTAAAGTTTACAAGGTCTGCAAGTGCTTTCCTCTCTCCTTTTGTCAGCATGTTTACTTTCAGCACATGCACACTGCAGTGAAGCCCGATTGGCTTCAGATGCTGTCCCCCCCACCCAGAGGCGGCTCTCTAATTAGGCAAATTAGGCGGTCGCCTTAGGCCTCGCCCCCACAGGGGCCTCACGGCTGCCTAATTTGCCTAAAGAATTGGTTAGAGAAAATTCTATAAACTGTGAATTCATAGTTCATAGAATTTAAAACTCTTAATATATGCAATTTATACAGTTAATTTTTATCGCTTGAATTATTTTTCCCATTTTGGATGTGAATGGGGCCTCATGTCTCAGATTTGCCTAAGGCCTCAGAAAGCCTAGAGCCGCCTCTGCCCCCACCGTCTGTGCACTGCTATATTAGAGATTACAAGAGGTTGGTGTTGACAGATTTAGACATTTACACCAACTTGTTTGTAGAATTTTTTTTTTGCTGAAATAAAAGGTTAACTCCATTATTGTTTATAGATCTGCCCAGAGCAAAGTTTTTAATCTATTTAAAGCCACGTACGGCAGCCGGTCCGACAGAAGACGGCCAAACGTGTGGCTTATATCGAAGGGGCATGACCAAAAGAAAGGTCTGCCGATCGATATCCGACCACTGCGCTCAGCCAATGGCTGAGAGCGCTCACCAGTGAGTTCTGATGGGGGGGGGGGGGGCATCCCTCTGTCAAAACATAATAGCTTAGTGGGGAGATCCCTGTACTAACATTGGATAGCTAGTATAGCAACTTCTCCTGAGCTCCTCAGTTTTGTTTTTCCTTTCCTGGGTTGAACGAAAGAAAAACTGCTAGTGTGTACCAGGCGGAACTGTTCATTGTTGGATTAACATTTGTAAATAACTGTACCCATTTGAAGATTGGCTTCACTTTGTATGAAGATTGTTTTCATCTCAGCTGCTTTTAAGATATTACTATTTTACAAATTGAATAGCTTCATAAAAATAAGTAAAAAAGTGTGAAAACTATGGAGCAGTAGTTTGGGCAGCAAGCCAACTATGTGCAGGACAAATATTATAAATTGTAAAAGTTTGCTTGCTCGCTCACGCCTTTTTTACTGAATAACGGCTTGAATCAGTATTAGAATGTTGTGCTTGAATCCTGCAAAGCTAATCTCCAAGCTGTTCTGTTCCACAAGTGCTGGCATTCAGTCAGCAAAGTTCACAGTTAAAATATATTTGAAATTCTCTTTGCCATCTTGGCAGTGTTGATGTGAATAGAACACACTGGATTGGTTACATTAATGAGGACTGCATATCCAGAAAAAGTATTTTGAAGCTATGCTAGTGTAAGGTAAGGAAAATCTGTATAAAACACTGGCAAGGTGGATTTCTTGGTTTCTTTTTAAATTTCCTCAGACAGCCCTGTCCATGGAAAATAAAAATAAGCATTCGGTTATCCATGTTTTATTCAAGAGTCTGCAATAGACTTCCTAATGCATTTGTCAGAGTGGAAAAAAATCAGTAGTTTGTCCATTTATGCTTCACAGTCTTTGCTATGGGATTAACATAACATTAACTTTCTTCAAGTATAATGACCTATCCTATAAGCAGAGCAGCTTTGTTTTTGATGTACAAAATCAAAGTATCATTTATACTGAAACGTTATGGAGATTTTATAAAGCAAAAAAAATCTAGGACCTGCAATTTTTATTGGTCATTTTTAAAGTTACAACCACCCTAAACCGGGTTTATGGTGTCCCTTAGAAACTACTGACTTTCCATCTATACTCGCTGCATAATTTTTAGTGGCGGCAGCAGCAGTGGGTTTATTTGTTCTCAAAATCATATGGGTATGGCGACTACAGCAATAGCCTGGGCACAGTCTTGACCAATGGTGTACAGAACAGTTGTGAGAAAGCTTGTAAATCCTAGGGATTTGTTTTAAACCCCTTCACGCCGTCGTAAAGCAAATACGCAAACTCGGCTTGAAGGGGTTGTACCGTTTTTAGCGCAGTCAGCTTTCTTGTGATGACAACCAATTTGGCTAAGAAGCCACTCGGCTGTTATTCCAAGCAGGGGGAGGGGACTACCTTTTCCCAGCTTGCCCGGGCTCTCCGGTCCCACCAGGAGACCCGAGCGACCAGTCGGCACGCCCGCCAACTGGCCGTAGACCCAAACTAAGCCAGAATCGGCTTTGATCGGATCTAGTAGTCCCGATGGGGGTCATGACATCACTTCAGGTTTACAAAATACTTAAAGGCGCAAAATAATAATAATAATAAAAAAAAAGACAGCATTAAAAACTGCCAACTTGGCGTTTTTTGCATGCTTTTAAAGTGCAAAGGAGGGATTTTGGGTCTTCCAGACCCCAGATCCCTCCATAAAAAGAGTACCCATCACTGCCTATTACTGTCACAAGGGATGTTAACATTCCTTGTTACAGAAATAAAAGTGATCAGAAAAAAACGAAATTTAAAAAGGGACAGTGTAAAAAAGAAGATCTAGGCAGAATGTTAGAAACATACATTCTAGAACAAAACCAGAGCTGAACAGCCCCGCCCAGGGGGGCGGTCCCTCCGGACATAACCCTCCTACCTGCAGCCAGCAGCCTCAGTTCGTAACAAAGCAGTACAAACCATAAAAGAAGGGTGGGTGCAGTGTCAGTCCATGGACGTCAGAGAAACGGATTTTACGGTGAGTACAAAAATCCTATTTTCTCTTATCGTCCATGGACTGACACAGCTCTCATACTGTTTACGTGTGGGACGTCCCAAAGCAGTATCAGAAAAGGGAGGGAGCAATAGTAAAGGAACAACCAAAACTTCACTCCAAACTAGCAGAGCTCCTCAACAGAGGAGTTGCAACATTAAACAGCGGCCTGCAACACTTTGCGGCCGAAGGAAGCATCCGAAGATGCAGCCACATCAACCTTCTAGAATTTTGAAAAGGTATAAACGGACGACCAGGTCGCCGCCTTGCACACTTGTGCAACCGACGCTTGATGTGTCGGAAAGCCCAGGAAGCACCAATTGCCCTGGTGGAATGCGCCGTAACCGGAAAGGGAGGCGCCCGCCCCTTAATGGCATAGGTCTGTATAACAGTCTGTCTGATCCACCTAGAAATGGTGGCAGACGACACCGCTTGGCCCTGTTTTGGACCAGAGACAGACACAAACAGTGAGTCAGACTTCCGAATAGAAGCAGTAGCCACCAGGTACACCCGTAAGGCTCGCACCACATCTAAATTGTGAAGCGCAAACTCTCTAGGATGCGATGGGTGAGGGCACAAGGACGGAAGGACAATGTCCTCATTAAGTTGAAAAGCCGAAACCACCTTAGGAAGGAAAGACGGTCGCAACACCGCCTTATCCTTATGGAGGACCAGGTAAGGCGACTTGCATGACAGAGCCGCCTACTCAGACACCCGTCTAACAGAAGTGATGGCCACCAAGAAGGCCACCTTCCGAGACAAAGTTAAAATGGAATATCTGATATTTTCACAGGGAGGTTCCTGAAGAACCGAGAGCACCAAGTTCAGATCCCAAGGAGGGAGCGGAGGCTTGGCAGGTGGAACATGGCGAACCCCCTGCACAAAAGTGCTAACTAAGGAATGACCTGCTAGGGGTCGTTGAAAGAAAATGGCCAAGGCCGAAATCTGACCCTTAATTGTGCTCAAAGCCAGCCTTTGGGCCACGCCACGCTGCAAGAACCGCAGGATTCTGGGGACAGAGTACGTCCGTGGATGCCAGTCTAGCTCTTCGCACATAGCGATGTAAGCTCTCCAGGTACGGTGATAGATCTTTCTAGAAGAAGACTTCCGTGCTCTAAGCATGGTTGAAATTACTGAATCCGACAGGCCTCGGTCCTTCAGTATTTGGCTCTCAATAGCCATGCCGTTAAAGCCAGAGACTGTAAAGCAGGATGAAAGATAGGACCTTGGAGACAGAAGGTCCTCCCTAAAGGGCAGTCGCCAAGGGACATCCGCAATGAGACGTACCAGATCTGCGTACCAGTGACGTCGAGGCCAATCTGGGGCAATGAAAATCCCCGGAATGCCCTTGGCCTCTACCCTGCGCAGCAGACGAGGAATCAACTGCAGCAGAGGGTAAGCATACATCAAGCGATACTGACCCCATGGGGCCACCAACGCGTCTGAGGCATCCGCCCAGGGGTCCCTGGACCTAACCACAAACCGACACCTTGCGATTGAGTCGAGATGCCATCAGGTCGACATCCGGTGTGCCCCACCGCCGACAAAGAAGCTAAAACACCTCCGAATGCAAGGACCACTCCCCCTGGTTTAGGGACTGGCGACTCAGATAGTCCGCCTGCCAGTTTTCTACGCCCGGAATGTAGACGGCCGACCGTGCCGGCACGCTTATTTCCACCCACCTTAGGATGTGGGCGACCTCGGATGCCGCAGCCGAGCTCCGAGTGCCCCCCTGATGGTTGACATACGCCACGGCCGTGGCGTTGTCCGACTGAATTCTGATCGAGCGGCCCTGTAGCCTCTTCGACCACACGGAGAGACACACAGTCTGATCGCCCGCAATTCCAGGACGTTGATTGGTAGCCCTTGAGCTGACAGGACTCCCCAAACTCCTCCCCAGCCCGTCAGGCTGGTGTCCCTCGTGACCACCATCCACTGGATGGGGAGGAATGACTTCCCGGCCCGAAGAGCCGGGGATCTCAGCCACCACGTCAGGGACGCCTTGACAGAGTGACTCACCTGGATCTGAAGATCCAATGACAAGGGGACTTGTCCCAAACAGACAGAATTCCCTTCTGCAAAGCCCGAGTGTGTGATTGGGCATACGGAACCGCCTCGAAGGAGGCCAACATAAGTCCCAGGACTCTCATGCAGAAACAAATTGACGACCATTTTCGGAATGTCAGAACCCGCACTGCCGACTGAAGTGTCAGTAACATCTCCGAGGGTAGAAACACCTTCGCTGCCGAAGTGTCCAGGGATCAGACCCAGATACTCCAATCGTTGTGGGGACTAGAACCGACTTCTGCATGTTCAGAAGCCACCCAAAGTCCGGAGGGTCTGACTGACTATTGTCACATTTTCCAGCTAGCCCACGATAACAATTCCTTGCGGTCTCAGCAAAGCAAGAACCGGTGCAAGCACTTTGGTGAAAACCCGTGGTGCAGATGCTAGGCCGAAGGGAAGAGCCACGAACTGATAGTGGACTTCGCCAATGGCAAAGCGCAGAAACCTCTGGCAACTTGCGCAGATTGGAACGTGCAAGTAAGCGTCCTTGATATCCAAGGACGCCAAAAAGTCCCCTTCGTTGAGTGTTGCAATCACCGTGCGAATAGATTCCATCTGGAATTTTAGTACCTTCACATAGGCATTCAAGGCCTTGAGGTCCAGGATTGGCCGGACCCGTCTTTCTTTGGGACAACAAACAGGTTCAAGTAAAACCCCTGAAACCTCTCTTGTGACGGAACCAGCACAATTACTCCGCACCTGAGCAAATCCTGTACGGCCCCCAAGAGGGCCGCCCGGCGGGCAGGAAGGAGAGGGAAGTTTGAGGGAAAGAACCTGTTTGGGGGCCATGAGCGAAACTCTATCCTGTATCCCGAGGTGACCACCTCGCACACCCACCGGTCGGAGATCTGGGAGGTCCACCGAAGCGTAAACCTGCGAAAACATCCCCCCACCCCAGAGTCGGGCAGGGGCAAGACTTCATGCGGTGGTGGGCTTGGGAGCTCGCTTGGTAGGCTTACGCACCCAGGGACGCTTATGTCCCCCAGTCGCACTTTTTTCAGTCTGGGCGGGCTTACCCGTGGATTCTGACTGACGAAAAAACGTGTTCTTCACCGGAAAGGAAGGGCCCGGCCTACGGTGGGGCTCCTTTCCCTTAATAGACTGAGGAAGGAAGGTGCTCTTACCCCCTGTGACATCCTTAATGTCATCCAGGGCGGTCCCAAACAGTCTACCGCCCCTAAAGGGCAAGTCAGCCAGGAGCTTTTTAGAAGCTAGGTCGGCCGACCAGCATTTCAGCCAGATAAGGCGACGCAGCACCACAGCAGAGATAGAGGCCCCGGATATTAAAGGGGCCGCATCCAAAGTGGCATCGCACACAGACTAAACCCTGCGCAAGTTGGTGAGCCAGGGCAATGGTCTCAGGAGGGAGATTATACTCCTGTACCGTCAGGATGGGCAAAGATTTTGCACAAGTGTCGCCGCCACTATAGGGCGTAAGGCAGACCCCAATAAGGTAAACATAGTTCTACTCACTACTTCTGACCTCCTGTAAGTGGCATCCTTAAATGCAGCAGTCCCTTCAATTGGGAGCGTGGTAGCCTTATTCAAAACGGGCGACCGGGGGTCGACCACTGGGGGGAGAGCCCACTTCTTAACCAGGTCCTCCTCAAAAGGGGTACCTTATAGCTAGGCGCAGCGGGACCGCCAGTCTTCTGCGGCTTATCCCAGACTTGGTCAATGAATGTATCAAAAAAAAGGCACATATGTTAAGACCTTTTTTGAAGAAACGGCTTTAAAGGAACCAAAGGAGACAGCTTCCACCTGAGGTTCCTCAGCCTCAACATTCAGCTTGAGAGTGTCCCTCACAGCATCAATGAGTTCACTTACAAGCACCCTGTCAGTTACTGGTTCAGAACTGGGGTCTTCCTCACAAGGAATGTCCTCTTCAAAAACATTAAAATCCTCAGAGCTAGGGTCCTGAGCAGCAGTAGCTAGGCCCATATCTGAGACAGAGCACTCCCCTACAGGAGAATGTGCGGAGGGGGCGCTTTACAGCTCCCTTGCGCTCGCACACCACTTCCATTCTGACAAGGAATGATTCCAGGACTGCCGACAACTGGTCCATAGGGACCGCAGATGCAGGAGCACTGCCAGTTGCCTCTGACAAGTGTGGAGAAGCAGGTGAACCAGACTCCATACTGCCACCCTCTGAGACCTTATACACTATTACAGTGAATAATACAGTCCACCCACTGGCTGCGCTGAGGCTGAGGAGGGGACACCAACCCTTAAGGACCGCTCAGTTCCGCTGAATGAAACCGCGCTGCAGCGCGAGTGAATCCTGAGGAGAGTGTGAGGAATTTGTAAGGAGACTGAGGAGATTCGTGCTGCAGCAGCGCCGATAGAGGCCGAAAGTGAAAGTGCGGCGGCTTCAAGAAAATGGCCGCCGGACGCATGTATATCTGCGCCATTAAACCACGGCAAAATGGCCGCGGAGCGCATTATTTAAATTCACAATACAGCGCTAATGGCGCACGCAATGAAATCCCCACACTCACACATCAGAACACTGCTCCTCTCCCAACACAGACATGAGCGCCCCCCGCCAGGCCAGAGCGACCCCCAAGTACCCCCACACAGTACAGCACCAGTACAGGGTGCAGAGAGCAGCATAACAGGGAGAAACCTCCCAGATAAAGAAACACAGCCAGCATGTACTCACCTGCAGCAGGAGAGACTACTTACCCGTCCCTTTAGAGGGACCCACTGGCTTGTTTCAGACAGACCCATCACAGAGTAGTACTGAGTAGCTGTCGGCCCGGTCCACCGCAAAAGATACAGACAGGTACTGTTCAATCTTGAGAGGACCGCGGGAGCATAAAAGCAACCCGGCCACCCCTGGAGTCATGGGGTATGTCGTGAACTGAGTCTCACGCGCACAAGGCGAGGATCAGCACGCTCGATGGTCGTACGAGGATACCAGTGTACTCAACCTGTTGCCCAGCCGACAGTTGAAGGTCTCAAAAATAAAATAACAAAATTCCCAAAGGAATAAAATTTAAAAGTAAAATCTTCCAGGAGACTGGCTCCTGAGAGAGCCACGTCTTCTACTGCTAGGCAGAAAAAAAACTGAGGCTGTTGGCTGCAGGTAGGAGGGTTATGTCCGGAGGGACCGCCCCCTGGGCGGGGCTGTTCAGCTCTGGTTTTGTTCTAGAATGTAGGTTTCTAACGTCTAACATTCTGCCTAGATCTTCTCTTGCGAGCAGGGATATATACCCACACGTAAACAGTATGAGAGCTGTGTCAGTCCATGGACGATAAGAGAAATATGGATTTTAAGAAATGTCAGAAAAAGGCTTAGGCACGAAGGGGTTAATTTCTGAATAAATGGTTCTCAAAATGTGATGCAATTTTTTTTTCTAAATCCTAATAAAAAAAAAACTTTAAATATTTAAAGAAGCAAGATCCATCTTTCTGAGCATGTTTCACGTTACACTCATATTAAGGCTCCTGTCAATTTTGAAGGGACTGTGCATGAGTGCACCCTCACAGCCATGTCATTTATTAACAGAGTTGTAAATGAAAAAACACTAAAAGTCCCATCTGCCACCAAGACAGAGGGACTGCAGTTCTCAATGGAGCACAAGTGTGGTGACATTGACTTTGTAGCCCTTTGATACTTACTCCAGCCCTGGGGATGAAGGCGTGTGATGAAATGCAGGCTTCCCAATCATGGGACCTCCATGAGTGGCTGCCACACTGGTCACATGATCGGAAGCTTCTAAAAAAGGTAAATATTGACTGGGAGCGGTTTTTACAAGCTGGTAGCGGGAAGTGAGTACAGAAGAGTTGTTTCCCATGGACACATATGCACTGGCATGGCGTTAAGACCTACCCATCTTGCCACCACATACACTTGGGGCCGACAGGAACTGGTTAAACATCAAATTTATATAATAATCTCCAAAGCAGACTTATATTTCATTACCAATAAAAGGGGTGTTAGTAGTTACTAAGTTTTTTTTATATATGAATTGCATGTATACAGTATGGAGAGCAGTGAAAGAGTGCGTGTGTGAACAAAATAACTTACCTTGACCTCAATAAAGTCAGGTTTGCCGATGGTGACTAGATCTGCATATGCTTTTAGCTCATCCACATTCCATGCCTTCACTAGGGTTAACCGGTAGACAGTGCGTTGTTGCTGTTAAATACAGAATAGTAATATTCAATAATACAGACCAATGCAAGTAGCGGTGCTCAAAAATTTCTGAGCTGTGAGTGAATAAAAGTTATGTGATTTGCATAATTAGCACTCAGGTGAAGTAAACAGAGAGTGAATGAAAGCCAGTACTGTTGTCAGTAGGAAATGTTCCATTTGCAATTCCAAGGAACGATCCTGAGTATACTTGCAAATCCCTCAAAAAGCACCAGTCATCTAGACCCAATGCATGTAGCCATTTTGTACAATGAACTATAATGAGGATGCATGCCATCAATGTGCTATAAACAAACAACAGTAACTTACTTATTACATTTACAAATTATTTGCAATTTCTGCATTGGTGCAGAAATGAAAGCAATTCATCAGAAATATAAATCATTTGTTCACTCTACCAGTGTCCAGTTACGTATTTTCTGCAGAGTTTTGGCTGCACACAAACTGGCTGCAGGTACTTTTGTTTTGAAAAGTGAAAGCAAGAAAAAAAAAAAAAAAAAACATTTTTTTTTTTATAAAGCAAAGAAAAAGGCAGCAAACATCTGAAATGCTCGACAAGGCTCTTAGCAAATACCTCAGAGTGTCTACTTTCCGAAAATGGGTCATTTGTTGATGTTTTTACTATCCTGGCATTTTCGGTTCTCCAAAACCGTGATAGGTAGTCCGGAAACAAAATATACGAGTTACAAAGCCTGAAGGTGATCATTGAATTTTGGGCCCCATATGCAGCTAGGCTCCCAAAAAGTCTCACACAAGTTGTATCCCCACACTCAGAAGAAGTAGCAGAATGTGTTTTGGGGTGTAATGCCATGCAAACCCATGACGTGTGTCAGAAATATCTCAGTAAAGTGACAACTTTGTGTTAAAAAATGTTTATGGCAAAGAAAAAAAAAGAGATCTTCCAAAGACTCATAATGCCTCTCAGTAAATACCTTGGAGGTGTCTACTTTGCAAAAAGGGGTCATTTGGGAGGTGTTTGAACTATCCTGGCATTTTAGGGCCTCTAAAAACATTACGTGTATAGACAGTATCAAGAGTTTCTGCCACACTCCTAATGTTGGGCATACTGTACATGTAATGTTCATGATTGATGTGGATCAAGAAACCTCTGCCAAAAAAAAAGTGTCTGGTATGCCCACCATTAGAAGCTTCCGCCACGCATCCACACACTCTTCTAAAGTTGGGAATACATGTAATTTTTTCTATTGCCAAAGCATAGGAGCTTTTTCATAGACAGAAGATGGAGTAATCTCCCCCTGTAGGCACTAGCGTATGCATTCTGAGAGCAGCACCCTGCTGCTACAAAGATCAGTGCTGCAGCTGATTGGCGTTTCTGCAAAGAAAACCAATTACCGCAACCATAACAAATAACATTATCTCAGTAAAACAACTTTTTGCTTTACCATAACATTTCCAGCTTTTGATTTTGGGGTCTCTGAAAATTTGACAAGTTTCCAAACATCTTTAGAGACCCTTCTTTGTGCAGAATTATGTGCGTGATTGATGTACCCTAGCCTAATACTCCACTAGTGTGTGGTAGCGATGGAACCAGTCCTTGATGCAGAGGCCAGGTGTCACACATCATTACGCGTTTACTACTGGCACATCTTTTTTGGGATGTAATTTGTGTTGGGAAACCTTGGAGGACATCTGGAAAATGCCTCTCGTGCAGCTGGATAACTGCATCTGCATTTTGGCCACAGTGCCTTCTGGATACAAAAAGGCTGCGATGATCGCTTCCTAAAATTTTAGGAAGGATCCGGTTCTTCAAGTAACTTTGTAAAAAACAAAAGTATTGCATACCGCCAATTGAAATAAATATAAACAAACTTTTGTACCAGTGTCTAACTCTGTGGAAGGCTAAATACAGCTTCATAATTTGGTCATTGAAGTCTACACTTCCCATATAAAGATTATAGTTGTGGACAAAGGCTTTTCAAGGACACCAGACACCATGTTAATTTGGACCGTCGTGTCTGCGTGAATGGAAGACAGGATGAATACATTCCGTTTTTCCTTAAACTTCCCTGCAAATAGTTATTCGCTGCGCAAGTAGACCCCCCCCCCCCTTTTCCAAGTGGTGTTAACCAGCTGTTTGGGGAAGCCCCTACAAATTTTTTGAATGAACAAAATGTCTAAATAAGAGTATATTTTTTTAATATATATATATACATACACACACATACATACACACACTATATATATATATATATATATATATATATATATATATATATATATATATATATATATATAAAATCTCCTGTGGCCTTTTCACAGAGTTCTTTCATGCTTGCTGAGGAGATATTGCGTTATTGCCAGCCTGCCAGTATGTACAGGGAACTCTTCTATGCAGAAGTTTTGTTGGAGCATATACACATCTGGGAATTTCTGGGAGAGGTCATTTATGAGGGGCCAAATTTTGTGGAGCCGATCATAGTCTGGGTCACCCCACAGACATCAGAGGATTTTTCACTGAAATGCGTAAAACGCATTATTGTCTCATATCTTTCCTGGCCACTGCAGCAAAGAACACGGACATATGATGAATCCGGTATGTAGTACTGCAAGCGGTCCTTGTGATCTGTCAAACTCGTTTTACATAATGGCCGCCCAGTCTCCTCCTCCCTCGCTTTATAAGCACTCCATCTAAACCTTATATATGGTTTGACAAAGGGGCGGTCCTTACTGCGTACAAAGGGGTAGCCATGCCCCCACACCATTCTCTGCATCTCCATCATGGCTCTATCTCGTCACCGGCATCGTGCTCTACATCGCTGCCTCCCTCTCTGAAACTTGGGCTGCCTGGCTGCTATTAGCATTGCTTCCACAGCCTATTCCACACGCTCTTCCAGCTACCTTCAGAACTAACAAGCCGAACCTGCCGAGCACTGCAGTTTTCCGATGCAGATGTTTTTATGCCTTGATCCTTTTAATAAATGCG
The DNA here is from genome assembly GCA_029206835.1 of Rana muscosa. Taxonomy (NCBI): domain Eukaryota; kingdom Metazoa; phylum Chordata; class Amphibia; order Anura; family Ranidae; genus Rana; species Rana muscosa. The sequence goes on along the minus strand of CM055117.1, from coordinate 605,835,044 downwards.
AGTGCAAATTTAATTCGCTTGTTTTTCACTAATAATCTACACTTATATGGTGGCTCTTCCCAGGTTTTTTTTTTTTTTTTATACAGACCGAGTTTTATCCACTCCTCTAAAAAAGAGAAGCTGCAGCCACCTCTAAGTGATTCTCATTGACTAGGATGGATTTACCTATATGACTTTTGAGACCACTTATATGAATTAATATATATTTGTTTTAGCAGAGACCTCTTCGCCATGGTCTTGGCTAGCTGTCAGGGTGCAGCTGCTTTATACAGGTTCCTACTCAGAATCCTGTAGGCCTCCTCTCACTAGTGTTCCATCTTTAGGACATTTTAGGCACTAAACTTACAGGTACCTAGTAGCGACTATGGGAAAAAGCTCCTGGCTAGCAATCAGGGACGCCTTGCGTGCTAGAAATAAAAATAACTGCTAGCAGAAATTAGGACTGATCTTGATAACACTACGGTTATGTGGACAATGTATCGGAGGTGGCAGTGATCAGTAAAATTATACTGACACTACACTTTTTGGGGGTGGGGCGGGGGCACTAAATCCAAGTGCTGGCAGTGATCGGGGGTGTATCCTGCCAACTCTATTTTTTTGGAGATACTGTATGGATCAGTATCTTTATCACAAACGGAAATAAACTAGACACTATACTAGCAATGGCAGTGATTAGCGACTTAGTGTTGACTGCGATAGTGTGTCGGCCAATACAGCGCTAACCAACACTGACTGGGAGGGATGTCAACTGACCCTGATGCTCTCCGACATCGCTGGTGATACTAATACAGAGATCAATGATAATATAGTAAACTGACACTGTACTAATGGCACTGGCTGGGTGACGGGGCAATCTAAGGGTTAACAGGGCAGCGATCAAAGGGTTAAATGTGGCAAAAATGTGTGCAAGTGTGCTGCTTAAACCCACAGTGTTCTTGCTTTCTCTTCCTGTGCCAAAAAAATTCAGGAAGAGAAGAACAAGATCCTGTGTTTAGGTTCATATACAGGTCCTTCTCAAAAAATTAGCATATTGTGATAAAGTTCATTATTTTCTGTAATGTACTGATAAACATTAGACTTTCATATATTTTAGATTCATTACACACAACTGAAGTAGTTCAAGCCTTTTCTTGTTTTAATATTGATGATTTTGGCATACAACTCATGACAACCCAAAATTCCTATCTCAAAAAATTAGCATATCATGAAAAGGTTCTCTAAACGAGCTATTAACCTAATCATCTGAATCAACTAATTAACTCTAAACACCTGCAAAAGATTCCTGAGGCTTTTAAAAACTCCCATCATGGGTAAGACTGCCGACCTGACTGCTGTCCAGAAGGCCATCATTGACACCCTCAAGCAAGAGGGTAAGACACAGAAAGAAATTTCTGAACGAATAGGCTGTTCCCAGAGTGCTGTATCAAGGCACCTCAGTGGGAAGTCTGTGGGAAGGAAAAAGTGTGGCAGAAAACGCTGCACAACGAGAAGAGGTGACCGGACCCTGAAGAAGATTGTGGAGAAGGACCGATTCCAGACCTTGGAGGACCTGCGGAAGCAGTGGACTGAGTCTGGAGTAGAAACATCCAGAGCCACCGTGAACAGGCGTGTGCAGGAAATGGGCTACAGGTGCCGCATTCCCCAGGTCAAGCCACTTTTGAACCAGAAACAGCGGCAGAAGCGCCTGACCTGGGCTACAGAGAAGCAGCACTGGACTGTTGCTCAGTGGTCCAAAGTACTTTTTTCGGATGAAAGCAAATTTTGCATGTCATTCGGAAATCAAGGTGCCAGAGTCTGGAGGAAGACTGGGGAGAGGGAAATGCCAAAATGCCTGAAGTCCAGTGTCAAGTACCCACAGTCAGTGATGGTCTGGGGTGCCATGTCAGCTGCTGGTGTTGGTCCACTGTGTTTTTTCAAGGGCAGGGTCAATGCAGCTAGCTATCAGGAGATTTTGGAGCACTTCATGCTTCCATCTGCTGAAAAGCTTTATGGAGATGAAGATTTAATTTTTCAGCACGACCTGGCACCTGCTCACAGTGCCAAAACCACTGGTAAATGGTTTACTGACCATGGTATTACTGTGCTCAATTGGCCTGCCAACTCTCCTGACCTGAACCCCATAGAGAATCTGTGGGATATTGGGAAGAGAAAGTTGAGAGACGCAAGACCCAACACTCTGGATGAGCTTAAGGCCGCTATTGAAGCCTCCTGGGCCTCCATAACACCTCAGCAGTGCCACAGGCTGGCTGCCTCCATGCCACGCCGCATTGAAGAAGTCATTTCTGCAAAAGGATTCCCGACCAAGTATTGAGTGCATAACTGAACATAATTATTTGAAGGTTGACTTTTTTTGTATTAAAAACACTTTTCTTTTATTGGTCGGATGAAATATGCTAATTTTTTGAGATAGGATTTTTGGGTTTTCATGAGCTGTATGCCAAAATCATCAATATTAAAACAAGAAAAGGCTTGAACTACTTCAGTTGTGTGTAATGAATCTAAAATATATGAAAGTCTAATGTTTATCAGTACATTACAGAAAATAATGAACTTTATCACAATATGCTAATTTTTTGAGAAGGACCTGTACAAGACACAGGACCGTGCTGTGATTGGCTACAGCCGATCAGCAAGTTCATAGCCAAAATTATTGGTCGAAACCTGCTGACAAACGTGTACGGTAGCCAATGACCGCACGTGCGCCTCCAAACCCAGGAGAAAAGAATGACAACATGTACATATATGCAATTGTGTCTGTACCGCCCGCCTGCTCGCAGTATATTTACTGTCGGCAGGTGGTTATTAATTTTGTAGGATATACTAAAATAATTAAATCCAGGTTCATGGTCAAGGTGTAGGTTCTTGATCATATAATAAATAAGTAGCAGTGTGACAGTTAGTTAATACATATGCATATATAGTGTAACCTGCTGTTACTGTATATAGCCTGAAAGATCTGACTTCTGCTGGGTAAGGAAAAATCATTATGTGTTTTGCTCCCCTGTTAAATCCCTGAAGCATATTTGTCAAAAAGGGCCATATCAGCTGCTCTAGCTATTAATGACAAGTATCCTCAAACTGTGGTTGTCAACAGACATTCATAACTGTCCTGTGGCATTTAGTCGAAGACCTCAGCTTGCGAAATATTCTGCCTTGCCCGTCTCTTTGCCTTAATACACATTTCCCAAACAACTAACTTTTTGCAAACTGCTGCATTTATAATTTTTACTCCAAAATTTTAACCATTAATGCACAAAAAGATTTATATTTTCAATCTGAAAGTAGCAAAGGAAATTATTATTTGGGTATACAGTAACATGCCTTTACTGGAGCAGTAAAACTGAATGCACCAGAATGATCATAGTGCAAAGCCAACTTCTTGGTAATACAGGCCTAACAGAAAACGATTTGCACTGAAAGTTAATGTCCTATCAATGAAACAGGGAATGGAACAGTAGTACAACAAAATAAGAATTGAACAAAAAAGGGTGGCAACAAACAGTTCATTCACATGCGTGTTGATTAATGAAGCAACGCTCATTTGCACACCTACAGTAGGTGCCGCCGATATTGTGTCAATCTCGCCGCTTCTAGCGGCGAGATTGACACCCTATGAGCTCCAACGCGAGAGACAGCGCCAAGCTGTCTCGTCATCGGGAAAGGAAACTGGGTTTGGGTTTGAAAGGCACTGCGTTTGGTATGAATCCTGAGCGGGAACTCCACGCCAATTTTTAAAGAAAAAAACGGCACGGGTTCCCCCTCCAGGAGCATACCAGGCCCTTGGGTCTGGTCTGGATTTGAAGGGGAACCCTACGCCGAAAAAACGGGGTGGGGGTCCGCCTCAAAATCCAAACCAGACCCTTATCCGAGCACGCAACCTGGCAGGCCGCAGGGGAAGACGAGAGAGCGGCCCCCCTCCCTCCTGAACCGTACCAGGCCGCATGCCCTCAACATGGGAGGTTTGGTGCTCTGGGGCAGGGGGGCGACCTGCGGGCCCCCCCACCCCAGAGCACCCTGCCCCCATGTTGATGAGGACAGGGCCTCTTCCCGACAACCCTGGCCGTTGGATGTCGGGGTCTGCAGGCGGGGGGCTTATCGGAATCTGGGAGCCCCCCCCTGATAAGGAGGCCCCCAGATCCCGGCCCCCCCACCCTATGTGAATGAGTATGGGGTACATCGTACCCCTACCCATTCACCTGGTGGAAAAAAATGGCAATAAAAACACAACAGTTTTTAAAAGTATTTTATTGCACAGCTCCGGGGGTCTTCTTCCGACTTCAGGGGGTCTCCGGTGTCGTCGCCGCGCTCTCCGGTTCTTTCTTCTGCCGGGCCACCGCTATCGTCTTCCAACTCTTTTGCTAGCGGGGCCCGGTCTTCTCCGTCACCTTCTCCCCTCTTCTTCTCTCCGGTTCTTTCTTTCTTTCGCGGGGCCTCCGCTAACTTCTTTTAGCTCTTTTGCTAGCGGATGCCCGAAGTCGGAAGAAGACCCCCGGAGCTGTGCAATAAAATACTTTTAAAAACTGTGTTTTTTTTGCCATTTTTTCCACCAGGTGAATGGGTAGGGGTACGATGTACCCCATACTCATTCACATAGGGTGGAGGGGACGGGATCTGGGGGCCCCCTTATCAAGGGGGGGGCTCCCGGATTCCAATAAGCCCCCCGCCCGCAGACCCCGACAGCCAGCGGCCAGGGTTGTCGGGAAGAGGCCCTGTCCTCATCAACATGGGGGCAGGGTGCTCTGGGGTGGGGGGGCCGCAGGTCGCCCCCCTGCCCCAGAGCACCAAACCCCCCCAATGTTGAGGGCATGCGGCCTGGTATGGTACAGGAGGGAGGGGGGCCGCTCTCTCGTCCCCCCTCTTCCCCTGCGGCCTGCCAGGTTGCGTGCTCGGATAAGGGTCTGGTTTGGATTTTGAGGGGGACCCCCACGCCGTTTTTTCGGCGTAGGGTTCCCCTTCAAATCCAGACCAGACCCAAGGGCCTGGTATGCTCCTGGAGGGGGAACCCACACCGGTTTTTGCTTTAAAAATTGGCGTAGAGTTCCCGCTCAGGATTCATACCAAACGCAGTGCCTAGTATTGGCGGGAATCCACGTCGGATCCCGTTCTCGCTATTGCAGCGAGCACGACACGTGTCGCCACCCTGTTGCCGAGATCTCGGCACTCCTGTCGCCGAGAATCTCGGCGATGGGAGCGCGATAGATATACAATATCGGCGGCACCTACTGTACAACATTTATGAGGTGTTTCTCTTGTGTTTTTGAAGTGCTGAAAAAGCTTAAAGAATGCCAATGAAAGTGTTGCTTTTCTAGTGGGAAGTGCTTAAAGGGGTTGTAAAGGTTCGTTTATTTTCTAAATGGGTTCCTTTAAGCTAGTGCATTGTTGTTTCACTTACCTTTTCCTTTGATTTATCTTCTAAATGCTTTTTTTCTTTGTCTGAATTTCTCACTTCCTGTTTCTCCTCACTAAACTTCACACCATCATCAGAGTGGTGTGGAGAAAGCCGGAACAGCTTACGGAACAGCTTACTGAGGAGGAACAGGAAGTGAGAAATTCAGACAAAGAAAACAAAGAAAAAAAAAACATTTAGAAGGTAAATCAAAGGAAAAGGTAAGTGAACCAACAATGCACTAGCTTAAAGGAACCTATTTAGAAAATAAAAAACAAACCTTTACAACCCCTTTAAAGCGGATATGATGTAGAGAAAAAGATCTGCTTTGAGATGTGGTTAGGTTGTGGTGTGACAGCAGACATTTTTGTGAATTCTCTGGATTTGTATAGTTGGATCTCTGATAATTGGTTCAGCTCAGCTTTAAGAAGCAAAAAGCTTTGCCACTAGCAATAATGCTCAATGCCTCTGTTCCTACCTGGCACTGGCTATATTGCTGGCTACAGAACATGTTCCATAAGAAACTATGCTAAATGCACTGTAGTGCAAATCTGCAAAATGTGCATGCTTGATGCTTTTCCCTGCACTCAGAAGCAAATGGTGTTGCTGCATGGCTGCTTTGTACAAACAGGAAGTGGCTGGAGCTGCTCTGTCCTAGTTCTACATTATTTCCTAGTGAATATTGGGATACCTATACGGTCTCTCCCCATGCAGCAGAATATAAATTGGTCTAAACCGATGAAGAATTTTTTTTTTTTTTTCGTTTTATAGCAGAAAGTAAAAAAATTCTTTCAAAATTGTCGTTTTTTTGTTTATAGTGCAAAAAATAAAAACCGCAGAGGTTATCAAATACCACCAAAGGAGAGCTCTATTTGTGGGAAAAAAACATTTTATTTGGGTACAGCGCCGCACGACCGCGCAATTGTCAGTCAAAATAACGCAGTGCTGTATCGCAAACAATGGCCTGGTCAGGAAAGGGGTAAAACCTTCCGCAGCTGAAGTGGTTAGGGTATTAAATAAATACTTACTTTTAAACGCAGGTTCACTTAAATATATTTTTCAAAGAAATATAGATACTGTATATACTCTAGTATAAGCCGAGTTTTTCAGCACATTTTTTTGTGCTGAAAATGGCCCCCTCGGCTTATACTTGAGTCACCTTTTTGCGCCTGATCTCCCCAACTTTGGGGACCCGGTACCGGCCGGCTGTAGGTCCCCTGGGCCCCAACCTTCGCACACATGTAGCCCGATTCTTCCTCTACAAGTATGCAACGTTTGTTGTCAGGGGGACCTACGGCCGGGGAGTACCGATTTTTCAAACCCGGGCACCCCTTCCATAGACTCCCATGTTAACCTGTAATTTCGTTGGTGAACTTGGGGACCCGGTACTGGCCGGTCGTAGGTCCCCTGGACCTGAAACGTAGCACACATGTATCTTCATTTCTTCTTTATAAGTGTGCAAAGTTTTTTGTCTAGGGGACTTACGGTCGGGGAGCAACGATTTTTCAAAGCCGGGCATCCCTTCCATAGACTCCCATGTTAAACGTCAGTCTAGTCATGGACACAGTGAGGCATGCAGATGGACACCCTAGGCATATTATCGAGTCAATAATTTTTCCCAGTTTTTTGTGATAAAATTAGGTGCCTCGGCTTATATTCGGGTCGGCTCATACTTGAGTATATACGGTACATAAATCCAATTTATATTCTGTTATGGTACACAAGCTTAACATATACTGTATGTGCTTGGCTTGGTTAGACACATATGGAATATGTGAGAGGGCTGGGCATCCCGATTTGAATGCTGGACATGGAGAGAAAAAGTTTCCCGTGGGACTTTTTAGCAGCAAGAAATAATTAAAATCATTATTTGGTAAAAAAAAGTTTTTTGATGAAAAGGCGCTTGGCCCTCGTAGATTAAAAATTAGTACATAAATTTATGAACTCCGGTATTTACAAAGCCAGAAATAGTGTATACAAAGACGGTTCAAGTCATGTACAAAGGTGGACAAGATGAATAATAAGATCATACGTCTTGAATGCATATGGTGAACAGAAGAGAGCCCCGATGCATTTCGACCCATTAAGGTCTTCCTCAAGGGGGTCTAATATTCTATGGAATGTCAAAAAACAATATATTAGGATTAAAGCATACTTTAAGCGTCTCCCATTGGTTACAGCAAGTCATAAGGTTAATACAGAATATCTTTCATAGTAGTCAATATCAGTTAATGGAGAGACAGCCGAAAAAAAGGAATGCTATACATATATCTATTTCTAGAGAAATTTGCCTGTACCTTCCTTGCCACATAGTATGGCTGAACCGGAGATTTAAAAAGCTACATTCCGTATGGTCTCCCCAAGTCTCCCAAGAGAGGTCCATGCCGCCAAAGCGTCCGCCTCCCGCTCCAAAGTGGGTCCGCCCCACAGGCAACTCTGCTCACAGGGGGTCACGCACTTAGGATGGGCGCCCCAATTGCGGGCAAGAAAGCAGGTTGGGTGAGTGGGTAGCTGTGTACCCTGTGCCGAGCACCTAGAATTTGTAATAATAATCAATTTCAATGTTGCATATATGTTGCACTTTTTATTAGTTTATATTAGCTTCAAACAGGTGAGGCTAGAGCTCTTAACTGATTCACTTGAGAGGTGTATATGATCCTTGCATGCATTGCTGGGGCTGTCCTATTATTATTTACTATTATGTCAAAGGTATGCCCCAAGACACCAGTATCGATAAAATAACAGATGCTGGCAAATGTTTGTCATTGTATTTATGTTGAAGTAATGTTTTATTTGAGAAATTTAAATAAATGATTATTATATAAAGAATTAAAGAGTAATATACAGTATGTGTGAGTGAAGTGATGGGAAATAAAATAAGAGTGCAAAGTGGGGCATTGGTGACCTATAGGTGAAAATTAATGAGATAGTTTATATTACTAAAAAATAGTGATTGCGAAGGATGAAAAAGCTGGTGGCTCTTTCAAGTGATGTGATAAGAGAGTGTAAATTGTAGAGTGGGTCTAAATTACTTATATTTGTTTATTAAAATAATAAGTATAATAAGTATAAAAAACCTATACTCACGTCACAGAACCTGTGAGTCTATAAGTCTTGATAGAAACATTAAGGTTGGGGACCCTTAAAAGAAATGGTATAATATAACAGTTAAAAAATCAAGTAAAGGTATTGGGTTTTTTGGGGTATTAGAAATTATACTAGCTTAGAGCAATAGCCTGCCGGCTGCATGCTTACCTCTCAGGAAATCAGAAGTCGGGTGTGGTGTGCTTCACAGGAGGTCATCAGACACTTCCCATTGTGGTGTGCGATTTAAATACCTATCCTACCTGTCTGCTGATTTGCAGATCCTCCCTGATAGTAAGCAGGTGCTATGCTTCTCCCCCCTGCCGTCTGCTTGGGGTTCCCTGTGAGTGGCCCCCTCATCATTCCAGTGGTCAAAGTCCCGGCGCAGCCGTCACCGCCAAATGAAACCCATGGCATCCCCGAAGGCCAGGCGCGCATGCGCGGGACCGCGACGGCACCTGGATGGCGCCATCCGTCCTCGCGCATGCGCGACGCACCTCTCGCGGGTGCCCGGCGGTGAACATGGGATGGCACGGCACTGGAAAAGCGCCATCTAGTGGTGCAAGCATCCACCGTTCGCGCTATTTGGAAGGGATGCAGATCGCATCCCTCCCCCAGTGCCAGAGAGCAGATCGCGTGCATGACAGGATACCCACAGAGAGCAGGGGGACGGAGGCCCGGCGGATCGGATGGACCCATGGTCATGGGAAAGAAATGAGGAGAAGAAGGGAATCAGAGCATATAATTTGCCAGCATCTGTTATTTTATCGATACTGGTGTCTTGGGGCATACTTTTGACATAATAGTAAATAATAATAGGACAGCCCCAGCAACGCATGCAAGGATCATATACACCTCTCAAGTGAATCAGTTAAGAGCTCTAGCCTCACCTGTTTGAAGCTGATATATACTAATAAAAAGTGCAACATATATGCAACATTGAAATTGATTATTATTACAAATTCTAGGTGCTCGGCACAGGGTACACAGCTACCCACTCACCCAACCTGCTTTCTTGCCCGCAATTGGGGCGCCCATCCTAAGTGCATGACCCCCTGTGAGCAGAGTTGCCTGTGGGGCGGACCCACTTTGGAGCGGGAGGCGGACGCTTTGGCAGCATGGACCTCTCTTGGGAGACCATACGGAATCTAGCTTTTTAAATCTCCGGTTCAGCCATACTATGTGGCAAGGAAGGTAAACAGGCAAATTTCTCTAGAAATAGATATACTGTATGTATAGCATTCCTTTTTTTCGGCTGTCTCTCCATTAACTGATATTGACTACTATGAAAGATATTCTGTATTAACCTTATGACTTGCTGTAACCAAGGGGAGACGCTTAAAGTATGCTTTAATCCTAATATATTGTTTTTTGACATTCCATAGATTAGACCCCCTTGAGGAAGACCTTAATGGGTCGAAATGCATCAGGGCTCTTTTCTGTTCACCATATGCATTCAAAACGTATGATCTTATTCATCTTGTCCACCTTTGTACATGACTTGAACCGTCTTTGTATACACTATTTCTGGCTTTGTAAATACCGGAGCTCATAAATTTATGTACTAATTTTTAATCTACGAGGGCCAAGCGCCTTTTCATCAAATAAAACTTTTTTTTACCAAATAATGATTTCAATTATTTCTTGCTGCTAAAAAGTCCCACGGGAAACTTTTTCTCTCCATGCCCAACATATACTGTATGTTACCTGACAAAACTTTAATTATACTCTGAAGGCAATCTTGTCAGCTGCCATGACTGCAGTACCAGGAAAACATACATACATTTCCTGAAAGCCAGCACATTTTGCTTCTAGCCAAAATCGATGATAGAATTATAATTCTAACTCCCACACTGAGCTAAAATAATGTATTGGTTGCACAGAAAATCAATTCTAGAAAATAAAACAAAAGGGGAATTACAGACTGGGTGGGAATGGCAGCAGTGCCCCTACATACAGTACATATGTTGTTTTTTTATCCACTTATGTCCTAAGGCGCCTTCAGATGAAAATCCGATTAAAACACTCCTACATTTCCATTGTTTTCCAGATTCATGTAGTACAGAATTTTATGCGTGGTGAGCTGTTCTTTTATTACCAGTGCAAAACAAAATCTTGTGTTCTTTTATGTGAAATATCAGGTCTGAGTTTGTGAGAAAAGTACATAAAGCATTACAAATATCTGACGAATTTTATGTATTTAGCTATGCTAAAGCAGCACTAAGGCGCAGTTCATGGAATATTTATAAAGTCATAATCATACATAATTGTCATGTGTTGGAACCATGGGTAGTGACATGGGATATTAACGCATCAAAAAAAAAAAAAAAGTTTTGCTTTCAGAAGGAATAGCTTTAAAATGCAAGCAACATCTCACATGTGACACAAAATCGATGCTTTGCTTACCGGTATATATGTATAAAACGTATCAATACAGTTACATATGACAAAGTTAGAAATATTTTAAGCATATAGATTTTTTTCAGGTTGGAAATCATGCACTAATCAAGGACAATAGTGCTACTGGACACACGCTATTATATTCATTACTGCAGCTGAAAAATGACTGATTCTGGTTGTCATAAGCAATATTTCAGCTAAAAGCCACTAAAAAGAAAGGGCACATTTGCAAATGATCAAGTGACGGTAAGCAAGATTAGGTGAACCTGGGCCTGATTTATTAAAGGTGCACTTATGAGCATATGTAAGCATTTTTAACATCCAACCATGAGAATTTGACCAAAAAGATACAGGTTTACCTTATTTTACAATTTGAAGTGTACCTGTGCACATATTACGAATATTAAATTATTCACATATTCTAATCCAGTAGAAGAGTTCTAAGTGTACATTGACGCTTGTGAATGCACCGGTCCGATTACATGTGAGAACCCCAGAGGGGATTCTTGCAATTAGATGCAAGAGGCAGCCCCATTAAAAGCAATGAAAGGCTGCCGACTCCTGCAGCTAATCGCGCTCACTTACATGTAACAGGTGATCATCCCTGGACACAGGCAGTCTGCGGGAGGCGGCGGCCTCCAATTGGCTTCAATGGGGCTGCCTCTTGCAGCTAACTGTGGGAATCTGCGCTAGGGTTCTCAAAGGTAAATAGGACTGCGGGTGCATTTTCAAGTGACTCCCTGGGGCTTGTAATGTGAATTCTCAAAGATCACAACAAAGACTTTGCATGTCAAACCGCATGTCAAAAACGGCGATATTTGCCGCAAATTGCCGGCAATGGCACCGTCCTAATTGGTGCGACGCCGCATCTGCGGAGCTGCACCGATTTCCAAAAGTAGAAACCTGCACAGATGTCTTTGTAATCGCGGCTGAAATCGGGACTGCCAGCGAGAGTGAAATTGCGCGAGTTCAGCTGAACTCGCACGGCTTCACTCCCGCAGCCCAGTGTGAACCTGGGCTAAAGTTGTGTTTCAGTATGTGTCCAACAGCTTATAAACACCTGCTGTGTGTTGCAAGAACGTTGGCAGACTTTCAAGATTCTGGTGAAATAGAAAGGAGTAGAGAAAAAAAAAAAGTGATTTTAGCGCTTCTGCAGTGAACTTTGAAGACAAACTTCTACACAATGCCTATAGCTAAAGAGGTGAGTAAAGACTGGTTTTAAAGTCTGTTGAAAGGTTGTTCAGAATATGAAACTACTTAAGTCTGCATAGTCTGGGCACAGTTTTGACAGTTTTACTTAATCACTTGTCTCTCAATACCCTTTAAAGTTATTGTCTACCAGCTACCGTTTATAAGCACACTGTGTTTAACCGCTTGCCGGCCAGCTGCCGTCATACTGCAGCAGGTTAGCACGGCTACACGAATGGCCGTAGGTGTACGTGGCCGCTTTAAGAGCTATAGGTGACGCCGATGCAGCGTGGCCGCTGGTCGGATGTCCACTAGCGACCCGTGATCACTCCTCAGAGAGCCACAATGGGGATCTGTCAATGTAAACAGACGGATCCCCATTCAGACAGGGATGTAGAGACAGATCTGCTGTTCCTAGTGATCAGGAACAGCGATCTCTCTCCTCCTCCAGTCAGTACCCTACAGTTAGAAACACCTCCATAGGGAACACTTAACCCTTTGATCGCCCCCTAGTGTTAACCCCTTCCCTGCCAGTGACATTTATACAGTAACCAGTGGCTATTTTTAGCTCTGATCGCTGTATAAATGTCACTGGTCCCAAAAAAAGTGTCAAGTGTCTGATCTGTCTGGCGCAATGTCGCAGTCCCCCTCAAAATCGCAGATGGCCGCCATTACTAGTAAAAAATTAATACATAATAAAAATTCCATAAATCTATCCCCTATTTTGTAGACGCTATAACTTTTGTGCAAACCAAATCAATATACGCTTAGTGCAATTTTTTTACAAAAAAAAAAGGGGGGTAGAAGAATACATATTGGCCTAAACTGATTTATTTATTTTTTGGATATTTATTATAGCAAAAATAAAACATTTTTTTTTTTCAAAATTGTAGCTCTGTTTATAGCGGAAGAAAAACCGCAGGAGGTGACCAAACACCACCAAAAGAAATCTATATTTGTGGGGAAAAAAAGGACAGCAATTTTATTTGGGTAAAGTGTCGTACGACCATGCAATTGTCAGTTAAAGTGACACAGTGCCGTATCGCAAAAAAATGGCGTGATCATTAAGGGGGCAAATCCTACCGGTCCTTAAGTGGTTAAAGGATAAGTTGACCTTTCATAACATGTTACACCTGCACTACCCCCCCCCCTACACCGGGTGGATCTTCTTGCCCTGCTAGCTGACAAAAATAAATAAAAAATGCGGCTGTGCGGATCTCTGCCCGCCCCACCATGTCACTCATTCACAGTGCCCTGTGAATGGAAAAACTTCAAGGTCAAGAAGCCTTTGCGGCTGTTGACTTGTAGTTTCCAATGAACTATCAAGTGATATACGAGTGGGATGTTTGGGTGATGCTTGTGCTAACACCAATAGTGCTTTACATTTGGTGTGGGAGCACAAAGGGGGACCATGGTGTGTTCACGGGAACAGTCATGAACATATTCATTGTCACACTATATTGGTGGACTCTAAGCACTTTATGCATGAACTGTTGAACCATGAATATTTACTTTCACTATTTTATATAAACAGGAAAGCAGTGTGATTGTCTGTATCATTGTTCAAATGGCTATCACAACCTGGGAGCAGCACCTGACCAAGGGAGTAATTTTTCACTTTTCACATAGCGGGGGTATTTTTGGGTTTTCATACTATGGTTTGATGCTGCATGTCCGACATTTCAACAGAAATACCTGAGAATACACATTTCTCAAATCTAGAGATACATTTTCTATGTGGACCATCTCTTAATTTTAAAGAGTTGGGAAGCTATATCTGTGGACATGACAACCATAAAAAAAAAAAAAAAAAACACCTTTTGTTTTAAATATTCATACCTACCTAGGTGGATGCAGCATTGGTCCAATGCAGCATCTGTCCCCCAGAGCCTCTACACTGAGAACCGAGCGTTCGAACACCGCCAATCACTCGGTTCTCACAGCTCCATGAGTAGAGAGCTGCAGACTGTCAGTCATAGCTCTCTGCTCTTCTCCCTCCTTGATCATAGTAGCATTGGGTTGTGGAGGTGGCGGGGGCGGCTGGCTCAGGATCTCAGTGGCTCGCTGAGAGGCCGAGCTAGGTGTCGCTCCAGGGATCTGGCGGATCCCGACTCTGTGGACGTGATGACGTGGAACTGGACCGACTTCTGTGACATCAGCAGAGAGCGGACTTCAGCCTGCTCTCTGCTGAAAACAGGTCACAGAAGTGCAAAACGAACTGCACTCCTGTGATCCACATGAGAAGTCCAGCCAAACGAGTGTTGGCTGTACTTCTCTAAAACTAAACTTATGCAAACAACATAGTATTCTTAACCAGATTGGGAAGCCACATTTGACAAAGTGGTTAGGCGTAATTATTAATTTGACAGAAAAGGCAAGAGAGGATAAACGTCATAGCAACTATAAAAGAAAAAAAATTTAGACAGCGAGCATTACTAGTTCATCAAGCGGTGTCCAGGAAACATTGTTTAAACAAAAAAAAGTAGAAACAGATGACAGACTTTCCCATATAAAAAATGTAAATGGCTAGCCATATGTTTATAGACAATAACATTATAAATAATGCACAAGATGTTTCATTGTTAAATCTTGTCATCAAGCACTTCAGGCTTCTGATTAAAGCAGATGAGTTAATTTATTTAATGGGCACATTTGAAATGGAAAAAAAATGTGTCTTATGCAACATAAACACTAGTTTGGCAATGCATACACAAACAACTGTTAAAGAACAATAATAAAAAAACAAACTTGCTGGTACTATGTTAAGTTAGTGGGTGTTAAATGCAGGGGACTTTTTCAATGAACCAAGGTAAGCTTAGGCAGACACTGGTGATAGGGGTCTCAATTATTTGAAGGACAGATAAGGCAATCTGTCACAAAGACCATGATTGCTGAACAGCATATTGTTTTCAGGGCGCTCAGGTTTAGCACATCGCTGATCAGATAGACAGATTGTTGGGTGGGGCTGGGAAAGACCCAGCTGAAATGGTACACTTGGGTACCAATGATAAAGTTAGAAGAAGATGGAGCATGCTAAAAAAAAAATTATTTCAGGCACTATGAAAAAAAAAAAAATCCTACTGCAGCCTTGGAAGAAGCAGAGATAAAACAATATGCGACAATATAAAACCTAAAAGGCATGTTCACTAATGCTAAGAGTCTGGTGAACAAAAACATGGAGGGTTGCTCGGGGAGAGCAGCCAATGGTCGGACTTTATAGGCAATGACAGTGGATAAACAAAAAAAAATCTGGTGAACAAAATGGAGGAACTGGAACTAATAATGTATGAGGAGGATTTCTACGTTGCGAGTAACAGAGACCTGGCTTGACAGTGCACGACTGGCTTGTGACTGTATCGAAGGGATACAGTAAGAAGAGGGGGGAGGCATTCAAGTTCAGATTGATTTAATGGTGAACACGAGGGGTGACATTAACCACTTGCCGCCTGTCCACAATCAAATGGAGGAGTGGTGCGGCTTTCGTTCTGGGTGGACGTCATATGATTTCGCCCCCAGAACGGCTGCTCCGCAACCCCGATCTCTGCAAAAGAGCCGATGACGCGTCCAATCACAGCCAGTCACAAGTAAATGCCGGTAATCATTTCTCATCACCTCACACTGACAGTGTGTGGCGAGGCGAGTCGATCAGCTGCATTTCCTCGCAGGGGACACTAAGACAGGTAATCAGGGCATGGATCATCAGTGCTCTGATTACAGTAAAGCGCCAGCAGTGCACAGTGTCCATCAGTGCCCATTAGTGATGCCAGTCAGTGTGGCCTTTCAGTGCCTGCTCATTAGTGCTGCCCACCAGTGCCGTCTATCAGTACGGCATATTAGTGCCTCATCAGTGCCACCTCATCAGCGCACATCAGTGAAGGAGAAAGTTACTTCTTAACAAAATTCACTGTCAACTTTTTTCTTTCAAAATTTGTGGGGTTTTTTTTTTTTGTAAAAAAAACAAAAAAAAAAAAAAAACAGCAGTGATTAAATACCAACAAAAGAAAGCTCTATTTGTGTGAAGAAAATTCTGAAAATTTCATATGGGTACAGTGTTTTACACGACCGCTCAATTTTCATTCAAATTGCGACATCGATGAAGGCTGAAAAATGGCCTGGGCAGGAAGGGGATGAAAGTGCCCTGTATTGAGGTGGTTAATAAGATTTCACCTTGAACACAGAGGGATGAGATTAATACCTGGGCAATGAAAGGGGTGGAATCCTTGTTGGAACTTCAAAGGGAAGAAACAAATGGGAAATTAATAGTAGGGTAATGCTTCAGGTCCCCTGCCCTGAGGGATGAAGAGGAGACTGATGGCTGCGAGGCAGGACAAAGTAATCATCATGGGGGACTTTGTATACAAATGTCGACTGGGCAGATGGAACTGCTCACTCTAAGGCTCTGCACTTCCTAAATGTCTTGAGACAATTGACCGTTGGTGGTGTAACGATCTGGGGTCTAGTGGTGTATGCGTTTTTAGGTACACCAGTCAGTCCAGACTATTTTTTTTAAGGACGTGGCAGCCCAATTTTATTTAAACAAAACAAACGTCACAGAAAATCTTCCCTTGCAGGGGGTTCCACTATCATTGTATAACAGAAATTTCAGCCTCCTGGCTCACTCACTCTTACTTAGTCAAAATTCCCTCCTGGAGCTTACTTGCTCAGCTTCGCGCTGCTTGGTTGCGGGCCACATCTTCCTCCTGCAGACATCCACGCTCAGACTGCCACCTGTAGCCCCATACACACGGTCGGACTTCCATCGGACTTTTCCAATTTTTTTTTTGTCCGAACGGAGTTGGTCGGGAACACCCATAGCATACCCACGCTTTGACTTTTCTGCAAACTTTCCCAAAACTTTTTGCAACATCACGTGGTTTTTCTGCTCTTTGGTCAACTTCTGCTATTGTTGGTTGATTTTAACATTAGTTTTGTCCATCGGACAAAAGTCCGATGGTTTTCTGTACACACGGTCGGACTTTGCTCCATCGGACTTTTGTTGGGCAAAAGTTTGTCCGTTTGCAGACCCAACTTTTGTCCGATGAAAACAAGAAAAAAGCAAAAAAACTTTGTCCGATGGAGCGTACACACGGTCGGATTGTTGGTCCAACATGCTCAAAATGAAGTTTGTTGGCCAAAAGTCAGACCGTGTGTACGGGGCTTTAGACTCCTAGCCGGTCTCTCATGTGGAGCCGTCTCCACCTGAAAGCCATCCCGACTCCTAGACCAGGCCACCTGCCAGTAGAGTGGAGCTGTTCCCAAGTGTGAGCCCTGAGCTCTCTTTCTGAGGGGAATATAAACCCAGCCCACAGGTGTGCAATTATGCCCGTCTTCGCAAAAACCAGGCTGAAGATGCTAATACACACCGTGACCTGGGGTCGCATCTCCACAGTGGATTCCCCAACTAGAAACAAGACTATGCGAGACTTACTAATCACAAACAACCAAGAGCTGATATCGAATGTGGAAGTAAGGGATAACATGGGAGACAGAAACCACAGGGCAATTACGTTCACTGGAAAAGCAGACATAAGGGTAGGACAAGTACATAAAATTTTAGGAGAGCAAACTTTATCAAACTGCGCTCCATACTTCATGATATTAAATTGGAAGAAATTCTAGAAACAAAAAAACTGAGGAAAAGTGGAAGTGCTTTAACAGCATTTTAGGTAATGGCATTAGCCAGTGTATTACAATGGGCAACAAATCTAAAAAAACAAGAAAAAACAAAGGCTAAACCTGAGTGGGTAAATTTAAGTGCAAAAATGCACATTTAAGAACAAAAAACTGTCCTCTAAAAAAAATATAAGGCCAAGGGGACACTGTCAACATTCAAGCAGTACAAAGATTGCAATAAGAAATGTAAAAGCGCAATCAGGGCAGCAAACAGACAATGAGAGATGCATAGCAAAGAAGAGTAAAAAATAAAATAAAAATACCCAAAATGTAAATATAATAATAATTAAAAAAAAGCAGTCAGAGCATATTGGCCCTATAAAGGATGATCAAGGGACGTTGGTTACAAGTGACAAGAAGACAACTGTATTAAATACATTTTTTACTATGGAACAGGAGAGGCATGATAAACAAGACAAAGAGTGTGCCAGTGTTCTAAAAATACTCGAAAAACAATGAACAAATCATCAGAACCAGGTGGCTTGCAACTGAAAGTCCTAAAAGCCAGGCAATTGCAGGATCATTATTCCTAAAGTGGTTGTAAAGGCACGAGGTTTTTTACCTTCATGCACTCTATACAGGACAGTAAAAGTCTTCTGTGTGCAGCAGCCCCCCCAAATTCTTACCTGAGCCCCCTCTCGATCAAGCGATGTCCACAAGTGCCTTGCCTCTCCTGCATAGGCGTGCACACAGGGTGTGCCAGGTGTGCCCAGGCACACCCTAATCGCCCTGTGCAGCACAGATTCGCCCTGCGGCCTTGGTTTCCCCCCCTTCCCCCCAAAACGCTGCTGGCTTCCCTCTCCTGCCGGCTGTTGCTGCCAGGATGTTTTAGGATGAATGGGGGAAGGGGCCATGAAAATGTAATTTACTGGTCCCTTCCCATTCTGAATGAACATTGAGAGAGTGATCAGTAGGGTGTGTATGAGCTTTGGGGTGCACACCCTAATGCAATAGGCTGCGCACACCTATGCTCTCCTGGGATTTCCACTCCTCATTGGCTTTTGGCAGCTGCGGGAGCCCCATCTCTGCCCAGCGATGTCCACGAGTCCCTAGGCTGTCCGGGACTCTCCCTCCTGATTGGCTGAGACAAAGCTGTGACGCCAGTGGCTCCCGCAACTGTCCAAGTCCGTTAGTCAATCAGGAGAGAGAGGGGGGCGGGGCCGAATGGCAGCTCCATGTCTGTATAGATGCAGCGAGCTGAAGCTTGGCTCGGTGCCCCCATGGCAACTCGGGAAGTGGAGGATTGGGGCTGCCCTGTGCAAAACCACTGCACAGAGGAGGCAAGTATATAACGTTTGATATAAAAAATAAAAAAATAAATAAAAAAAGCTTTACAATCACTTTAACCAGCTGCAATGCGACATTCAGAAGTATCACGTTTACTGAAAGAGTCCACCTCTGCATTTAACACACATTAAATTACCATGGTTAACAGTGCCAAGCGGATGACCAGAATTTGTAGACAAAGTTTCCCTGCTGCCTAGCATGTCCACCTCCAAACTCCTCATATATAAAAAGATTTCGGTTTTGCCATATTCAGATCAATACTATTGCTGTGTTTGAGTGACCACAGAATAGGGCTGGGAAAAAAATCGATTTTAATCTTGAATCGAGTTTTGAGCTCAAATCGATTCAGTTTTGAAGAAAATCGATTTTTTTAGATTTTTTTTTTTCCTTCCCTTCAAAGTTTCCGTAGCAGGACTGCAGGGGGCGTATCCGGAATGGCACTGGGCAGCGTTACCCCAATTACATCTACTCGCTGCAGCTGCCGTCTGCCTACCTGATCAGCGTGTCATGCAGACAGACGGCGACCATTGCAGTGTTCAAAAGCCGCGCCTCCCGAGTCCTCGTCGTCTGTGATAGGCGGAACACTCAATTTCACAGCAGGCAGTATTCAGCCTATCTCGGACATCCTCTCATCCTCGTCTGTTATGAGGATGACCATGATAGGCGGAACACTGAATGCTGGGAAATTGAGTGTTCCGCCTATCACAGACGAGGAGGAGGCGCGGCTTTTGAATACTGGAATGGCCACCGGTGTAGCAGTAAAATCTGTATCCCATGAAAATCTGCATCAGGTACGGGCACAGTGATTGAAGCATGGGCACAGTGAGACACGGGCACAGTGAGACACGGGCACAGTGAGGTACGGGCACAGTGATTGAAGCATGGGCACAGTGAGACACGGGCACACTGAGACAAGGGTACAGTGAGGCATGGACACAGTTCAATTCAACTAAGAGTAACCTCAGGATTTTTTGTTGTTTTATTAGCTAAATCCAAATACAGTATTAATAATTTGGATGTTTAACAATCTTTGTTGCACACTGCAAAAAACAACAAAAGGTCACAAGCGCTAAATTGGTGGATAAAGAAAAAAATATAATGGATGATAATAATAATAAGAAAAAAATCCCAAATATTTTGGGAAGTACAATGTATCCAAAAGGGGGAAAAAACAGGATCCAGCGCAGCAAGAAAAAATCCGTACCCAGAAGTACAAAATACAAAACATGCACACAATATAATCCAGCGCTCATGGAACATACATTATTAACTATTGAAAACTCTTGAAGAATTGATAAAAAAGCTTAGTCCATTTATTAATCACAATAAAGAGAGGGATCCAATCCCAAATGTGCAGAGGGCAAATGAATCTTAACTCTCCAGTTGCCAGTGGTGACAAACTTGTTAAACTTGCAGTGACATCCGTGGAGCAAGGAGGGGTTAAAAAAGTCAAAACAAAGCCTGTGGCATGATCTCCGTGTGAGCACAGTACCTTGAATGATGGACAACAGGCAGACCAGCGTGTGGAGGGCCCTCCAACCCAAAAGGATGCAGAGCCAGGATGGCAGCAAGGCTGGGACAGAAGGAATCACACACAGAGTTTCAAGAGTTTTCAATAGTTAATAATGTATGTTCCATGAGCGCTGGAATATATTGTGTGTTTGTTGCACACTGACTTTGCAGTTAGAGAAAGGGTTTGCCTTTGCAATTTTGTTTGTTGATGCACTTTAATTAATATAATAAAAAAAAAAAATCGAATCGTAAATCGAGTTTTTTATAAAAAAATCGCAGATTTTTTTGGGGGGGAAAATCGCCCAGCCCTACCACAGAACTCAAGTGACTGAACCTTATTGTCTCGTTATATATGCGTGTAGGCAAAGCCTTATATAGCAGTCAAGAAAAGCAAGGGGAGAGGCGCCTCTGAGTGCAGATGTTTTAAAACAATTTAATAAAGGATCGTGTTACAAGCAACTCACATTTTACAGGGTAAAAATAGGTGTTGTACGAATTCCATTAGAAGAGGAGGATGTCATCAGGTCTGTCATGGAGTACCTTCTCCTGCTGGGGCGCTGTGCTGCTGGCTTTCTTCATACACCGCTGTAGATGGTTGCAAAAAAGGGCCGGCGGCGGTGGAGAGGCTGCAGAGCAAGGCCTTGATGATAGTTGTTGCTGGCAGGCGAGGGCCGATGACGTCACTGGCATGCGACGCGTTTCCTGAGTCGGCGTGCTGCGTGTGGTGGGGCAGTCGCGCTCCTTTGTCAAGCTGATGAGTGGGTTGGGGGAGCTAGTATTTGATGGACATGAAAGTGGGCGGAGGGGGACGGGGGAATGGAAAGGCGGAGAGCCACCCGCCACCCCCAAGTATGGGAAGAACAATATACGATAACCACTTAGTTCAGTTCCACTTGGACAGAGTTCCAGCAGCTGCTGGAACTCTGTCCAAGTGGAACTGAACTAAGTGGTTATCGTATATTGTTCTTCCCATACTTTGGGTTGGCTCTCCGCCTTTCCATACCCCCGTCCCCCTCTGCCCACTTTCATGTCCATCAAATACTAGCTCCCCCAACCCACTCATCAGCTTGACAAAGGAGCGCGACTGCCCCACCACACGCAGCACGC
Source organism: Rana muscosa (assembly GCA_029206835.1). Taxonomy (NCBI): domain Eukaryota; kingdom Metazoa; phylum Chordata; class Amphibia; order Anura; family Ranidae; genus Rana; species Rana muscosa. Next base: position 605,813,407 of record CM055117.1, on the reverse strand, counting down.
CGGCTCAGGAAACGCGTCGCATGCCAGTGACGTCATCGGCCCTCGCCTGCCAGCAACTACTATCATCAAGGCCTTGCTCTGCAGCCTCTCCACCGCCGCCGGCCCCTTTTTGAAAGGATCTACAGCGGTGTATGAAGAAAGCCAGCAGCACAGCGCCCCAGCAGGAGAAGGTACTCCATGACAGACCTGATGACATTCTCCTCTTCTAATGGAATTCGTACAACACCTATTTTTACCCTATAAAATGTGAGTTGCTTGTAACACTATCCTTTATTAAATTGTTTTAAAACATCTGCACTCAGAGGCGCCTCTCCCCTTGCTTTTCTTCACAGTATCTTGGAACACTGTTTCTGTTTCCCCTTGAAGGGCAGCCCTGAGATTGTACATGTGACTTTTCCTACTATTCTCCATCCGCCCCCCCCCCTCCTTCCTCACGTACCCCCAGAGCCTGGACTCTATGCTCACTGACTGTACACCCATTGTACATACACCATCTGATCCTATACTTATGGGATATCAGTGTTTTTGGACTCATGCACATTTTTTACTTGTAATTTATATAGCAATCACCTCCCTAGGTATATCAACTTTCAGTAACAGTATTTGCCATCAGTGGCTAGAGCTGGCTGCTATATTTACACAAGTAACAGGAGCAGAAGAGAAGAGCCAAGGACCACTATATATCCCCTGTGTAGTCAAGTGAAGTTTTTTGGGCAAGTCTAAGATACAAGACTGTTTAGGTTCTGGTGAAACACCAAGCAGGAGTGGATCATAAACCAAAATCCTAATTCACAGTTAAATCCATATAAACCTATTCAGTGCCAGATCAAAACTAAAATATTTTTGTTTAAATGGCACTTTAAGAATACTGATCCACATTGCAGCGCCAAGGATTTAAAGTGTTGTAAATGAAAGAGTAAGGAGATCCGAGCTATATACTACAACGCCATGCTATTTATATTATTACATTAAAGTACTGCCTAAGCTTTTATAAATGATGGTCTTAATTTAGATTGAATACAGCCAAGACAATAACGTCAAAAAGCAGCAATTTTCACCAAACCATAAACAAGTCACAATAGAATTCTGGCAAGCCATTAGTTACATTTTACAGTAATAAGGCAAAGCAAATAGAGCTCATCTGTGGGCTGAAGAGATTTACTAATGACTTAATAGGGAAATACTAAAAACAATCCTCTGTCAATGCCTAAAATGGCACAACTTGACCAAAAACACTTGAAACTCAATGCACAATGCTTATTTTTAGTTTTCAAGGCTACTTATTCTCCTTCCACATATCCAGTTTGAATTTGTTCCATTCCAAGCAATGTCAAGCAGGTATGAAATCGACCTGTTGAAGGCTATTCAAAACCCTAAATAAATGACTTCTAGTTTGCCAGAGCACTGTGTATCAAACAATTGCGCTTTAATAAAATACTTTTACCTAATACTTTTCACTTTTTTTTTTAAACCGGTTGATGCAGCCTAGTGCTACATCTTCTGGATGCTTGTTGTAGTACCGTTTTGTCAAAATACATAAACTACTGTGATGGCTGAATATAATTTTTTCAGGTGGGTTTCAACAAGTGAACTAAGCATGTTTAATGTGTGTTAAAATGGCCAATAGTAGGCTTCATCAGTGGCTGTGTCACAACACAGAAGCACATTGGGAAAACAGGGAAAAAGCATGGCCATTCCTTAACAGGAAGTGCTTGAAAAAGCACCCTCATGGCTGAAAATCCAAATATTTTTAAATATATATAGCATACATTAAATATATAATTTTATATATAGGATACAGTGCTTAATATAAAAACAAACTAAAAAACAGGGACAATTCTCCTGTTTATATCAGCAGGACATTTAACCTGGGATAAATCTGTATAATGCTTTCTCTGTGACTGTGTTTATGCATCTCTTGTACTGTACAATTTGAATAAACCTTTTTCTTGCGAAAACAAACAAAGCAGGGAGCTACTAGGTGCATGCATGGCATTTGTGTGAGAAAACCGTCTAGAAGAGAGACAAGCGTCTGAGGATTGAGACCAGAGCAAGTTTACTGCACGCTCAAGCCAGGAGGCCAATGAACAGTTTTGTGTCAGACAAATGCTCTTCTTTTCCAGCATTAAAGAAATCAGCAAGCATCCAAAATCAGTTCTCAGTGCAATGCATTCCTTTTCCCTTGAAATCTATGTTCTTTTCTCTTCCAAATGACCCGAAACAGCCCCACCCAACACCATGACTAGGTGCAACCCAATAGGGTAGAACTCACCAAATGTAGCGGACTGGCTTCCTGAAGAGCCAATCACGGCCAAACATATGTCGGAATGGAGGATCCGTAATTTCTGGGTCCATATTTGATACCCCACATCAGGCTTTGCCCTTCGGAGCTAGACGTGGAACACCCACCCCACCCCCAGGGAACAGCCAACTCACAGACGCCATTTACACCTAGTGCCAGGCCCTATTACATGTGAGTGTAACTGCCATCATTGCTGCTGTTTGTACTTTATTAAAAATTACTACACTATAAGACTTTTATCCGAGTCTCCTGTGGAGTAGTTTTTTACATTCTAGCCCCTTCCCGAGTGGCCATTGGAGGGGATTTATGCCATCTGGTGTTCCCAAAGCATTTTTTGACTGTCCTGTAAAAAGGGGCCAAACAGCTCTGGTGAGTGGCCATCTTCATACTGAGCACACGTGGTGGAAGATCTAGGTGTTTTATCTCAGAGCATTCCGTTCTGGTGTTGGGATTTATTCACTTATGGACTTTAAGCTTGCTTATTTTTTCATTAATGTGCACATTTAAAGCGGAGCTCGGCGGAAAAAAAAAATATTAAAAGCCAGCAACTGCAAATACAGCAGCTGCTGACTTTTAATATATGGACACTTACCTGTCCTGGAGTCCAGCGATGTCCGCAGCAGAGGACAAGCAATCGCTCGTCACTCTGCTGCCCCCACTGCCATCCTCGGTGAGGGAACCAGAAAGTGAAGCCTTGCGGCTTCATGCCCGGTTCCCTACGGCGCATGCGCGAGTTGTGCTGCGCCGTTCTGAATGGTCCCCTGTGTTCTGGGAGCAGAGTGTCTCCCAGAACACAACGGGAAATCTGCGGGAAGTGACGTGCCTTCCGCAGATTTCCCGCAGAGAGGACTCCCAGAAGTGGGTGCAAATACCTGTCTTAGACAGGTATCTGCACCCCCTCCCCCCTGAAAGGTGTCAATTGTGACACCGGAGGGGGGGGGGGAGGGTTCCGAAAGGCGGAAGTTCCACTTTAGGGTGGAGCTCCGCTTTAAGTTTGATGCAGTGTTTTCTTTGTGCCAGTTTTTTACATGAACAAGTATAGCGCATTATCCTTTACTTTATAATTCTAAAATGTAGCTGACCAGTTAAACCAATAAGCAGATCTAAAAAATGAGTTTATATATAAACTTCCAGTCCAGTGTTCCTCTCTTCAATTTTGATATACAAAAACCCTTGAAGAACATACGAGAATTAAGAGGAAATCATAGCGCTGTATTCTTTATAGATTAAAGTGGTCGTAAAGGCAGAAGGTTTATTATCTTAATGAGTTCAATGCATTAGGATAAAAAGCCTTCTGCATGCAGCAGCCCACCTCATACTTACCTGAGCCCATATCTATCCAGCAATGTGAACGAGCGCCTCGGCCATCCAGGACTCTCCCTCCTGATTGGCTGAGAGACAGCAGTGGCGCCATTGGCACCCGCTGCTCTCAAAGTCAGAAAGCCTATCAGGAGAGAGAGGGGGCGGCTCGGGTGCCCCCATAGCAAGCTGCTTGCTGTGGGGGCACTCAACAGGAGGGAGGGGTCAAGAGAGCTGAAGAGGAGGATCCATGCAGCTCTGTGCAAAACTACTGCACACGGCAGGTAAGTATAACATGTTATTTTTTAAGAAAAAAAAAAAAAACGAGACTTTAGCATCACTTTAACCACTTAACGACCGCCCACCGCCGATTTACGTCGGCAGAATGGCACGGACAGGCAGAATCACGTAGATCTACGTGATCGCCTTTGTGCAGTTGGGGGGTCCATCCGGACCCCCCTTCACTGCAGTGAGCGGCCGTTAAGTGTTCAGGAGCGATCAGGCATGAGGGGGCGGCCGCTCGATTCCGCCCCCCCCCTCGCGATCGCTCCCGGCCAATGAAAATGCTTCCTCCGCCATGTGATGTAAACACAGGCTGGAGGAAGTGATGTCATCTCCCTCGCCGCGGTCTTTTCGTTCCCGGCGCCGAGCAGAGAAGAAGCAGGTTAGTGCTCCAACAGTCCACTGACACGTAGGTACACATAGGCACACAAATCACCCCCCAGTCACCCCCAGATCACCCCCCAGGTCACCCCAAAGCCCCCAATCACAGTGTCACTGATTGCAGTGATCATTTTTCTTTCTCGTACATCACGGGACATAGAGCGACAGTCATTACTAATGGGTTATATAGATACCGTCAGGTGCTGGCACTGGCAACTTCCAAAACCGGAAGTACCCTCCCCTATATAAGCCCCTCCCATCCGGGAGCACCTCAGTTTTTTGCCAGTGTCTAAGGTGTTGGCCAAGAAGAAACATGTGTTTTTCACTGAGCTTGCGTACAGGTTCTTTTGGGCCTCAGTAAGCTATTCCGGATCCGACCAAAAAAGCTTCATAGCTAAACGGTCGGTACCCGGGCCTTGCAGAGAAGAGCAAGGTTTTGCCTGTAATGCTTCTCTTAGGAGAGCTGGACCCTGGGATCCAGAGCTCTGGTCATACCCACGACCAAGATGTTTTCTGTGCAGGGTGCTATACAGGTCCAGGGGAGTGGAATCCTTGGGAACCCGGTCCCTGAAGGTTTGATTACAATGCCTGCCGTGATAGGTGAAGTTTGGGCTTTTGTGGACCAAACAAAGTCCTGCGGCGGGGAACAGGTAAGTGGGGGCCCCCAGGAACTTGGTTCTATTGGGGGACCCCCAAGCCTAATTTGTCTTTCTGTCTGTTACCTAATGGTATTCCCGCAAAATTCTGTGCATGCCTGTAACTACTAAAAAAATGTAATAATTTTTAATGGTGGTCAAGAAAAAAAATAAATAAATATTTTTTTATATATATTTAAGATATTAGACTGCGGTACCTGTGTTTGTCCACTAGAGGCCGCTGTGGAATGTTTTCTTGTCATGTGGACTAGTTTCTTCTCAGCAGAGCAAGTCCAGGCAGATGGTGAGTTCTCTTATGGGAAACTGCTTCCTCTGCCATGTTGCAATGCTCGTCCATCCCCCGGCCTGCGGCAGGGGGTCTCCATCGGGCTCCGAGGATCTTGGGCATGCTTTGGCTGCACCAGTCTCCCCTGAAGAATCAGAGGTTAGTGACCGTAGAGCACCCTCAGGAGTACCTGGTACTGTGGCTGTCCTCAGTTCACCTGCTCCTGTGTATGTAACAGAGGAGGTTTTTTCCTCAGCTCTGGGAGGGCTGGAAGAGAGATTGTCAGCATTGATCGCGGCTTCCCTGTCACAGGAGAAAAGCGCCCGATCTCCGTCTCCTCCCTCAGAGTGCCTGTTAACAGAGCAACAGTCCCATACAGGGATCGACCTACCTGAAGGGGATCAGGATGAGGTTGATTCGGTTGTAGAGGAATCAACAGTGGAAGAACCATTCTCAGCATCACATGCTGAAAGGTTATGGGTTCAGTCCCTGACTAATATGGTCCGATCAGCATTTAAAATGCCACTTGCGGAGCCATTATCCACTTCTGTCTCCTCGTTGGGGTCGCTAAAAGCTCCCCAGACTGTTTGTTCCTTTCCGATCCATCCTTTACTGGAAGGGCTCATTTACCAGGATTGGGAGCATCCTGACAAAATATTTACTCCCCCTAAGAGATTTCCGGTGGTCTATCCCATGGAGGATAAGTTCATCAGAAAATGGAGGGTCCCTACAGTGGACGCAGCCATCTCTTGTGTGAATAAATCACTGACATGTCCGGTGGATAATGTCCAAATGTTCAAGGACCCAATAGATAAAAAATTGGAGTCCTTATTAAAATCTGCTTTTTCTACAGCAGGATTGGTGACACAACCAGCAGTGGCAGCTATTGGGGTCTGCCAAGCAGTGAAGGATCAGTTGAAACAGGTCTTAAGGGACTTGCCAGATCAGCAGGCTCTTGCCCTAGCTGATCTACCTAGAGCCTTATGCTTTGCGGTGGACGCCATAAAGGATTCAATCCATCAGGCCTCCCGCCTTACGCTGTCTGTAGTACATATGCGCAGGCTTCTATGGCTCAAAAACTGGTCTGCTGAAGCTCCCTGTAAAAAATTGCTGGTCAGCTTCCCATTTCATGGTGAGCGCTTATTCGGGGAAGACCTGGACAAGTATATCCAGAGAATTTCCAGCGGTAAAAGTACACTTTTGCCGGTTAAAAATAGAGTTAGAGGTCCCTCTTTTAAGAGGCCGGCTTCTCCAGTCCCTAGGACATCGGCTGTGAAACAGTTCCGACGGCCTCCTCGGTCAAATCCCGGAGGTAAAAATCAGGGACAGTTGCAGGGTAACAAGAAGCCCTGGAGCAGGAGAGGTACAAAACCTCCCCCAAAGTCTAATGCATGAAGGGTTGCCCCCACCCAATCGGGTGGGGGGAAGACTTCAGTTGTTCACAGAAACCTGGCGGGACACGATCCGAGACAGATGGGTGCTCTCCGCAGTAAATCTGGGATACAAATTGGAGTTAAAAAACTCCCCTCCTTCCCGCTTTATAAGGTCAAACGTACCAAGGGATCCCCAGAAGAGAGGATCCCTCCTGTTGGCACTGGAACAATTATTGCTCCAAGCAGTAATTATAGAGGTTCCCCTGGAAGAATGGGGGTTCGGGTTTTACTCAAACCTCTTTACAGTTCCGAAGCCAAACGGGGACGTGAGGCCCATATTAAATCTAAAAGGGCTAAACAAATTCCTACATATCAGGACTTTCCGGATGGAGTCGATCCGATCGGTAGCCACTGCCCTACAAGGGGAGGAATGGTTAGCCTCGATCGACATCAAAGATGCTTATTTGCACATTCCCATCTTTCCAGCCCACCAAAAATTTCTACGCTTTGCGGTAGAAGGGCGCCATTTTCAGTTCAGAGCCTTACCCTTCGATCTGGCCACAGCACCAAGAGTGTTCACAAAAATTCTGGCCCCATTATTGGCCAATCTAAGAACACGAGGTGTAACGATAATGGCATATCTAGACGACTTGTTGCTGATAGACCACTCAGTGGAAAAACTAGAAGTGGTTGTTCACGAGACAATCAAGCATCTGGAATATCACGGTTGGATTATCAACCGAGACAAGTCAGCCCTAAAACCAGTCAAAAGTCTGGAATACTTAGGGCTAAGGCTGGATTCAGACCAGAGAAAAATTTTCTTGCCTCAAGAAAAGGGGTCGTCTTTGAGAGATTTGATCCACTTAGTGGGTTCAAAAAGACAGCCATCCATACGCCTGTGCATGAGGCTGCTGGGAAAAATGGTGGCATCATTCGAAGCAGTACCCTACGGTCAATTCCATTCAAGGAAGTTGCAAAGGGCCATACTGTCAGCCTGGAACAAAAAAGTTCAGGCTCTGGACTTACCAATGTCCTTGTCCCCTTCCGTTCGCAAGAGCCTCCGCTGGTGGTTGGTTCCCCAGAATCTGGAAAGAGGGAAATCCTTCAGTCCGATTTCCTGGAAGGTGGTCACTACAGATGCCAGCCTTATAGGCTGGGGAGCAGTACTGGAGCAATGGTCTCTCCAGGGCAAGTGGTCAGAAGCAGAAAAGGCCCTGCCCATCAATCTCTTAGAGATACGAGCAGCCCAGTATGCCCTAGTAGCATGGACATCCAAACTCCAAGGGTCCCCTGTCAGAGTTCAATCAGACAATGCCACAGCAGTGGCATATATCAATCGTCAGGGGGGCACCAGGAGTCGTGCAGCCCAAAGGGAAGTAAATTACATCCTGAGATGGGCAGAAAGATATGTCCCAGCCATATCTGCGGTATTCATTCCAGGAGTGGAGAATTGGAAGGCGGACTTTCTAAGTCGCCAACAATTATGCCCAGGGGAATGGTCCCTTCATCCCAAGGTTTTCCGGACAATATGTCAGCGGTGGGGAACACCGGATGTAGATCTGCTAGCATCCAGATTCAACGCAAAGGTGGACAGGTTTGTCTCTTGGACAAGTGATCCCCTAGCTTGCGGCTCGGATGCCCTAGTGTTCCCTTGGGATCAGTTCAAGCTGATATATGCATTCCCACCGCCACAATTGTTACCTCGATTACTCCGCAGAATCAGGGTAGGAAAGAAACCAGTGATTCTGGTGGCTCCAGCGTGGCCCCGAAGAGCATGGTACGTGGAGATTGTAAAAATGTCTGTGGGGAGTCCTTGGACCCTCCCACATCGTCCGGACCTGCTTTCGCAAGGACCGATATACCACCCTTCCTTACCAGCCCTAGGTTTGACGGCCTGGCTATTGAAGCCCACATTCTAAAAAAGAGAGGGCTCTCTAATGCTGTGGTATCTACCATGATCAATGCCAGGAAGCCGGTATCCAGGCAGATCTACTATAGAATCTGGAAGGCGTACATCGCCTGGTGTGAGGCCAAGAAATGGCATCCACGTAAATACGTAATAGGTAGGATTCTGGACTTCCTACAATGGGCTGTAGATAGGAAGCTTGCCTTGAGTACTATCAAGGGTCAGATTTCGGCCTTGTCAATATTTTTTCAAAGGCCCTTGGCTTCGCATTCACTAGTCAAAGCCTTTATACAAGGAGTGATGCGTATTAGTCCTCCGGTTAATATTCCCATATGTCCATGGGATCTAAACTTGGTTCTGTCGGTTCTACAGAAACAACCATTTGAACCATTACAGCATATTTCCTTGGTGCTTCTCACCAGGAAATTGATTTTTCTAGTAGCCATTTGTTCGGCTAAAAGAGTATCGGAATTAGCAGCTATGTCCTGTAAGGAGCCATATCTGGTTATCCATAAGGACAGAGTAGTGTTACGTCCTCATCCAGCCTTTCTTCCTAAGGTGGTATCGAGGTTTCATTTGAACCAAGATGTGGTTCTTCCTTCTTTTTTCCCCCAAACCTACTTCGGTAGAGGAAAAGTTATTGCATTCTTTGGATGTAGTAAGAGCAGTTAAAGCTTATCTAAAAGCCACTGCTCAGATTCGCAGAACGGATACTTTGTTTATTCTGCCGGAAGGCCCCAGAAAGGGTCAGGCAGCGTCAAAATCTACTTTAGCCAAGTGGATTCGACAGGTCATTACGCAAGCTTATGGCTTGAGAAGGAGACCGCCTCCGTTCAAAGTTAGAGCGCACTCCACGAGAGCAGTTGGAACTTCATGGGCAGTGCATCACCAGGCCTCCCTGGCTCAAATCTGTAAGGCCGCAACATGGTCTTCAGTTCACACGTTTACTAGGTTCTACCAGGTGGACGTTAGAAGTCAGGAGGATGTCGCCTTTGGGCGCAGTGTGTTGCAGGCCGCAAAAGATCCTCATGTCTGATAGCGCTCAGCTTATATATGGTGTATCCCCCCCCTCATTTGGCATTGCTTTAGGACATCCCATTAGTAATGACTATGTCGCTCTGTGTCCCGTGATGTACGAGAAAGAAAATAGGATTTTTATAACAGCTTACCTGTAAAATCCTTTTCTTGGAGTACATCACGGGACACAGAGCTCCCGCCCCTCTTTGGGGACACTTATTGCTTTGCTACAAAACTGAGGTGCTCCCGGATGGGAGGGGCTTATATAGGGGAGGGTACTTCCGGTTTTGGAAGTTGCCAGTGCCAGCACCTGACGGTAACTATATAACCCATTAGTAATGATTATGTCGCTCTGTGTCCCGTGATGTACTCCAAGAAAAGGATTTTACAGGTAAGCTGTTATAAAAATCCTATTTTACTGATCACTGCATTTAGTGTCATCTGTGATTGTAAAAAGTTGCAGGGCAGTTAGGATTAGGCCCCTTTAGGTCCAGGGTAGCCCCCTAACCACCCCCCTAATAAAGGTTTAACCCCTTGATCACCCCCCAGGTAACCCTTTCACCCCCTAACTTCAGCGTCACTAAGCGATTGTTTTTCCGATCGCTGTATTCGTGTCGCTGGTGTTTTAGATAGGCAGTTATTTTTTTTTAGGTTCGCCGCAGGTTTTTATTAGTGTCAGGTACCCCCATATATTATTTTAACCCCCTGATTGCCCCTAGAGTTAACCCTTTCACCAGTGATCGCCGTATAAGCGTCACTGGTTAGCCAGTAAGTTATCTAGTTATTTAGGTAACCCGTCAGGTTTTTATATAGCGTCGGGTACCCCCATATTTAACCTAATAAAGGTTTTAACCCCCTGATTGCCCCTAGTTAACCCTTTCACCAGTGATCACCATATGAAGGTTACAGGTGACGCTGGTTGATTAGTTTGCTTTTTATAGCATCAGGGCACCCGCCGTATATAACCCAATAAAGGTTTAACCCCCCTGATCGCCCGGCGGGTGAGATCAATTAGGTTTTAGCACCAGAGAGGGTCTGCGTCGCCCCAGGCAGTGTTAGGTTAGTTCCAGTAACGCTAACACCCACGCGCAAAGCATACACCCCCCTTAGTGGTATAGTATCTGATCAGATCTATACTAGCATCCCCAGCGGTTTAGGGTTCCCAAAAACGCAGTGTTAGCGGGATCAGCCCAGATACCTGCTAGCGCCTGCGTTTAGCCCCTCCGCCCAGCCCAGCCCAGCCCACCCAAGTGCAGTATCGATCGATCACTGTCACTTACCAAACACAACACACATAACTGCAGCGTTCGCAGAGACAGGCCTGATCCCTGCGATCGCTAACAGTTTTTTTGTAGCGTTTGATATATTTGCTGACGACAGTCAGGTGCTTTTTTTCCTGTGAATCTTACTAGTGTACCCCTAAATTTAGAGCCCAAAATGGCAAGACGAAGGTACACTAGTAAAGAGGCCTACGAGATTCTGAGCATGACAGATAGTGAAGAGGAGGTCACGTATCTGTCAGATTCAGGCTCAGAATATCTTCCCGTAGAAGACAGTGACGTCAGCGGCCCCACGTCAGATAGCTCTGACGACGAAGTTGAGGTCCCTGCTAAGGTCAGGTGTACCCGATCCCGATCTTCTGAGGTTGTTGAGGAGCAAGAACCGCAGGTCTCTCGTATCATGGAGCAGAGTAGTACTAGCGCCGCTATTCCTTCTGGTGAACTGGCAAGCACCAGCGGCCTAGTACAGCCTGGACGTACATCCAGCACTGCAGTAACACTTGGTGACGTGGCGAGTCCCATAAGTGCAGTTCAAGCTGGCGAGGTGGCAAGCACAAGTAGTGTCCCGCTGCCACCAAGAAGACAAAGGCAGGCCCGTCGTGCCCATACTGCCCTTCCTGCAGAATTCGCCTATCCTGATTGGGTCCCCACCACTTCTGCAGAACCCGTACTTCCCCCATTCACTGCCCAACCCGGTATTCAGGTGGAAACAGCTGATTTTATTCCAATTGATTTTTATTCGCTGTTTTTCACGGAAGATCTCTATAGATCTATTGTGGACCAGAGTAATTTATATGCTGGTCAATTTATCGCCGCTAACCCCCAGTTGCCTAAAATTGCCAGAAATTGGAAACCAATTACGGTTTCCGAATTCAAGACCTTTCTGGGCCTTTCCCTCAACATGGGCACACATAAATTTCCGTCATTGCGTGCTTATTGGTCCACGCACCCAATTGACCACATGCCCGTGTTCTCTGCCTCCATGTCCAGGGCACGATACGAGCAGATTTTGTGGTTCATGCACTTCAACGACAATGAACTTTGTCGTCCACGTGGGGACCCTGAATACGACCGGCTCTATAAAATTCGGCCCCTCATAAACCACTTCAACGAACGTTTTGCAGCCTTGTTTACTCCCGATCAAGTTGTCTGCGTTGATGAGTCCCTGATTAAATTTTCTGGCCGCTTGTCTTTCAAGCAGTACCTTCCCAGCAAGCGTGCCAGATACGGGGTCAAGCTCTACAAGTTCTGTGACAGGGCAACAGGCTATGTAGTGAACTTTACGGTTTATGAGGGAAAAGACAGTCAGATTGAGTCGGTCAACTGCCCGGATTACATAGGGAGCGCTGGCAAGATAGTGTGGAACTTGGTGTCACCCTTATTCGGAAAGGGGTACCACTTGTATGTGGACAATTATTACACGAGCGTGCCACTGTTTAGTCACTTGTTTGATCATAAGATTGGAGCATGTGGCACCGTGCGACCTAATCGCCGGGGCTTTCCCCAGCGGCTTGTAGATGCCCGTCTTAGGCTGGGGGAGAGAGCCTGCTTGAAGTGTAATAACTTGCTCGCTATGAAGTGGAGGGACAATAAGAATGTTTTCCTTCTTACCTCCCTTCATGCAGACACGACAGTCCAAATTCCTACGGCGACTGGTGTTGTGGAGAAACCCCTCTGTGTCCACGAATATAACCAAAATATGGGAGGGGTGGACCTCAACGACCAGTTGATGGCGCCGTATCTAATTGACCGTAAGGCGAGACGCTGGTACAAAAAAGTGTCTCTATCATTATTCCAATTGGCTTTGCTGAACGCTCATGTGCTATACAGAGCTTCAGGCGGGACGTTATCTCTTCTAAAATTCCAGAATGAGATAGTCACAGAACTCCTGTATCCAGGCGGTTCTGCACCTCACCATCCCCAACCAAATGCAGTAAGCCGGCTGCATGAGAGGCATTATTCGTATGTCCTCCCGAGTACCCCTACCCAAAGCCACCCCCAAAAAAGATGTCGTGTCTGTAGCAAGCGCGGATTTAGGCGTGACACCCGTAGTTTTTGTCCACTCTGTCCTGACAAGCCTGGTCTTTGCCAAGGTGAATGTTTTGAACGCTACCACTCAAAAGTGAAGTTTTAGCGTAGGGTACAGCATTTCACAGACAAGGACACACTTACACAGGGTCTCCCAAGATGCCATTACATTTTGAGAGACCCGAACCATTACAGTTGTAAAGTTACAAAAAAAAGTGTAAAAAAGAAAAAAAAAAAAAACGTAAAAAACAAAACACAAAAAAATATAAAATAAAAAAACCAAAAATAGTCGTTTTATTGTTCTCTCTCTCTCTATTTTCTCTCTATTGTTCTGCTCTTTTTTACTGTATTCTATTCTGCAATGTTTTATCATGCTTGCTTTTCAGGTATGTAATTTTTTGTTTTCAGGTGTGCCATTCAACTGCAGCGCGGAATTATTTATCTTGACAGCAACAGCGTTTGCTCCCACGATACATAAAGCCGTGACTCCAACGCTGTAGGAGGTGATTTCACCACCACAGTTAAAAAAAGAGCATATATGCCGAAGCATGGGGGCAGCAGGGGCGGAGGAGCGATTTTGCTCCTAATGCCGCGTATATACGGTCGAAATTCCAACGGAGGCTTGCCCGTGGAAAAGTCCGACCGTGTGTACGCGGCATAACCTTTTATGCTGCGTACATACGGTCGAAATTCCGACGAAGGCTTGACCGTGTGTACGCGGCATAACTTTTTTGCGGGAGGATGCCCCCATGCTTCGGCATATATGCCCATCATTAGAAGTGGGTGGATGAAGGGAGGTATTCTAATGGTGGGCATAGCCACCAATCAATCTCTTTTTTTCGTTCAGCCAATAGGCTGTATGAAAAAAAAGATTACAATACATGTCCAACAAGGACCAGCAACGTACTGGTATGTTGCTGGACTTTGAATGTTTATACCAGAATGATGCCTGCGGGTTTAGGTATCATCTTGGTATCATTCTTTTCAGCCAGCGGCCGGCTTTCATGTAAAAGCAATTCTAGCAGATAATTAGCCTCTAGACTGCTTTTACAAGCAGTGGGAGGGAATGTCCCCCCCCCCGGATATAAAAAGCGCCATTGGGAAATTGGGAAAGCATTTTATCACACCGATCTTGGTGTGGTCAGATGCTTTGAGGGCAGAGGAAAGATCTAGGGTCTAACCCCCCAATTTTTTTCAAAAAAAGAGTACCTGTCACTACCTATTGCTATCATAGGGGATATTTACATTCCCTGAGATAACGATAAAAATGGTAAAAAAATAAAATATGGAAGGCACAGTTTAAAAATAAAATAAAAAAGCCAAATAAATAATTAAAAAAAAAGCATTGCTGTCCCCCCCTGCTCTTGCGCAAAGGCGAACGCAAGCCTCGGTCTAGCGTCATATGTAAACAGCAATTGCATCATGCATGTGAGGTATCACCGCGAAGGTCAGATCGAGGGCAGTCATTTTAGCAGTAGACCTCCTCTGTAAATCTAACGTGGTAACCTGTAAAGGCTTTTAAAAATGAATGTAGTTTGTCGCCGCTGCGCGTTTGTGCGCAATTTTAAAGCATGTCGTGTTTGGTATCCATGTACTCGGCCTATGATCATCTTTTTTATTTCATCAAACATTTGGGCAATATAGTGTTTTTTAGTGCATTAAAAATAAAAAAAGTGTGTTTTTCCCCCAAAAAATGCGTTTGAAAAATCGCTGCGCAAATACTGTGTGGAAAAAAAAAATGCAACACCCACTATTTTAATCTGTAGGGCCTTTGCTTTAAAAAAATATATAATGTTTGGGGGTTCAACATAATTTTCTTGCAAAAAACATTTTTTTTTCATGTAAACAAAAAGTGTCAGAAAGGGCTTTGTCTTCAAGTGGTTAAAAGAGTGGATGATGTGTGACATAAGCTTCCTAATGTTGTGCATAAAATGCCAGGACAGTTCAAAACCCCCCCAAATGACCCCATTTTGTAAAGTAGACACCTCAAGCTATTTGCTGAGAGGCATGTTGAGCCCATTGAATATTTTTTTTTTTTGTCCCAAGTGATTGAATAATGACCAAAAAAAAAAAAATGTACAAAAAGTTGTCACTAAATTATATATTGCTCAAACATGCCATGGGCATATGTGGAATTACACCCCAAAATACATTCTGTTGCTTCTCCTGAGTACGGGGATACCACATGTGTGGGACTTTTTGGGAGCCTAGTCGCGTACGGGACCCCAAAAACCAAGCACCGCCTTCAGGATTTCTATGGGTGTAAATTTTTGATTTCACTCCTCACTGCCTATCACAGTTTCGGAGGCCATGGAATGCCCAGATGGCACAAAACCCCCCCAAATGACCCCATTTTGGAAAGTAGACACCCCAAGCTATTTGCTGAGAGGTATGTTGAGTATTTTGCAGATCTCGCTTTTTGTCACAAAGTTTTGAAAATGTAAAAAAAGAAAAAAAAAAAGAAAAAAAAATGTCTAATTTCTTCATTTTCAAAAACAAATGAGAGCTGTAAAATACTCAACATGCCTCTCAGCAAATAGCTTGGGGTGTCTACTTTCCAAAATGGGGTCATTTGTGGGGGTTTTGGGCTATTTTGACATTTTATGGCCTTCAAAACTGTGATAGGTAGTGAGGAGTGAAATCAAAAATTTACGCCCTTAGAAATCCTGAAGGCGGTGCTTGGTTTTTGGGGCCCTGTACGCGGCTAGGCTCCCAAAAAGTCCCACACATGTGGTATCCCCGTACTCAGGAGAAGCAGCAGAATGTATTTTGGGGTGTAATTTCACATATAACCATGGCATGTGTGAGCAATATATCATTTAGTGACAACTTTTTGTACATTTTTTTTTCTTTTTGTCATTATTCAATCATTTGGGACAAAAAAAAAAATATTCAATGGGCTCAACATGCCTCTCAGCAAATAGCTTGGGGTGTCTACTTTCCAAAATGGGGTCATTTGGGGGGGTTTTGGGCTATTTTGACATTTTATGGCCTTCAAAACTGTGATAGGTAGTGAGGAGTGAAATCAAAAATTTACGCCCTTAGAAATCCTGAAGGCGGTGCTTGGTTTTTGGGGCCCTGTACGCGGCTAGGCTCCCAAAAAGTCCCACACATGTGGTATCCCCGTACTCAGGAGAAGCAGCAGAATGTATTTTGGGGTGTAATTTCACATATGCCCATGGCATGTGTGAGCAATATATCATTTAGTGACAACTTTTTGTAATTTTTTTTTTTTTTTGTCATTATTCAATCACTTGGGACAAAAAAAAAATATTCAATGGGCTCAACATGCCTCTCAGCAATTTCCTTGGGGTGTCTACTTTCCAAAATGGGGTCATTTGGGGGGGTTACTACTGCCCTGCCATTTTAGCACCTCAAGAAATGAGATAGGCAGTCATAAATTTAAAGCTGTGTAAATTTCAGAAAATGTACCCTAGTTTGTAAACGCTATAACTTTTGCGCAAACCAATAAATATACGCTTATTGACATTTTTTTTACTAAAGACATGTGGCTGAATACATTTTGGCCTAAATGTATGACTAAAATTGAGTTTATTCGATTTTTCTTATAACAAAAAGTAGAAAATATAATTTTTTTTCAAAATTTTCGGTCTTTTTCTGTTTATATCGCAAAAAATAAAAATCGCAGAGGCAATCAAATACCATTAAAAGAAAGCTCTATTTGTGGGAAGAAAAGGACGCAAATTTCATTTGGGTACAACATTGCATGTCCGCACAATTTACAGTTAAAGCAGCGCAGTGCTGAATCCCAAAAACAGGCCTGGTCCTAATGGCCCGAAATGGTCCGGGGCTTAAGTGGTTAAAACCATAAAAAGAAAGTGCACACATTTGCGTTCCCTGCACAAAGGGTTAAATTGCTCAATAATTTTAGGTGGAGCACACCGACCACTCCAAAGCTTTCTCCTGTTGTGTGCCTGGATTTATTTAGGACTGATTTTTTATTTTATTTTTTAATACTAAACACTGTTTTATGCGATTTTTCTCACAAGATATACTGTATATTTGTTATCACCTTGTGATATTACAGTCACTGGTGATTCAAGTAAAATCAGTTGAAATTACATTATATAGTGGTCGTAAACCTTTACATATACTCAAATGACGTGACTAGCCTTAGGTGATACAAAGATGAAACAAATCCTCCTACATAAGTTGTACCTGTTTATTTGCAGTCATGTGTGCTGTACAGCCCTCTACAACACACTGATTTTTCTCAGCAGCAGAAGGGTTACAGGTTCACAGACAGTGCAGAGCTAAAGTACAGAGCGGAGTGTAATTTGAGAACTAATTGGAGGAAGTGACAGACACACCCCTCTTCACAGGCTCAGAGAAACACAGAGCTCAGGGTATGTGTCATTTGCTGTGTGCTGGAGGAGGGCGGGCTGTCTACCGGGAGGCTAAGGTGCTGGCTTAAAGTAGAACTACACTGCATATGTGCACCACAAACCAAAACAATTTAGTCTTGGCCAATTCTGACATTTCGCTTCTACATGTCAAATTCTAAATTAAATTTTGCTAGAAAATCACTTAAAACCCCCAAACATTATATATTTATTTTAGGCAGAGGACCTGGAGAATACAATTGTTGCGGTAGCACAATTAACAGCAGTTAATTTTCAGGAAAAAATACACAAATGAATTTTAGTGCACAAAAACACAATAGAATACCCAATTCTTTTTTGTAAGATATAAAAGATGATGAAGCAGTGGCAGGGTACATTTTTTCGGGGAAACCATTAAATTTGGATAAGGGGGAGGGCTGTACAGTGAATGTACTGTACTTAAAAAAAATTATCTGACCCCCTGAAACCCCTCTATGTATCATTTAGGGATCCATGGACTCAATTTTACGTACCCCTGCTCTAGGGGGGATATCTCTGATAGGTTCAAAGGTTTCTGCAGTGTAGAAAAAAAAAAAGCTGAGAAATGGCCATTAAAAGGCAGAGGCTAAAAAGCTGGTGAGAAGCAGGATGCAAAGAGGACCTTGAGATAAGCAGATCTGGCCTGTTGGGAGGAGGCCAGGGTTTGCCTGCTAGAAGTGTGTGTACCAGGTCCTTCTGGGCCAGGTTGGTGTGATTAGAATCACAATTTTCCTGTCTTGACCCATTTTCTGGAGTAGACAAGGTATAATTAACACTGGAGGGAAGACATGAATTAGGCTGAAATGAGAACCAGGGATTAGCAAAGCATCTGAGGCTAAAGGTGGAGGATCTCCGGTTCAGGGATAGTTTTTTGTTGAGTCTAGGAGGTGAGGATGTCCACATCTGGAATCCCCCATTTTGGGAACATTAAATTGAAGACCTCTGGATGAAGGGCCCATATCCCATGATCTTGGTGATGGAGGCAGGAGGTATCCACTTTCCAGTTGTCTGGTCCTGGGATGTGGACCAGAGTTCGCTGGACAGTACGTTTCTGTCTATGAGATGATCTGATTTGTTTCCTTGACTGACTACAGCTCAACTGGGAGTCCCTTTAGAAGGAGATTTCAGTTCTGCAAGGTTAACTGGACTGCTATGAGCTCCAAGATGTTGATGGGGAGTTTGGCTTGCTATGTTCCTTGGACTGTCAGGAATTGAAATACTCCTTCCTACCCAGCCTGGGAGACTAGTGTCTAACAACTTTCAAGTCAAAGGTAAGGAAGGACTTCCCCCCATTAGGGCTGATCCACCAAGATAGGGAATTTTTTGCTTGGTTGGAAAGGGACATGGGTAAATCAAAAGAATTTACCAGTTTTTTCAATATGTTCAGTTAGAGAGTTCTTGAATGGAATTAGGAGAATAGTACTGCTTTCAAAAAGGAGACTGCCACTAGGCCTAGAACATTATTGGAGAATCTCAGTATGGGGTATCTCTTGAATCTCTATTCTCAAGCATGTGATCTTAGACAAAATACTTTTTTCTGGGAGAGTCTTGCTTGAGATGTCCATTGCATTATAAAAGGTCAGTTCATAAGCACTCAAGTAATATATACCTTTTTTGGAATTTTATGTATCGCTGCTGTATCTATTTCCTTTTGCGAAAAAGCAATAAAAAAAATTATTCAAATAGAAAAAAATCTTGCTCTTGTGTAGTAAGAAAATGAGCAGCATCTAAAATGGTACAAAGCTGGCTGTTTGTGTCCTGAAGTCCCCCATTTTAGCAGGTAATTCACAGCCAATGATAGCAGATGTTGGACACGGCTTTGACCACAGCACCATGTGACCAGATTGGCACCTCTGGCCAGACTACATCTGCTGTGGCTGTGTAACCCCATTGAGAACCACTGATCCAAGTCTCTTCTGCCTCTGACCGCTAGTCTCGTGAGATGTGGGAGATTTGGTGAGGTCACTTCTTACCTTGTTAGAAAACGGTACCTGAGAACAGTTAAAAGATCTCCCTGCTTCTGTTTCAGTAACTCCTTGGAATTGTGTTTTCTCTTCTTGCTTCTTCAATATTACCCAAGTCCTCAGATCACCAGCCATAAGAGGGTGGGTCTGACACAAGGAAGCAAAGCCCTGCTATTTTCAAAGTTGTATACTTCCACAGAAAGACAATGTGCAAACAGGCATTGTAGGTCAGTAACGGACTAAAACAAAAAGGGAGCTTACAGGCAATATTGGTGACTGGTGCTTTAATCTCCGATTGCCTTTTTTAGCACAGCTTTCACAGACCCTCTAACACTTGACCCAATGCGAACTCTTAGGCCAATACTAAATCCACCCTTTACGCCCTAAAATTTGGATGCAACATGGTGCAAATGGGACCTTCCCAACATCGTGGCAGACGAGACTTGTAGTTCTCAATGGAACATAATTGCAGTGAACATCAAACTCTTAGTTAATTGACACTTCCTCCAGCTTTCCAACTGAAAGCCTGTATCTTGGTATGAACAGAGAGCCGCAAGAGTCTGGAATTGCACCCATGATCAGAGGATCCTCGGTACAATGCTTTCCAGGCTCCTATGGAAAAATTATTAAATGCACATTTTTCACTTTTTTCCTGCAAATATATGCGCACTCATTTATTTATTTATTTTCCCCAAATCCTTTCAGGATTCAAGTTAACCCTTTAAACATTGACCCTTTTCTATTGTCCTTCATATACTAACTAGACACTAACCTAACCCCTAAAATCTAACAGTCCCAGGATATTAGCACTGATAAGACACTTATTCTCTGTTAGACAGAACTTGTAAACCATGGGAAACTGTAAATCAGGCTACCATAATTTGAATCAGTTTATTATTATTATATTTTCTGGTTTTCTACTAGATGCAGTTTCAAATTGGTTACATCTCCTTTACGGAAGCAGAAAACTGCTTGCGATAATCAGAAATATTATTCAATCTTATAGCAGCTCCGTTTCAGTTGGATTCATTCATCATAGGTAATCAGCGATTGTATTGAGAAAGAGGTTTAAAAATATCATACCATGCAAGGACACTAAAGGACATGTAAGAAATGTGTTTCTTTAATGCCCACGGGTCAGTTGAAGAAGAAAAAGAACGCCTATAATTCATGGTCATAAGCACAAGTGCACAAAGTGGGGCTGTAAAGCACAGTGAATGAATGCCATGGATTTATCTTAGACAGCCGGGACACACATAAAACATAACAGTGCAAAATATTAGAAATGTCAGTTAAAATGGCATATTCATTTTAAAAGTTTTTAAAAAGTGTCACAATGATTAAAATGAAGTAATAAAATGAAATGCAAAGTAATCAGATGTATCTGTATTTTAGAGAACAGTAAATATAGTACCCAATACAATTTTTTATATAAAAACCATGGTGCTAAAAAGGAAATCTGCAAAAAAAAGTTGCATATACCAGCAGTCCACCTACTTAGTCTTACACGTAGACTATAGTGTTTTTAGTGACAACACATTTTGTATTTGCATATTATATAAAGACTTTGAGATTCTCCATCTGGTGGGTATCCATAAAGTTTGCATCCCTGCTGACCAACTGATAAAAAAATTAAAATAAAGTGGAACTTTGTGCAAATACAAGCAGACCAAATGCATAGGTTTTACCTGCCTAAGGAGTATTTATTTTAGATGATAAAATGGTGGTCGCTCAAATTTATGTCACCCTACCCTACAACAGGATCTCTAATGAGAGATCAGGGGTCTTTTATACCCCAGACTTCTCATCTGACCTTCATTAAAGCGGCCAGGTAAAGTGGCACCAAAAACCAGAAATTACATTATTACATTATACACATTGCTGACTTCCACTGCAGTGGACAGTTATACAAGCTTCATCTTGGTATTTTGTAGCTAGGGGAGATCTGCAAACAGATTTTAACTGATCTCCCTCATCTTCACCCAGCGGCAACCGCAATGCGATTCCTGGGTCTGCAAGTGGGACAGCGTAGCCTATGAAACATGGCAGGGGGGCACAAAAGCAAAATTTGGGCGGCAGCCAGATTGTTTTTATCAGACAGCATTCAGTGGGCTTGCGCAGTGTACGATGTGCATCGGTGGTAGTTGAATGGTTAAGCCACCCATATGCCCCAATTCATTAAGCTGCAATAACAACTAAAAGACTGCTAAATAGTGCTTAAAAGTAGTAAACGCCCAAACAAGGCTTACCTGTAGGTACAGTGAATCTCTCTCCTAAACGTGTGGTATTTAGGAGATATTCACACTGTATGCATGCGTTCTGAAGGGACAGAATATCCGTGTGATCCCTGTAATCCCTTCTGGGCTCTGTGCCATAAATCGTAACTTCCGTGCGCAGCCATTCACAGTACCGAAGCCAGCAAACCTTGATGGAAGACTGCGGGAAGATGGAAGACCGCAGGCAGATTCAATTCTGTCAGTGGCGTTTCATAATGTGCTAGTATGCGAAGCATACTAGCACATTATGCTATTGCCTTGCAGGGGATGTTTTTGTTTTTTTTTCTTTTAAAATCTGCGGTTTACTACCATTTTAAGGCATGCTAAAATGACATAATTATGGCCGGAAAACCACGTAAGCATGCCTAAAAGTAGAGCTGTGCCCAGGCTACGAAAACTCAAATATTCCTAACAAGCAGTTAATACGCTTTAAAATGAGCCCAAATGGACTTACTCTAAGAGCCCCAAAAATAGCAGCGGTTTACCGGCGTTTTTCGGGCACTTTTAACCCCTGAATAAAGAGTAAAAAGTGCCGCTGCCCATTGATTTCAATGAGGAGGAGCGCTTTGTATACACCGCTCCTAAAGCGTCTCAAAAGAAGCTGCTTGCAGGACTTTTTTTTTACGTCCTGCCAGCGCAGCGCCCCAGTGTAACTGGGATTGCAGATGAGGCTTTTTTCAGGCGCTTTTTTTTTTTAGAGCTAAAGCGCCTGAAAAACACCTCCAGTGTGAAAGGGGTCTAACTACTCTAACTAAAAATGTCCCCTACCCCCCTGAATACCTATGCTTACTAACCTGTGTAAGAATGATGTATATACTTAGCTATTTTCAGGCTGCTCTAGTCACGTGATTCTGTTACCTGGCATCAGCTAGTGTGGCTTCAGGGGGAGGAGGGAGTGCCAACAACGGATGAACCACTTGAGTGAGGATGATGCCGTGGCTCCGGGCTTTATTAGCCATCATTAGTGCGAACTCCCCTGGAGCTGCACTGGCTGACACAGCTGGAGATTGGACTGAAAATAGTCAAGTATATAAATATTTTTGCACAATTAGTAAGCATGGGTGTTAGGAGTGGGAAGGGGACATTTACGAGTCATCATGTTAAAATTGGAATTCCACAAGGGAAGCAGTGAAGTTGTCTAAATTGGGTCACAGCACTCTGCTCTTTTCCTTCTTCCTGTGCTGCCACTCTATTATGAAATTAGAAGATTGACAGACTGCTAGTTCACTGCTACGAGGGAGGAGCTGAGCTACAAAGAGATACAGGCATACCCCGCTTTAAGTACACTCACTTTGCATACACTCGCGAGTAAGGACATACCTGTGAGTGTATGTAAAGTGCCTCACAAGTACTGTACAGACATTTTGCAGCCACAGTAGAAGGAGCTAAAGCTCTGAGAGCATGGCGTACTTAAAAGTGGGGTATGCCTTATTGAAATAAAAAAAAATGAGAAGCTTCTGCTGCAGATTGAGGGTAACATACACCACACTGGTTGTCACTATAGAGCTTAGTGAGGGCTTGATTTAACGCTTACCTATTGCTTGTTAAGACTAAGTACATATTTGAATGTAATAGCCTGGCCACAGTTCTGTTTTAAAGGATAAGTTCACCCGTATTTAGGTTCTTCTCCCCTTACCCGCTGTCATCTTAAAAACAGTGTGATGGTGCAGGGCTCTGCCCACACAGCTGCGTCACTCATTCACAAACTCCTGTGAATGAATAAAATTCAAGTACCGCCTGCCACAGTGGCTGGCGAACTTGTAGTTTTCAAATGAGTTGCAGGGGTGCTGATGATCGCTTTCTAAGTCCAATAACCTATCCTCTGGCTTTCAAATAGAAAGCCCATAACATAGGTACGATCTGAAAGTCAGATAACATATCTGCAGGAGCCCCCACTGCACTAATAATCTACTGCTCATGGGTTCAATGCTTTCTCGACTCCTTTAGGAAAAAAAATTAATGCACAAAGGTGAACTTTAAAGTGTACGTAATCCTCTCATTTTCTCCCCTTTGGTCTGGTAAAAATACCATTAATAGAGTTTTGTTACATAAAATACCTATCCATTCTTTTATATCTGTAGACAAAGGTTTTGACTTTCATTTCCATTTTAAACTGAATGGGTTGTTTTACAAGGTGATCTTTTACAATCAGTTTATGTATATTCAAAGAGGAACGGCAGTTATAATTTGGGGCAGGGGAAAGCTTTTTTTTATTTGCGTGCTTTGGGTTTGTGCTTTGTCATATGTTGGCATGCATTCAATTCATATTACTACGAGTGCTCTTCCTGAATATTGTGTATTAATGTGAATGTAAAAAACAAACAAAAAAAGAACAAAAAAAAAAACATTTTTGTCCAACGCAGCTCGTATAGGTCAACTAGGACCAAAAAAAAAAACCCTGTTTACCTGTGTTAAAACAAGAGTGTTAAATTGAATAGCTGTGAACAGACCCTAAAAGTTTATATAGTTTTCACACAGAATATAAATAAAAAAATAAAAATAAAAAATAAAAAACGGCTACAGATAAGATAAAAAGTGAAATAAATCTGTCCGATCTTCTGCTTTGTTAAATCAGTCCAGGTGGAAGGGTCTAAAATATAATGCATAGGCATATTAGCAATGCTGTCTGCGTTCACATTAAAAATACTGCAACCACATGCTATGTACAAAGTCTTCGAATTATGGGACAATATGATTCACAGTCTTCCAGCACTGATAAAGCCATAAATATCCATTATCAAAGCAGCAGGGAATGCAGAGATCTAATAAGTAGCTGGGTACATTGTGTGCCTAAAACAGATTGAGCTTTTGTATTTTGGTTTTCAAAAATGCCACACAGTAATGCATTCATGCATTTTGTAATGCTTAATGTTTTAAGCCTTCTATAGATGCCAGAAAAATAGCTATTAAGACTTCTAAATATAGCTGATTGAAAAAGGAAGTCGAGGCAATTTTTTTATTCACGTGGAACAATCCTTACCAGTTATCAATGGGCTTTAGCATTTACATTATTGTTCTTCAGCCAACACGGTCAATATATACAAAGCATACATTTTCACCTCATCTAGAAAACTGCTCCCATGGGCTGTTGTGGTGACACTGCAATAAAACAGCAATACTGCTTACCTTTAATGCCACGATGGGTTAGTATGCACTGGAAGAACCACCCTGAAACATTTGTAGCTCTCTGGCCTCTCCATACGCAGACTGCACAGTGCTTCTCTGCAGGGGCGTACCCAAAGCATTTGGCACCTGGGGCGGATCCAATATCTGGCACCCCCCCCCCCCAAGTTAAAACTTAAAAACACCCCACTGTGCCCCCTGCATACCTCTGCATCCTTCAATATCTCTTTGTTACTACTGTGTACCCCCTCTACACAACTGCACCCCTTTACATTACACAGCCTGGCCTGCACCCCTTTACAATACACAGCCCCCTGCACCTCTGCATCCCTTTACATTACACAGCCCCCTGCACCTCTGGACCCCTTTACATTACACAGCACCCTGCACCTCTGGACCCCTTTACATTACACAGCATCCTGCACCTCTGCATCCCTTTACATTACACAGCCCCATGCACCTCTGGACCCTTTTACATTACACAGCCCCCCACAGCTCTGGACCCCCTGCATGTTACACAGACCCCCTTCAGTGCAGACCCCACTTCAGTTCACACCCCCTTTTCAGTGCAGACCCCCACAGTGCAAACCCCCCCCGTGCAACCACCCCCCCAGTGCAAGCCCCCTCCCATTCAGTACCTCAGATCAGCGTGCGGCGGCACATGCACAGAAGGTTCCCTCCCCCTCTGTATACAAACAGAAAGGAGGGGGAGGCGGCTTCACTCGGCTGTGCCTGTGTGACATCAGGTGTTCTGTGAGAAGTGCCGAACACCGCTAATCGGGACCGCTCAGCCACGGCCGTGAGAGGAGGGGATGGATGGTGCAGTGATGTCACCCCGCACCCCCCCTACCCCTTTGTATCGCGGTAAATGCCTGGAGTCTCCCTGCAGCTCTTATTTGCCACGGCGCTGCCTAAAGTCACGGAGCGGCGGCGCTGTCACCGCTTAAGTCACGAAGGGGGGGGGGGCGCCGGCCTGACACCCTCCAGTGTGTGGCACCCCGGTGCGGCCCGCCCCCCACTTAGTACGCCTCTGCTTCTCTGTGTCAAATATATTGAGTGTAGAGCTAATCTGCTAGTTGCATGTGGACTAAACACTATTTCCAAGTAAAGCCTCTGCAGTGATTCATCTCCCTACACTGTATTTTTCAAATGGGAATTAAGCCAGATCACAAAATCTGATTTTATGTAATGAATTCATTTTTATTAGTTAAGATTTTAAAGTAGAACTGAAGGCAAAACTTTTTTTTTCCTTGTGTTGTATAGAGTAAGGCAAGGTTATATACCCTGTAAGATATGTGCCCCCATTGGGGAGATTTCCCTTCACTTCCTGTATTATAGCTGCAACAGGCGTTGAGAGATCCATCCAAAGTGAGGGAAAAATAGGATTTTTATAACAGCTTACCTGTAAAATCCTTTTCTTGGAGTACATCACGGGACACAGAGCGACATAGTCATTACTAATGGGTTATATAGTTACCGTCAGGTGCTGGCACTGGCAACTTCCAAAACCGGAAGTACCCTCCCCTATATAAGCCCCTCCCATCCGGGAGCACCTCAGTTTTGTAGCAAAGCAATAAGTGTCCCCAAAAGAGGGGTGGGAGCTCTGTGTCCCGTGATGTACTCCAAGAAAAGGATTTTACAGGTAAGCTGTTATAAAAATCCTATTTTCTTTTTCGTACATCACGGGACACAGAGCGACATAGTCATTACTAATGGGATGTCCTAAAGCAATGCCAAATGAGGGGGGGGATACACCATATATAAGCTGAGCGCTATCAGACATGAGGATCTTTTGCGGCCTGCAACACACTGCGCCCAAAGGCGACATCCTCCTGACTTCTAACGTCCACCTGGTAGAACCTAGTAAACGTGTGAACTGAAGACCACGTTGCGGCCTTACAGATTTGAGCCAGGGAGGCCTGGTGATGCACTGCCCATGAAGTTCCAACTGCTCTCGTGGAGTGCGCCCTAACTTTGAACGGAGGCGGTCTACTTCTCAAGCTATAGGCTTGTATTATGACCTGTCGAATCCACTTGGCTAAAGTAGATTTTGACGCTGCCTGACCCTTTCTGGGGCCTTCCGGCAGAATAAACAAAGTATCCGTTCTGCGAATCTGAGCAGTGGCTTTTAGATAAGCTTTAACTGCTCTTACTACATCCAAAGAATGCAATAACTTTTCCTCTACCGAAGTAGGTTTGGGGAAAAAAGAAGGAAGAACCACATCTTGGTTCAAATGAAACCTCGATACCACCTTAGGAAGAAAGGCTGGATGAGGACGTAACACTACTCTGTCCTTATGGATAACCAGATATGGCTCCTTACAGGACATAGCTGCTAATTCCGATACTCTTCTTAGCCGAACAAATGGCTACTAGAAAAATCAATTTCCTGGTAAGAAGCACCAAGGAAATATGCTGTAATGGTTCAAATGGTTGTTTCTGTAGAACCGCCAGAACCAAGTTTAGATCCCATGGACATATGGGAATATTAACCGGAGGCCTAATACGCATCACTCCTTGTATAAAGGCTTTGACTAGTGAATGCGAAGCCAAGGGCCTTTGAAAAAATATTGACAAGGCCGAAATCTGACCCTTGATAGTACTCAAGGCAAGCTTCCTATCTACAGCCCACTGTAGGAAGTCCAGAATCCTACCTATTACGTACTTATGTGGATGCCATTTCTTGGCCTCACACCACGCGATGTACGCCTTCCAGATTCTATAGTAGATCTGCCTGGATACCGGCTTCCTGGCATTGATCATGGTAGATACCACAGCATTAGAGAGCCCTCTCTTTTTTAGAATGTGGGCTTCAATAGCCAGGCCGTCAAACCTAGGGCTGGTAAGGAAGGGTGGTATATCGGTCCTTGCGAAAGCCGGACGACGTGGGAGAGTCCAAGGACTCCCCACTGAAATTTTACAATCTCCGCGTACCACGCTCTTCGGGGCCACGCTGGAGCCACCGGAATCACTGGTTTCTTTCTACCCTGATTCTGCGGAGTAATCGAGGTAACCATTGTGGCGGTGTGAATGCATATATCAGCTTGAACTGATCCCCAGGGAACACTAGGGCATCCGAGCCGCAAGCTAGGGGATCCCTTGTCCGAGAGACAAACCTATCCCCCTTTGCGTTGAATCTGGATGCTAGAAGATCTACATCCGATGTTCCCCACCGCTGACATATTGTCCAGAAAACCTCGGGGTGAAGGGACCCTTCCTCTGGGCCTAATTGCTGGCGACTTAGAAAGTCCGCCTTCCAATTCTCCACTCCTGGAATGAATACCGCAGATATGGCTGGGACATATTTTTCTGCCCATCTCAGGATGTAATTTACTTCCCTTTGGGCTGCACGACTCCTGGTGCCCCCCCGATTGATATATGCCACTGCTGTGGCATTGTCTGATTGAATTCTGACAGGGGACCCTTGGAGTTTGGATGTCCATGCTACTAGGGCATACCGGGCTGCTCGTATCTCTAAGAGATTGATGGGCAGGGCCTTTTCTGCATCCGACCATCTGCCCTGGAGAGACTATTGCTCCAGTACTGCTCCCCAGCCTATAAGGCTGGCATCTGTAGTGACCACCTTCCAAGAAATCGGACTGAAGGATTTCCTTTTTTCCAGATTCTGGGGAACCAACCACCAACGGAGGCTCTTGCGAACGGAAGGGGACAAGGACATTGTAAGTCTAGGGCCTGAACTTTTTTGTTCCAGGCTGACAGTATGGCCCCTTGCAAATTCCTTGAATGGAATTGACCGTAGGGTACTGCTTCGAATGATGCCACCATTTTTCCCAGCAGCCTCATATACAGGCGTATGGACGGCTGTCTTTTTTGTACCCACTAAGTGGATCAAATCTTTCAAAGACAACACCTTTCCTCGAGGCAAGAATATTTTTCTCTGGCCTGAATCCAACCTTAGCCCCAAGTATTCCAGACTTTTGACTGGTTTTTAGGGCCGACTTGTCTCGGTTGATAATCCAACCGTGAGATTCCAGATACTTGATCGTCTTGTGAACGACCACGTCTAGTTTTTTCACTGAGTGGTCTATCAGCAACAAGTCATCCAGATATGCCATTATCATTACACCTTGTGTTCTTAGATTGGCCAATAAAGGGCCAGAATTTTTGTGAACACTCTTGGTGCTGTGGCCAAACCGAAGGGTAAGGCTCTGAACTGAAAATGGCGCCCTTCTACTGCAAAGTGTAGAAATTTTTGGTGGACTGGAAAGATGGGAATGTGCAAATAAGCATTTTTGATGTCGATCGTGGCTAACCAATCCTCCCCTTGTAGGGCAGTGGCCACCGATCGGATCGACTCCATCGGAAAGTCCTGATATACAGGAATTTGTATAGCCCTTTTCAGAATTAATATGGGCCTCCCGTCCGCGTTTGCTTCGGGACTGTAAAGAGGTTTGAGTAAAACCCAAACCCTCATTCTTCCAGGGGAACCTCCATAATTACTCCTTGGAGCAATAGTTGTTCTAGTGCCAACAGGAGGGACTCTCTCTTCCGGGGATCCCTTGGCACGTTTGACCTCAAAATGGGAAGGAGGGGAGTCTTTTAACTCCAAACTGTATCCCAAACCTACTGCGGAGAGCACCTATCTGTCTTGATCGTGTCCCGCCAGGTCTCTTTGCGAACAACTGGAGTCCTCCCCCCACCCGACTGAGTGGGGGCTTCAATGAATTTAACTTTGGGGGAGGTTTTGTACCTCCCCTGACCCAGGGTTTCTTATTACCCTGCTACTGTCCCTGTTTTTTACCCCCGGGATTTAACCGAGGAGGCCGTCGGAACTGTTACACAGCCGATGCCCCAGGGACTGGAGAAGCAGGCCTCTTAAAGAGGGACCTCTAACTCTGCTTTTAACCGGCAAGAGCGTATTTTTACCGCTGGAAATTTTCTGGATATATTTGTCCAGGTTTTCCCTGAATAAGCGTTCACCCTGAAATGGGACGCTAACCAGCCATTCTTTACAGGGAGCTTCAGCAGACCAGTTTCTGAGCCATAGGAGCCTACGCATATGTACTATAGACAGCGTAAGGCGGGAGGCCTGATGGACTGAATCCTCTATGGCGTCAACCGCAAAGCCTAAGGCTCTAGGTAGATCAGCTAGGGCAAAGCCTGCTGATCTGTCAAGTCCCTCAAGACCTGTTTCAACTGATCCTTCACTGCTTAGCAGACCCCAATAGCTGCTACTGCTGGTTGTATCACCAAGCAGATTTTCATAAGGACTCCAATCTTTTATCTATTGGGTTCTTGAACATTTGGACATTATCCACTGGACATGTCAGTGATTTATACATACAAGAGATGGCTGCGTCCACTGTAGGGACCTTCCATTTTTTTTTTTTTTTTTTGATGAACTTATCCTCCATGGGATAGACCACCGGAAATCTCTTGGGGGAATAAATATTTTCTCAGGACGTTCCCAATCCTGGTAAATGAGCCCTTTCAGTAAAGGGTGAAGTGGAAAAGAACAAACAGTCTGGGGGCTTCTAGCGACCCCAACGAGGATACAGTAGTGGTTGATGGTTCCGCAAGGTGCATTTTTAAATGCTGATCAGACCATGTTAGTCAGAGACTGAACCCATAATCTTTCAGCTTGAGATGCTGAGAAAAGGTTCCCCCACTGTTGATTCCTCTATAACAGAATCAACCTTATCCTGATCCCCTTCAGGCAGGTCGATCCCTGTATGGGACTGTTGCTCTGCTAACAGGCACTCTGAAGGAGGAGACGGAGATCGGGCGTGCTTTCCCTGACAGGGAGGCAGCGATAAATTTTGACAATCTCTCTCTAATCCTCCCAGAGCTGAGGAAAAAACCTCATCTGTTACATACACAGGAGCAGGTGACTGAGGACAGCCACAGTACCAAGTACCCCTGCGGGGTCTCTACGGTCACTTACCTCTGAACTTCAGGGGAGACTGGTGCAGCAGGAGTATGTCCAAGATCCTCAGAGCCCGATGAGACCCCCTTCGCTTCCTGGAAGATTCAGTTCCGGAGCTACTGGACGGCATATTCCTAAGCCTAAAGCTGAGGTATTCCAGCCGTAATACACCACTTTTACTGAGAATAGTCTAGCACAATTGCTGCTATATAACAGTTGGTGTCTACTAATGTGCCTTTCTAGGGGATGCCTGTATCAACCGCTTGCTGTATGCCTTTAAATGTTGCCAGCTCTGTCTCTGTACTTCATAGCCAGCTTACTGCAATAATGTGGCTTTTTAAAAACCTGCTGGGACGCCCGCACATGCGCAGAAGCGCTGCGGCGCGCACAGAGCGTCATCCCCCAGGCCCCGCCCCTTTTTCCGGCCACCTCTATATATAGAGGCGCGTGCACGCGCACGCGCGCGGCCACGTGCGCCTCGGCGCTAATTTTCAAACATGGAAACCAGGGACAGGAGCCAGGGCCCCCTTTGCCGCAGGCCGGGGGATAGACGAACACTGCAACATGGCAGAGGAAACAGTTTCCTGTAGGAGAACTCACCAGCTGCCTGGACTTTGTTCTCTGAGAAGAAACTAGTCCATATGACAAGAAAAACATTCCACAGCGGCCTCTAGTGGACAAACACAGGTACCGCAGTTTAATATACTAAACATATATAAAAAACCATTCCTTTTTTTTTTTTTTTTTTCTTGACCACCATTAAAAATTATTACATTTTTTTTAGTAGTTACAGGCATGCACAGATATTAGCGGGAATACCGTTAGGTAACAGACAGAAAGACAAATTAGGCTTGGGGGTCCCCCAATAGAACCAAGTTCCTGGGGGCCCCCACTTACCTGTTCCCCGCCGCAGGACTTTGTTTGGTCCACAAAAGCCCAAACTTCACCTATCACGGCAGGCATTGTAATCAAACCTTCAGGGACCGGGTTCCCAAGGATTCCACTCCCCTGGACCTGTATAGCACCCTGCACAGAAAACATCTTGGTCGTGGGTATGACCAGAGCTCTGGATCCCAGGGTCCAGCTCTCCTAAGAGAAGCATTACAGGCAGAACCTTGCTCTTCTCTGCAAGGCCCGGGTACCGACCGTTTAGCTATGAAGCTTTTTTGGTCGGATCCGGAATAGCTTACTGAGGCCCAAAAGAACCTGTACGCAAGCTCAGTGAAAAACACATGTTTCTTCTTGGCCAACACCTTAGACACTGGCAAAAAACTGAGGTGCTCCCGGATGGGAGGGGCTTATATAGGGGAGGGTACTTCCGGTTTTGGAAGTTGCCAGTGCCAGCACCTGACGGTAACTATATAACCCATTAGTAATGACTATGTCGCTCTGTGTCCCGTGATGTACGAAAAAGAAACCAAGGTAGTCACCAGAACTAATTTTCCCATTTAAAATTTTCCCTCTATTCTTGTTCCGATTACCACTCAAAATGTGGGATTTCTTTCACTCTGTAATAACAGTCACCACAGTGTGTTCTAAACCCTATCCACCATCTAAAACAAAAAAATGTGTCCTTAGCTAAACATCCATGTAGGAATCGGAGTACTGTGCTTTAGGGAACCAGGACATCAATACTTCCAGAAGTGCAGTTTTAAAAGGATTTCAGCAGAAGATTTTAACCAAAAAGAAAAAAGGAACTTGTTAGGAAAGTATAGGTATCCTGCATGCAAGTCACTAAGTCATACATTTAAGAAAATCTATATATATCTACATACACACACACAAAATATATATACATATATATACACACACAATGTGTGTGTGTGTGTGTGTGTGTGTGTGTGTGTGTGTGTGTGAATGAGAGAGATACATGAGATATCTATAGAGAGATTTTTTTCTTTATTTAAACCCACCAAAAGCTTATAAAAACACACACATACATATAAAAAGGATAGTAGAATTTAACCACTTGCCAACCGTTTCCTGTACAATTACGTCTGCAGAATGGCACGGCTGTGCAAAGCAACGTGTATATATACACACGTTACTTTGAATTTTGCGCCGTGCGGGCATGCGAGCGCCCCTGCCGCCAGCTCTGTGACCGTGTCCGCAGGCTCGATGTCCATCGGTGTCCCGCGATCGGGTCACAGAGCTGCAGAACGGGGGGGGGGGGGGGGGGGGAGGCCAGATGTAAACAAGGCCTCTCCCTGTTCTGCCTAGTGACAGGACACCGATAGTCTGCTCCCTCTCATCGGGAGCAGCGATCAGTGTCGTGTCACAGTAAGCCCCGCCCCCACACAGTTAGAATCACTCCCTAGGACACACTTAAGCCCTTCCTAGGCCCCTAGTGGTTAACCCCTTCACTGCCAGTCACATTTATACAGTAATCCGTGCATTTTTATAGCACTGATCGCTGTATAAATGTGAATGGTCCCAAAATAGCGCCAAAAATGTCCGATGTATCCGCCATAATGTTGCAGTCATGATAAAAACTCACTGATCGCCGCCATTACTAGTAATAAAAAATAATAATAAAAAAATGCCATAAAACTATCCCCTATTTTGTAGACGCTAAAACTTTTGCACAAACCAGTCAAACGCTTATTGCGATTATTTTTACCAAAAATATGTAGAAGAATACGTATCGACGTAAACAGGAAAAAATTAGTTTTTTTATAGATTTTTTGGGGATATTTATTATAGCAAAAAATATTGCTTTTTTTTAAATTGTCGCTCTATTTTTGTTTATAGCGCAAAAAAATAAAAATCGCAGGAGGTGATTAAATACCACCAAAAGAAAGCTCAATTTGTGGGGAAAAAAAGGACGTCAATTTTGTTTGGTTAACCACTTCAGCCCTGGACCATTTGGCTGCCAAATAACCAGGCCACTTTTTGCGATTCGGCACTGCGTCGCTTTAACGGTTTTATATTTATATTATATTTTATATACTGGGATCAGTGCTATAAGTGCTATAAAAATGCACTGGTTACTGTGTAAATGTGACTGGCTGAAGGGGTTAACCGCTAGGAAGGAGGTTAAGTGTGTCCTAGGGAGTGAATCGAACTGTTAGGGGGCGTGGCTACGAGTGACACGTCACTGATCGCTGCTCCCGATGAGAGAGAGCAGACAATCCGTGACATGTCACTAGGCAGAACGGGGAGGTGCTGTGTTTACACTGGCAGCTCCCCGTTCTTCAGCTCCGTGACACGATCGCGGGCACCCGGCGAACATAGAGTCCGCGGGTCTAGCGGACATGGATCTCGCGGAAGGCGCTCGTTTTTGGGCACGGCTGCAGATGGACACTTGGGACAGGCTGGCTGCAGATGGAAACTGATCATTCTGCAATGATAGGCAAGGCTGCAGATGGGCTCTAATAAGACTGCATTGATGGGCATTTAAAATATACGTTTTTTTCCCCTTCAACTTCCCTCCTAAACTTGGGGTGCGTGTTATACGGCGATGAATACGGTACTTCGTCAAGCAATGCTGTACTCAAATTAAATTTTTATGACAGATCGATTTTTTGGTGGTATTTTATCACCACTTTTTTTTTTTCTTTGCCATATAAAACAAAAATAGCGAAAATTTTGAAAAAAATAAAATATGTCAAAGGCTGGGTTCGCACATATGCAGCCGCAGTTTTAGTGCAGCAGTCCGTTGGCGGTTCTGTTCACCGGTTCAGATTTTTACCTGAAAAATCGCACCTGAACCAGACCCAAAAACCGCACAGGACCCTTTTTAAAACCGTAACTGTCCTGTACATGTGCGAGCCCACTTTATTGAAAGCCGGTCACATTCACATGTTATGCAAACTGGACGCGGTTAAAAACACATCCAATTCACATATATGTGAACTGAGCCTTATTCGTTTATAAAATTTTGCACATGATTTTTTTTTTCATAAATGTATTTTCTGTTACATTTCTTTTGGTGTATTTTATTTAGTCTGTGTGAATATACAGCGGGTAAAAGCATTGAACACATCACAATTTTTCTAGATAAATATATATTTAGAAAAGGTGCTACTGACATGAAATGTTCACCACATGTCGGTAAGAACCCATGCAATCTACACATACAAAAGAAACCAAAACAAATACAGTACGTTCAGAAATTAAGTTAAGTGTAATAAAATGGAATGACACAGGGAAAAAAAGTATTGAACACGCCAACTGAAATTTATTGAATACTTCCTACAACATTCTTTGTTGGGAATGACAGCTTCAAGACGCCTCCTGTATGGAGAAACTAGTCGCATGCATTGCTCAGGTGTGATTTTGGCCCATTCTTCTACACAGTCTTCAAATCTTGAAGGCTCTGTGGGCCTCTTCTATGAATTCTTATTTTCTTTTGGATTGAAGTCAGGCGATTGGCCGAGACATTCTAGCAGCTTTATTTTCTTTGAAACCAAGTGAGTTTCCTTGGCTTTGTGTTTGGGATCATTGTCTTGCTGAAAGGTCCACCCAGATTTCACCTTTATCATCCTGATTAGATGGCATCAGATTTTTATCAAGAATTTTTTCAGTCATCCTTCCTTCAATGATGTGAAGTTTGCTAGTACCATATGCTGGAAAACCGTACCACACCATGGTGTTCCCACCTCACTGTTGGTATGGTGTTTTTGGGGTGATGTGCAGTGCCATTTAGCCTCTAAACATTGTGTATTATGGCATCCAAAGAGTTCAATTTTGGTTTCATCTGACCAGTTTATATTCTCCCAGTATTTCACAGGCTTGTCTAAATGTCTAATTGTTGTGCAGCAAACTTTAAACAAGAATCAACATGCTTTTTCTTCAGCAATGGAGTCGTGTGGTAAGCGTGCATGCATACAGACGATGGCGGTTGAGTGTATTAGTTTGTTTTCTTAGAAACAATTGTACCCGCTAATTCCATTTTTTTCTGAATCTCTCCACAAGTAGTCCTTGGCTCTTGGACAACTCTTCTAATAATTCTTTTCACTACTCTGTCAAAAATTTGAGGCGCACCTGGTTGTGGCCAGTTTATGGTGAAATGATGTCCTTTCTACTTCAAGATTATGGCCCCAACAGTGCTCACTGGAACATTCAGAAGTTTTGAAATCCTTCTGTAACCAATTCCATCCGTATGTTTTGCAACAATAAGGTTGTGAAGGTCTTGAGAGCCCTTTGCTTTTACCCATAATGAGATGTTTGTGTGACACCTTTTTATAGGCCATCAGTTGAGACTGAACCAGCCGATAATAAATTTGCACTGTCAAGGGGCAGGATTGCTTTATAATTACTGATATATTTCAGCTGGTGTCTTGGCTTTCCAAAACTATTTGCATCCCCCTTTCTTCATGTGTTGAATACTTTTTTCCCTGTGTCATTCTATTTTATTACACATAATTTAATTTCTGAACTTGTTTGTTTTGGTTTCTTTATATGTATGGATTGCATGGGTTGTTACCGACACGTGGTGAAAATTTCATGTCAATAGCACCTTTAGAAATAGATTTACCTAGAAAAATGGTGACGTGTGCAAGACTTATTTTACCCGCTGTAAATATGAAAATCAACTAATCCTGAGGCCCTAAAAAGCCAGAACAGTACACATACCCCCAAAATTATTATATATATATTTTTTAAAGTAGATAGTCCAAATATTTAGAGGCATTAAAATATTTTTTTTCATAAGGTTATAACTTTAAGTTCTTACACACAGCATAGGCATACTTACAATTACACCCCAAAACACATTCTGCTATGCCTTCCGGAGTATAGGAATACTAAATAACTATATATATATATATATATATATATATATATATATATATAAATAAAACTTTCACAGCCTAGACACAGATGGGTCCAAAGTCAAAGGAGCATCTTTAGGCATTCTAGGGGCATCAATTATACATCTAATTTCCTGACCAGGACAGGAGAGATGCCCACAAAATAAACCCATTTGGGAAAACAAACACTCCATGGTATTTTATGAAAGGCATAGCAAGTCTTGTGGTAAAAAAAAAAATTTTTTTTCAAAAGTTTTTGGAAAATACAGAAAAAAACAACAAATGCATATTTTTATTTTTTTTTACACAAAAGTTGTCAATTAATAAGATATTTCTAACACACTGCATAGGTACTCTTAGAATTACACCCCAAAACACATTCTGCTACTCCTCCCAAGTATGGCGACACCACGTGAGACTTTCACAGCCTAGCCACATAGGGAAATCCAAAATCCATGGAGCATCTTTAGGCTATCTAGGGACATAAATTCTATGATCTAATAATGATCAGGGACACTAACTGGTGTGGCAGCGATTAAAGACAATATGACTGTTGTAGTGGTTAAAAGGAACACCAACGGGTGGGAGGGGCTGGCCCCGTGTATGGCTGCCTGAGCTGTGAGCCCCACTCCAGCCTCATACAACAGTGCCCATTACAGCCCGCACGGTGAATGGATTTTCACGAAAATTTCTAGCCAGACTCCTGAGGGGTCCGGGCACATTCCTGGCTATTTTTTATTACATTAGAAAGGACCCAAAAGCTGCAATTCGTCCCGGTAATCGCGGCCAAAAATCCAAGATGGCCGCCACAGCACAGCCTACTGTGTCAGGTACCATTCTCCTCACAGACCTCAGACAAAATATCTCCTCAGAGGGTCTGCCTATTTCCTCAGAACTTATAGCAGGACTACTACAGACACCTAATACCTCCTCAGCCACTGGTGAACCTCTTATTTTTTTCACAAAGCCCGACAGTATCCATTCTTCCACAGGGCACATTATTGCCTCTCATCCCAGCCCTATTACCTCAGAAATTATTCCAAGAGACCAGGCATTTCAGATGGCAGACCTGTTCCAAAAAAATTCTGAACTCCTGGACAGGGGTTTAGCGCAAACTGCAGCCAAAATAATTAGTGATTTAAAAGCTGACTTCCACAATCTAGGAACAAGAATAGACTCTATTGAATACAAATTGGAAGAAAAAGTGACTTCCACTAACCAAACTGCTAAAATTGTATCCTCGGTACAAGAACAACTGGATTATGCCAATTCAAGAATCGATGACCTCGAGAACAGGTCACGCAGGTATAATCTCAGAATCAGAGGTTACCTGAATCGGTGCTGGATGTTACACTAGCAGTACAAGACCTGATTAAATCTCTTCTACCTAATATCCCCCAGCAGCGCCTTGAGCTGGATAGGGCTCACAGAGCTTTGGGTCCTCCTAAAAAGGATGGAAAGCCAAGAGATATCATTGCTAAACCCCATTTCTTCTCAGTAAAAGAAGGGGTCATGAAACAAGCTAGAATAACCCCTCAAATACTATGTCAAGGACACCCAATTCAACTTTTTGCTGATTTATCTCCTTCTACAATCCAACGCAGAAGAGCACTTAAACCCCTGCTACTGATCTTGTCTCAGAAAGACATTAAATACAGATGGGCCTTTCCCTTTGCGGTGAAATTCTCTGAAAATGGTAGACCTTACTCCTTCTCAAGCCTACAGGAAGGAGAGTGGATCCTTCTCCCAGACCAGATCAGACGAGCAATAGATATTGTATCTATTCTGCAATCCAACTGGGAGGGAGGAGAAAAACAACAAGGCTTACTACTGTCACTGGATCTGCAAAAAGCCTTTGAATCAGTGTCATGGCCATACCGGTTTTCCCTAATAGATCGATGGGGCTTTGGAGTTCGCTTTAAGGGCCTCTTACATTCCCTTTATTCTCACCCTCAGGCTCTTATCCGTTTACAGGGTCATTATTCCAACCCAATCAATATAGCACGAGGCACTAGACAGGGATGCCCGCTTTCTCCTCTCATATTTGCTATTGCCATTGAAACATTAGCCATAGCCATCAGACAAAATCCCAATATTAAAAGGAGTATCCTGTGGTAATCAAATTCACAAATGTGGCCTATTTGCAGATGACATCTTATTGTTTGTGACGTCTCCGCTGATATCCCTTCCTAACGTCTGCCAGGTTATGAAGGCCTTCTCTGAGGTCTCAGGCCTTAGGGTAAATTACTCAAAATCACAAGCTCTAAATGTTTCGCTTCCCTTGTCTAGTGTTTTGTTGCTTAAACAATCCTTTGGATTTGAATGGACAGACACCTCAAATATCTGGGCATTACCTTAACAGCCCGCATTGAGACCCTTTTTTTACATAATTCTCCACCTTTATTCAAAAAATTTGAGAATGATCTAGCATCTTGGTCCAAAAACGAATTATCTTGGTTAGGTAGAATTCTATAAAAATGACTCTGCTCCCTAGAATCCTTTATTTCTTTAGAT
Organism: Rana muscosa; assembly: GCA_029206835.1. Classification (NCBI taxonomy): domain Eukaryota; kingdom Metazoa; phylum Chordata; class Amphibia; order Anura; family Ranidae; genus Rana; species Rana muscosa. The sequence goes on along the minus strand of CM055117.1, from coordinate 605,774,719 downwards.
CTCTTCCTATTCCCATTACTAAGAATCACTTGAAAAAGCTCCAAAGTAAAATCATCAAATTTATCTGGGGTGCTTCAGGTTACCGCATCCCCCAAAACACATTACTTTATCACAGAAAACAGGGAGGTTTAGGTCTACCTGACCTACATAAATACTACTTAGCAGCTAGACTAGCCCAGACTTCTTTGATTTATTCTGCAACAGAAAAACCAGACTGGATCAATATTGAAAAAGAGGCTACACTAACACTATCCCTAGAATACATTTTATGGTGCCCCCCCCCAAAAAAGACCCCCCATAATGTCGCCGACTATCTCAATCGTTTGCACTATGGGATTCCCTAAGAAACCTCCCAAACCTTATATCCCCTGAAAGACCTCTTTCTCATTTATTCAATAACCCTGACTTCCCCCCTGGTCTAAATGTAGAGGCATTTAAATGGTGGATTGATAAAGGATTGTATCGTATAGGACCATTTTTTAATCCTGGAGGGCCTATATCCCTTAGTTACTGCATCAAACATCTGAAGCTTCCAGATTCTGAAAAACCGCGGTTTAATCAAATTTTCAAATTTTTAAACCAAATCTGGAAGGAAAAACTCCTTCCTCCCCAATTTACGAAGTACGAGTTATGGTGCAGCCAGGCCGGTTCACAAAGGGGAGGCATATCTATGGTATATTCTTGCCTCACTCACCCTACATCAAAATCTTCCTATATGGAGGCTTGGGAAAAAGACACCCAGTTTTGTTGCAATTTGGATACCTGGCACTTCGCCTTCTCTAAATCTTTTAAAGGGATTCTTAATGTCTCTTTAATGGAGGCAAATATTAAAGTTATAACCAGATGGTATCTAACTCCTTCCAGACTGGCATCTATATATCCAGCATCAAATCCAACGTGTTTCAGAGGTTGCCAACTTTACGGCTCTATGCCTCATATTTGGTGGGAGTGCCCCAGAGTTCGCCCCTTCTGGAGAAAAATATTTGTATTGATTTTTAAGGTAACAGGTTTTCAGGTCCCTAGGTCCCTACCAGCAGCCATTTTGAACGCTCATTGTCCTCACATACCAAAGGTTTCACAAAAATTGATACACTTTATCTTTACAGGTGCCAAATTCACAATTGCCAAATCATGGAAAAAACCAAAACCTTTCCTGTCAGATGCCAAAACCAAAATATCTTGGATACTAACTCAGGAAAAATTAGCTAGCATCTTATCCAATACCATTCCCAAATTCGAAAAAATATGGGAACCGTGGGCCAAATATATGGGGATTTCGATTGGTGAAGATGCTGTTTTACCTTCTATTCAACATTAAGTTGGACACATACCCATCCCTTTCCCTCCATCCTCTTTTTTACCCGCTATCTTTATTTTCCTCTTCTTTTCTTCCTTCTAAAAAGGATTTATGGAAACTCTTTTTCTGGGAATTCTAGTTTCCCATTACATGTTATGTCTCTTATTTAGATTTATTGGGATACTATCAAATGTTTTGTTCGGCCTTGTTTAGTCCATCCCGATCTGTGGGCCCTGATAATCTTCTCGGGGCCTAAGAGTCAGAAGGAGGTCTCTATGCCTGGAGCAGTTCGTTCCCGATAAGGGGCTCCAGGTTACCAAGGAGAGAGGGTTTCCCTTCTCCCTTCCATTATATAATAAGGATGAAGAGAGCTCTACCTGACAAACTTTGGATTGCTTACATGAATCTATCCTTTTTTCTAGGATGTTTTTATTATTTTATCCATTGACTGTTTGTTTATTCCTAAACAATCTTTTTTCTTTATTTTTTATTTTTATATAACATGATGTAATGTTCTGTATTATTTATCTTATGAAAATAAAATATTTTGAAAGTAAAAAGGAACACCAACCGGTGTGGTGTGATCGAGGCACTAGGACTGGGGTGGCAGTGATCAGGGACACCAACTGGTGTTACAGTTCACATCACCTACCCCCCCACAACCAATGTCTCTTGGTAATGTCACTGTTCTGCCATATTTTCTCTACTTGATGACGGTCTTCACTGTGTTCCATGGTATATCTAATGCATTGTAAATTCTTTTGTACCCTTTCCCTGACTGATGCCTTTTAACAATGAGATCCCTCTAATGCTTTGGAAGCTCTCTGCAAACCATGGCTTTTGCTGTAGGATGTGACTAAAAACAATTGTCAAGAAAGACCTAATAGAACAGCTGAACTTTATTTGGGGTAATCAGAGGCATTTTAAATGATGGCAGGTGTGTACTGACTCCCATTTAACATGAGTTTAAATGTGATTGCTTAATTCTGAATACAGCTACACCTCTTTTGCCCCCTTCACATTACTCCTCACAGCCATTGCCTCTGCCCCCTCCTCATATCACCTTCTAAACAGCAATATCCTCTGCCATTACACCTCCCCCCCCCCAACACCCATTTACTTTGCCTCCCTTCACATCACCCCTCCTCACAGCCATTTCCTCTGCACCTCTTCACCTCATCCTTCCCCCTCCACAGCCATTTCCTCTGCTCCTCCACATCACCCCCCAACAGGGATTTTCTCTGCCCCTCCACATCACCACCCCCCCACCAGATTCCCTTTGCCTCTCCATATCACCGCCCCACAAGCCATTTCCTTTGCTCCTTGAGATCATCCCCATAGCTATTTACACTAACCTTTCTTCAAATAAACCCCCCTCCCCCATAGCCATTTCCTCTGCCCCCTCATATCACTTCCCCCCACAGCCATTTCCTCTGCCTCCTTGATATCACCCACCCCGCTCACACCCATGTCATCACTTACCCCCTCTACGCTAATTTTTGTTTTTTAATATTCAAACCAAAATCATCCATGTCTTAACACATTATTTTTCTGTGAAATCACTAAAAAAAATACCCCCTAGCACTTCTGGCCATTGCCATCTTGAGTATGGGCAAGGGATTATTTAGCTTTTTTTTCCCAGAATCCATCTGACCCTAGCTCAGTGATGTACAGTGGAAATAAAAAAAGTCTACACACCCGTTAAAATGTCAAGTTTTGGCGATGTAAAAAAAATGAGACAAAGATAAATCGTTACAGAACTATTTCCACCTTTAATGTGACCTAAAAACTGTACAACTCCGTTGAACAGCAAACTGAAATCTTACATGGAGGGAAGTATAAATTAAAAAAAAGAAAATATGAGTGCATAAGTGTGCACTCCCTAAACTAATACTTTGTTGAAACAACTTTTGATTTTATTACAGCACTGTCTTTTTGGGTATGAGTATCAGCATGGCACATCTTGACTTGCCAATATTTGCCCACTCTTTGCAAAACGACTCCAAATCTGTCAGGTTGCGAGGGCATCTCCTGTGCACAACCCTCTTCAGATCACTCCACAGATTTTCAATCTGATTCAGGTCTGGGCTCTGGCTGGGTCATTCCAAAACTTAAATCTTCTTCTGATGAAGCCATTCCTTTGTTGATTCGGATGTATGTTTTGGGTCGTTGTCATGCTGAAAGATTAAGTTCCTCTTTATGTTCAGCTTTCTAGCAGAAGCCTGAAGGTTTTGTGTCAATGACTGGTATTTGGAACTGGTCATAATTCCCGCTACGTTGACTAATGCCCCTGTTCCAGCTGAAGAAAAACAGCCCTAAAGCATGATGCTGCCACCAACATGCTTCACTGTGGGTATGGTGTTCTTTTGGTGATGTGCAGTGTTTTTGCGGCAAACATAGATTTTGGAATTCTGGCCAAAAAGTTCGTAGCATTGGTGGAAAGAAAAAATGCAAAGTCTTTTCTAGCCATGGATATTTAGAAAACAATTCAACCACCAAAAATACCTTTTTTTCTTACATTAGCATAAACTTGCACCTCTGTATTCTAGGGAAGTACATTTGCTGTGGCATTTGGCTCTGCAGCACATATCCCTGTGCTGACAAGTAAAAACAGTACAGCTGGCCACAGCAAAGTAGAAGCCCCACAGTGTGACAGAGAATAAGCAATCTGCTCATCCTTGGTCACCATCATCAGACTGCCTGGAACAGCAAGGTCTTTTCCCCAGATCAAAGGGGTCAGCAATTTATTCAACTGATTTCAGAGTAGTTAAAGCGGAAGAAAATCAGAACACTAACTATACTTAAAAGAGAAGTATGGGTTTTGTTTTTTTTGGCTAGTCATACTTGCCTCGGTGGATGCAGCATCAGACTGATGCTGAATCTGTCCCCCGGCGTCTCTGCACTGAGAACCGAGCCACCGAACATCACCGCTGGCTTGGTTCTCACTCCTCCTCAAGCAGAGCAGTGCTGACAGTCAGCATCGCTTCTGCTCTACTTCTCGGCGCTCATTGGAGCGCTGAGCTATGGAGGGGCGGGGAGTGGCCGTCTCAGCGGCTCGCTGAGACAGCCATCAATGCAGCTGGTGAATCCAGACTTGGAAGTCGGGATGACGCGCTGCCTCGACTTCAGACGGCTCACCGCTGAAAATGGGTCACAGGAGTGCAAAACGAACTGCACTCCTGTGACCCAGAGGAGAAGCCCAGCCTAAAAAGCTCAGGCTGGACTTCTCCTTTAACCACTACAGGCCCGCGCTATAGCCGATTGACGGCTACAGCGCGGACCTAGAATGCCGGGATTATGTCAATTGACGTCCGCCCCTTTCCTCGCTCCCGAGCGTGCATCTGGGAACTTCTGTGCTCGCCGTGTCCCTTGGACACAGCCAATCACAGATCGCGGTAAATAGCCAATCACAGCACGATCGGCGTGGCCAATGAGAGATGATCTCAAATGTAAACACATGAGATCATCTCATTGCCGGCTCTCCATCCTCACACAGAGACCACGTATGAGAAGGGAGAGCGAGCTGTGAGTTAAAAGTGTGATTACAGTATCATTACAGTGCCCTATTGGTACCACAGTGCCTGTTGGGGATCTGTGCCCACCTGTGCTGTGCCCATCTACCAATCTGACAACCTGTGCCCACCTGTGCCGCCTCAGTGCCCACCTGTGCCACCGCCTCATCAGCGCATCACCACCAGCAACCATGTCCAAAAGATGCTATTCTGCTGAGAAGGCATACCAAATTCTTTCCACGCCTGACGAGAACAAAGGCGAACCATCTTTTTCGGATTCCCTATCAAATTCTGAGTCGGACTCAGAATATGAGCCAGTCCTCACTAGTGCAACACTGACCGACTCAGAGGAGGATGATCTGCCCGCCAAACGAAGGCGTTCCTCCAGCACCACAGTGCCTCGGCAAGAAAAGCCAAGGACCCATGCTGGCCTTTCCTATGCCCTCCAGAACCCCTTGTGGCTTCCTCCTAATTCAGGAGAAGCCAACATTCCCCCTTTCACTGCCCAGCCAGGAGTCCAGGTGAACACGGACAATTTTTCCCCAATTTTTTTTAACAAATTTTTACTGAGGTCATGCTATCCAACATTGTGACCCAGTGCAACCTATATGCCCAGCAATTTATTGCAAATAATCCGACATCAAGTTATGCCCGTCCCTTTGAGTGGAGAGACCTAACGGTGGAGGAATGGAAGATTTTTTTAGGCCCTTACATTTTCTATGGGACTCAACCCAAAAAACACCTTGCGTTCCTTTTGGTCAAAACGCCCCATCTATCACATGCCAATCTTCTCCGCGGCAATGCCCAGAACAAGATACCTCACGATCATGGAGGTTCCTGCACTTCAATGATAACACCCAGTGCCTTCTCGAAATCACCCAAATTATGACAGGCTTTTCAAAATTCGGCCCTTACTAAATTATTTTTCAGAAGTATTCCCCCAGTTATATACCCCGGACCAACACATGTGTGGATGAGTCCCTTGTTAAGTTTAGTGGCAGGCTTAAAATAAAGCAATTTATCCCCAGCAAAAGGGCCTGCTATGGGGTGAAGGTTTACAAGCTATGTGACCGAGTCACAGGGTACCTGTACGCCTTCTTAGTGTACGAAGGGAAGGACACCCAGCTGCATCCCCCCAATTGCCCAGACTACTTGGGAACAAGCGGGAAAGTTGTTTGGCAACTCATCAACCCCCTACTGGAAAAAGGCTACCATCTGTACGTAGACAACTTTTATACATCTCTTCCCCTGTTCCGTAACCTTCATCTGAAGCAGACGCCAGCATGTGGCACGGTAAGAACAAACCGGAAGGGCTTTCCTCAAAGTCTTGTCAATAAGAAGCTGAGAAAAGGAGAATCGGCAAGTCTGCGAAACCAAGAGGTTCTGGCAGTGAAGTGGAGGGACAGAAGGGATGTGTATATGTTGCCTTCCATCCACAATGATACCTTAGTGGAAATCCCCAGAAGGAACAGCCCCATCCAAAAGCCCACATGCATCCAGGACTACAATTTGTTCATGGGGGGAGTCTACTTCAATGACCAGATGCTGGAACCCTATCTTGCCACAAGACGGGCATACCATTGGTACAAAAAAGTCGCAATTTATTTTTTTCAATTGGCCATATATAACTCGTATATCATATACCGCAACTCCACCCAAAACCCCAAACGCTTCCTTGGCTACCAGGAGGACCTTGTCACTGCCCTTATATTCCCGAACGGCCCACCCCAAAACATCCGATCTGATGTTCTTAGTCGACTCTTCGAACGCCACTTTCCCGATAAAATCCCTCCCACAGCAACAGGCCAACAACGTCAAAAAAGATGTAAGGTGTGTACCAGTGGAGGAGTCAGACGAGACACATATTATTGTGCCGAGTGTCCTTCCCAACCAGGCCTCTGTGTAACTGACTGTTTTCGCCGTTACCATACTTCACTAAATTATTAGTGAAGTATGGTAAATGTAATCCTCAGTTCCTGCCTTCACACCCCTTATGCCACTGCCTGCTCTGTAACTGACCCTGGCTTGTTATTCGACCACACTTCTGCCTAACGATTCTGTACTACCTCTGCCTGCTCTGTAACTGACCATGGACTGTTATTCGACCATGCTTCTGCCTAACGATTCAGTAATACCTCTGCCTGATCTGGAACTGACTTGGACTGTTTGACCATGTTTTTGCCTGCCTCATGGACTGATCTTGTACCCTGCTACTGGACTAGTGGGATTCAACACAGGAGTCTCACATATGTGAGGGGCTCCAGAATTGTTTTTCTGGATGAAGAAAACAATTTTGTTTTCTCATTCCTAGATTAGGGTCTGGAGACTCGGAGGCTTCAAAGAGATTTGTGTGGGAGAAGCCTCTACCTCTGTCCCCATTCTGTCCTGACCAAGGCCCTACTTCTGCCTGCTGCCTTGTAGGACTTACTGCCATTTTGTCTCTGCCTGTCGCACTGACCACACCACATTTTCCTGCCTACTACCAGGAGCAATATTTTTGGCACTGCTGACAATATCTCTGCCTGCACTGACACTGGACTGTATATGGACAGCATCCCTGCCTGCTGCCTGGACAATTGTGTATGCCGTTGCTGACCAAGTCCCTGCCTGCTGCCTGGACCAGTGCTATCCTGCTGTGTATAACTGCGCTACTAAAACCACAGGTAATCTTTTGTTTACGCTTTACTCAGCATAATGTATTTTGGGGTGAAATCCTTGGTATGTGCATGCTATGTGTCCCTGGAACACCTGACCGTGTTCCTTGCATGTTGGATCTCTGTATGTAGCCAGGCTGTGTAGAAGTCTCACACATGTGGTATCGCCATACTCAGGAGGAGTAGCAGAATGTATTTTGGGGTGTAATTTTTGCTATGTAAATGCTATGTGTTGGAGAGATCTTATAAAACGGACAACTTTGTGTAAAAAGAAAAATGCGTTTATTTTTTTCCACATTTTCCAAAAACTTCAGGAAAAAAATGAACCGTTTAAAAGACTCATTATGCCTCATAGATTATACGTTGGGGCGTTAGCTTTCCAAAATTGGGTCATTTTGTGGGTGTTTCCATTGTCCAGGGCCTTCAAAAATGTAATAGTCAACTAGTTAGATGTGTAATTTATGCTCCTAGAACACCTGATGGGGCTCCCTGCATGTTGGGCCTCTGTATGTGGCCAGGCAGTAAAAAAGTCCCACACATGTGGTATCTTAATACTCAGGAGGAGTAGCAGAATGTATTTTGGGGTGTCATTTGTGGTATGCACAAGCCATGTGAGAGAAATAAGCTATTACGACAATTTTGAGAAAAAATAAAATAAAAAATCTTAATTTTGCAAAGAATCGTGGGAAAAAATTACAACTTCAAATAACTCACCATGCCTCTTATTAAATACCTTTGAATGTCTACTTTCCAAAAAAGGGGTAATTTGGGGGACATTTGTACTTTCCTGGCTTGTTAGGGTCTCAAGAAATGAGGCCGCCAGTACATCAGATGTGATACATTTTTTATGATTTGCGCTATAGCTTGTAGACTCAAACTTTCACACAGACCAAATAATTTCCCAAAATTTTGGCTTATTTTTATCAAAGATATGTAGCAGTATAAATTGTGGCCAAAATTTATGAAGAAAAATTTATAATTTGCAAAATTTTATCACAGAAACTAAGAAAAATTCTTTTTTTTTCAAAATTTTCGGTCTTTTTTCATTTATAGCGCAAAAAAGAAAAAACCCAGGAGGTGATCAAATACCACCAAAAGAAAGCTCTATTTGTATGAAAAAAAGGACAAAAAAAAAAACATTTGGGTACAGTGTTGCATGACTGAGTAATTGTCATTCAAAATGTGAGCACTGAAAGCTGAAAATTGGTCTGGGCAGGAGAGGTGTTTAAGTGCCCAGTAAGCAAGTGGTTAAAAACATTCCCTCCTTTCTAAATAAAGCTTAGTACACACTGCTAGTTTTTTGGGTTGAGCGGGAAAAAAATTGACCGCTCAGGTTGAAGCCGCTGTACTAACAATACAATGTTAGTACAGCGATCTCCTCTATGGTGTATGGACACCAGAATACTTCAGTAAGTAATCTCAGCCACTGGCTGAGAGCAGAGACCAGAAGCCGGCTGGCAGACCTTTTTCAGTCATGCCCCTTCGATAGAAACTGGCTGGTTTCTATTGAACCAGCCGATGTTGCCTGACATTTCGGCCCGTGTGTACAGGGCTTAAGGGAATGCTAAACAACTGAATTCCAGGGGCATTGACTTCGCCCATAGACTATTATGGACCAGCTGTTGTTGGCGCTCCCTCCTCCTCTCTGCTGCAGCCACTTACTGCCATAGAGGGGCTGGAGCTGCAAGATCACAACCAGACTGGGGTGGATTTAAAGGAGAAGTATGGTTCACAGTAGCGCACTTAGTTTTGCACTCCTGTCAGCTGACACCAAAGAGCTGGTCCTGGCTCAGCAGCAATCGTGACAATAATGGAGGCATCGGTCCAGATGCCCGACAAGCATTTGGCTTAGCCTCTCAGGACCACTGAAAGCCTGAGCCAGCTGCTCCCATCTCCTGCACAGCCTCGCCCTCTAGTGAGGTATGGAGAGGCAGGGCAAAGAGTCGCTGACCTTCTCAATGCAGATTGAGAACGGAGTGATCAGCAGTATTTGATCGCTCGGTTCTCGGTCTTAGAAGTGGCACGGCACGCGCAGGGGTCACAAGGTAGAATTACAGAACCAAGATATGTTAGAGTATTTGCGTATACCCTAATAAACCATCATCAATGAGCTGGCCCAGCTCAGGCTCCAGGGGTAGGATGATAGTTAACTAGCTCACCTAAGTTGCTGTGCTAGCAAGGGTTGGTTTAACAAGACTTCAAGAGATGGTATCAGAACTCAGTGAAGCCTCCTAGTCTGTTGCCGCAGTGGAGGGTTCTGCCAACCATTTAGACCAGGTCATATTTTTTCGGACAGCCTCTATTGTACATAGGTATCTTTGTATAACGGTATCACATTATTGACAAGTGTTTTCCATAGACCTACAGAGGGAGGGGCTTTCCACTTCCAGCATAGGACGGACGATGGACTTCCTGGCATAGAACAGCAACAGGGTTCCCTCAGCCACCCTGGGCACCAGGCCCTCCACCAGCCCCAGCAGGCATATTCTTGGGGATGGGACAATAGAGATCAGTGGCGGCTGGTGCTCAAAATTTTTGGGGGGGCGCAAACAAACTGAAAAAAAAAAAAATCAATTGCCGCCACTGTGCCCATTAAACGCAGCCACTGTGCCCAAACGCCACCAGTTTGCCCCCTCAAATACAGCCAGTTTGTTTCCATATACAGCCAGTTTGTCCATATATATATATATATATATATATATAACACCAGTGTGCCCCCATATATACAGCCAGTGTGCCCCCCATATACAGCCAGTGTGCCCCCCATATACAGCCAGTGTGCCCCCCATATACAGCCAGTGTGCCCCCCCATATACAGCCAGTGTGCTCCCATATACAGCCAGAGTGCTCCCATATACAGCCAGAGTGCTCCCATATACAGCCAGAGTGCTCCCATATACAGCCAGAGTGCTCCCATATACAGCCAGTTTGTCCCCCATATGCAGCCAGTTTGTCCCCCATATGCAGCCAGTTTGTCCCCCATATGCAGCCAGTTTGTCCCCCATATGCAGCCAGTTTGTCCCCCATATGCAGCCAGTGTGCCCCCATATGCAGCCAGTGTGCCCCCAAATACAGCCAGTGTGCCCCCATATGCAGCCAGTGTGCCCCCATATGCAGCCAGTGTGCCCCCATATACAGCCAGTGTGCCCCCATATACAGCCAGTGTGCCCCCATATACAGCCAGTGTGCCCCCATATACAGCCAGTTCCCCCAAATGCAGCCAGTGTGCCCCCATATACAGCCAGTTCCCCCAAATGCAGCCAGTGTGCCCCCATATACAGCCAGTTCCCCCCATATGCAGCCAGTGTGCCCCCATATACAGCCAGTTCCCCCAAATGCAGCCAGTTCCCCCAAATGCAGCCAGTTCCCCCAAATACAGCCAGTGTGCCCCCATATACAGCCAGTTCCCCCCAAATACAGCCAGTGTGCCCCCACATACAGCCAGTTTGTCCCCCATATTCAGCCAGTTTGTCCCCCATATACAGCCAGTTTGTCCCCCATATTCAGCCAGTTCCCCCCATATTCAGCCAGTTCCCCCCATATTCAGCCAGTTCCCCCCATATTCAGCCAGTTCCCCCCATATTCAGCCAGTTTGTCCCCCATATACAGCCAGTGTGCCCCCATATACAGCCAGTTCCCCCCAAATGCAGCCAGTTTGTCCCCCATATACAGTCAGTTCCCCCCCAAATGCAGCCTGTTCCCCCAGCCCTGCACTTACCTTCCTCGGTCCGCGCCGTACTCTATATGTTCTCCTGCCCTCGATGTCGCTTCAGCCAATCAGGTCACCGGTAACCAGATCCGGTGAACCAGATTGGCTGAAACCTCCACAGTCTTCTCCCAGGAACGCACCCCCGTGCGTACCTGGGAGGAGTTTTTGGAAGCCGAATACAGCGTGAGAGCTGTATTCGGAAAGCCTATCAGAGCCGCTGGCTCTGATAGGCACTTCCAAGCCACACCCACCACCGGCCGCCGCTCTAATTCATATGGCCGGCACTCACCAGGAGGCCGGCCATATGAATAGTGGGCAGCGCGGCAGCGGTGACAATACACAGATTCATGCAATGCATGAATCTGTGTATTGTCTTTCAGTGGCGGTGCGGGAGCGAGAGGGGGCGGCGCTCCGGCGCCCTCTATGGACGCACCGCCACTGATCGAGATACTCAACACTTCATTCACCTCCAGAAAGATTTGTGACCAAAAAAAGACTAATTACCGGGCAGGACCAGAATATATGAATGTAGTCCCCCGGAGCATGGTCACAACGCCAGCACTCCGGGGGAGAGGGAAGACCTCATCCTGTGCACCCGGGCGGGAGTGAGATATGATCTATGGACAATCTTGTACTGAATGAGGCGATCTCTCAGGGAAACAAGTATTTTAAATGGTAAGTCCCATACATCCTCCCAGTCCTCAGAGTCCAGCTCCGGAACATCCCGGCCCCATTGCTGATGGAGCCTGGACAACTCAGGAGAAGAGACTCGGAGGAGATGTGTGTATAACATGGAGGTGGGTTTGTACAGTCAAAATCCGCTCCAAGTCAGACTGCACCAGCTGCCTCTCGCCTGATGGAAACTGGGCTCTGAAAGCATGGGACAACTGAAGATATCTGAACCTGTATGAGGGCGGGGCATTGTGGTTAGACATTAAATGATCAAAAGAGAAAATCAAGAGGTCTGCGGTGACATCTGAGAGCATTTTAACATGGTACTTGGTCCACACCACCGGGTCTGGGATTTCGAAAAAGTGATGTAGGTTGGGATTGTTCCAGAGGGGGGCGTTTGGGGATACTGCAGTCGAAGGATACTTGTCACAGATAAGGCCCTCCCTCCAGGCCTTAAGGGTGGTACACAGAGGGGGTCAGGTCGTACGGGGCCTTAGGACCCCGCAAAAGGAGGTTCGACAAAACCTCCACAGATTTTAACACCGCAGCTTCAGTGGCCCAGGCCGAGTTGGATCTATCCGGAAAAAGCCATCAGAATGCAGTGACTAATTGAGCCGCAATGAAATACTTGTGGCAGTCCGGGAACGCCAGTCCCCCCTGCGAACAAGGGCACATAAGAGTGGTCAACTTGAAGCGGGGAAAACGTGGGCCCCATAGAAAGAAGGAGAAAATTTGATTTAGGTGGGGAAAATTTGAGTTACGCTTACCGGTAACGTCTTTTCCAGTAGTCTTTCAGGACAGCCACAATGAGAGACCTAGGCGCCTCCCTTTCCACAGGAAACACTGCGCCAGCACATATAAATTCTTACTTCCCCTGCCGGCCTTCAGTTTTTCTGAGATCACCTCCGGACAGCTGGGGAGACACAAGAACACATTAATAGCATACTATTATTATCTCTATCATGCTGTGTTCCGGTCTTTAGTAAGACCCCCCAATTTTTTAGGGTGGGTACTAGGACTGTCCTGAAAGACTACTGGAAAAGACGTTACCGGTAAGCGTAACTCTAATTTTCCCTATTCGTCTTTCAGGACAGCCACGATGAGAGGATAGACTAGCACTTACCAACTAGGGTGGGACTACAGCTTGCAAAACCTTTCACCCAAAGGCTTGCTCACCTGCCGACACCAGATCCACTCTGTAATGCTTAACAAAGGTAGCGTAGCTGGACCAAGTTGCTGCCTTGCATATTTGTTCTGGCGTTGCTCCAGCCCTTTCTGCCTGAGAGGCTGCCAGAGATCTGGTGGAGTGTGCCTTTATTCCTGTAGGGACCTCTTTACTCGCTAAGGAATATGCCTGTCCTATGGCTGTTCTGAGCCATCTGGCAATAGTGCGTCGAGACGCCTTGTAACCCTTTCTGGCCCCATAAAATAAAATAAACAGAGTCTGACTTTCTAAAGACTCTTGTCTGTTCAAGATAGTGCAGGATGCATCTCCTGACATCCAAGGTGTGAAATTTCAACTCCCCTTCACCTGAGGGGTTTGGACAAAAAGAAGGCAAGATTACTTCCTGATTCCTGTGGAATTTTGAAGTCACCTTGGGCAAAAATGCCGGATCGGTCTTTAAAACGACCCGATCCGGAAAAATAATACAAAAAGGGGGTCTAATGGATAGAGCTTCTAACTCACTGACCCTCCTAGCAGTGGTCACTGCAATCAAAAATGCTGTTTTTAAAGTTAGATCCCTTAGTAGACACTCCTCTAGAGGTTCAAAGGGAGCGCCCGTAAGGGTCTGCAAAACCAAAGACAGGTCCCAACTGGGAAATGGTGGATTCTGAGCTGGTCTCAGTCTGGATAGGGCTCTGAAAAACCTGACAACCCAGGGATCAGAGGCCAGAGGTTTCTCTAACTAAGCACTGAAATCTGACTTTTAATGGTAGCTATGGAAAGTCCCTTATCTGCCCCACATTGAAGGAATTCTAGGATGGACGTGGAATTATGGACCGAACAGGAACCGTCCGCACACCACTTGTTAAAGCGGAGCCAGACTCTTCTATAGATCTGGCGAGTCTCCTTTTTCCTACTATTAAGGAGGGTGGTAACTGGTTTCTCTGAAAAGCCCTTGGCTTTTAACATGCCCTCCTCAGTAGCTAAGCCGCTAGTCTCCATCTATATACCTGGGGACAAAGGACTGGACCCTGAGAGAGGAGATCCTCTCGAGGTGGAAGAAGGAAGGGAGGTTCTACAGCCAACTGTTTGAGAACTGAGAACCATGCTCTCTTGGGCCAATGTGGCACCACTAGAATCAGGGAAGTGTTTTCTACCTGAAACTTCCTTAGAACAGCAGGTAACAGAACCGGTGGTGGGAATGCATAACACATTCTGAATTCCCAACTTTGGGTTAGTGCGTCCACTCCCAACTCTCCTTCTCCCCTGTTTAGAGAGAAGAACCAGGGCGCTTTCGAGTTTCTCTTTGACGCGAAAAGGTCCACCTCTGGTGGCCCCCACCTTCTGGCTAAGAGCAGGAAAACCTCCTGATTGAGGACCCATTCACTCTCTCTCAGTTGTGTCCGACTGAGGAAGTCTGCTATGACGTTCCTCTCACCTCTCAGGAAGATTGCTGAGAGTGAGAGTGTGTTGATTTCGGCCCAGCCCAGAATGTCTTCTGCTAGGGCCGACAAGACTCCGCTCCTTGTGCCGCCCTGCTTGTTCAAATAGGCTACGGCCGAAGAGTTGTCCGACCTCACCTGAGTGTGGTGACCCCGGAGTTGCTCCTGGAAAAACTCTCAGCTCTTTCCAGTTGGACGACCTGTTTAGTTCCTCTAACTCCCAGGTGCCCTGTGCTGGAAGGGATCCCAGGTGTGCCCCCCAGCCTTTGCCACTTGCGTCCATGGTTATCACCCGAGATACCGGGATAAACCACAGACGCCCCTGCGACAGGTTTGAAACCCTCCTCCACCACCAGAGGGATCTCTTTACCTGAGCAGGTACCTGAACCAGGTTGTCTAGAGCTTCTAGACTGGTCCCAAATCTTCAAAACGAAGGCTTGTAGTGGGCGAAAGTGCAGTCCTGCCCATTGGACTGCTGGGAGCGTGGACGTCAACAGACCCAATGTCGACATCAGATATCTTATTGTCACTTGGAGGTTGCTCTGAAGGGACGTCACTGCCCTGTCTAACTTCAGGATCTTCTCCATCGGGAGGAATACTCTCAAAAGAGTTGAGTCCAAAGTGTACCCTAGGTACATTATCCTCTGTGACGGGACTAGGCTGGACTTCTGTAAATTTAGAAGCCACCCTAGGTCCGTAAGGACACTCCTTGTTTTTTTCCAGGTCTCTGGATAGCTGTTCTGGGGATGCTGCGAATAGAAGCAGATCGTCCAGGTAAGCTATGATGGATACTCCCTGAAGTCACAAACGCCAACGGTTCCGCCAGAACCTTGGTGAAAATGCGGGGGGGACGAGGATAGCCCGAATGGCAGTGCTTTGAACTGTAGGAGCACTACTGTTCCGTCTAGGTTGACTGCTAGACGTAGAAAATGTTGAGAGTTTTCTGCAATTGGGATGTGCAGGTATGCGTCTCTGAGATCCAGAGACACCATGAAGCAATCGGGGGGAGGAGGGCCCTGACAGAAAAAAATCGACTCCATCCGGAATCGTTTGTATACAATTGATCTGTTCAGGGGCTTTAGATTCAGAATTAGTCTGAACTCTCCGGAAGGTTTCTTTACCACAAAAATGTGAGAATAGAATCCCCTTCCCTCCTCTGCTTCTGGAACTCTGCATACTACGTTCTGACTTTCCAGAGCTCCCAACAAGGCTTGGGATTTATCCCTGCACTTGGGAAGAGAAGTGACAAGATATCTCTGGGGGGGGGGGGGGCTTGCAAACTCTAAATGGTACCCCCTTCTTATAATCCCCAGAATAAATTGGTTGGGGGAAATTGTCTCCCATAGTGGGAGGAAGATCCCCAGTCTTCCTCCCACTCTGACTAGAGAGTCAGGGGTTTTTCCCGGGCTGTTGAGGAGCGCGAAAAATCGCTCCACCTCTGCCTCTGCCTTTAGGGGTCCAGGTCTTTCTTGTTTTTCAGGCCTGGGAGCCCCCTTCTGACCCTGCGGCCGAAACCCCTTTTTTGAAAATACTGGGGCCTTCCGCTTGGGGGAAAAGGACTTCTTTTTATCTGCCGTCCGGTCCAGAACAGAATCGAGACCGGGGCCGAAGAGTAGGTCTCCCGTTAGGGGTATCCCACACAGCTTAGCCTTAGAGGCACTGTCGCCTGGCCAAGTCTTCAGCCAGAGGGCTCTTCTGGCAGAGTTGGCCAGGGCTGCCGATCTGGCTGACATGCGGACAGATTCCGCAGAGGCGTCCACTATATAAGCAACTCCTTGCCGGATAGTCAGAAAGGAAGACAGAATTGTTTCTTTAGCCGTCCCAGCCTCAATGTGCTCCTGGATTTTAAGGAGCCAATGTTCCAAGTTGCGGGCCACAACTGTAACGGCCATCTCAGGCCTTAAATTACCCATAGTAGAGTCCCAGGTTTTCTTTAGTAGGGAGTCTATCCTTTTGTCCATGACGTCCGCCAAAGCTCCCATGTCCTCGAACGCTAGGTTCCTAGAGACCTGGGAGAAGGCGGCGTCTAATTTGTTTTTTTTATTCCAAATGGACATTGGGTCATCCGAGAAAGGAAATCTTTTTAGAGATGTAGAAAAGAAGGGCTTCCACTCGGGGTCCTGCCATTCCCTTTTGACAGTGTCAATCAGTACTTCGTGTACAGGGAAGACTTTTTTCTTATGTTCACCCAAACCCTTATACATTTTATCATGAAGGGTCAAGGGTTTTTTATCGGTCTGTATACCGAGGGTGGTATAAATTGCTCCCAAGAGGTCATCTACCTCATCCAGGGACAACTTATACCTGGAGGTTTTCCTGGACTCCCCGTCCTGGGCTTCTCCGTCTGAGTCCTCTCTCAGAGGTGACACTATCTGGATGTGCCTGTTGTACACCGGAAGGGCCTGCAACCTCCTCTGCCCTTGAAGTAGTGGCAGGGTTAGCCGGTACAGGGCCCTGAGCCGGTGGGGGGGGGGGTTGTATCCTGGGAAGTGGGAACAGAGGGGAGTTTAAATCTTTCAAATAAACTTTTGAAAGATGAAAAGGTGGACAAGAGCTCCTTCACGGAAGCTGCCAGTCCGGACTCCTGCTCTGAATCCCTTTCTTTCACCAGGGTGTCAATACAATTTATTTTTTTGACAAATAAGTACAACCCCCGGAGAGCGCTGAACCTTCTATATGTAAGGCATCAGTGTCTCCCCCCCCTGACCACCCAGGGGGATTACCCCCCCATGGACAGGAACCATGCATGGAGGGGTATTCCTAGGTAGAGAGGAACACACCCCAGGGTACTCTTACCTTAGGAAGGCTGGAGGTGGAGTCAGTGTGTGCCGCTTGAGCCTCTGCTTCCGACATACTGACTGCAGGTGGCTGCCTCTGTTGAATCCCACGCTGCCTGTGTGCGATTTGGACTCTCTCCAGCTTCTGCCTGGGCCCCTATCAGCGCCGCGACCCGGAACCGGAAGTCGCGGGTTAAAGGGAAAGCATCCGCCCTCCGCCGGCAATGACGTCGTCCGGCCCGCGGGTTCCAAAAATGCGGCATGTATCTATATACACAGAGGGTGGACTGCCTCCTTGCTGCGGCCCTGTGGACGCGATAGGGGTCCCCCTCAGCCTTCAGCCGCACTCGACCAGGCTGGGGTGGGCTCACGGAAGGTGGGTGACTAACCCACAATAAAACCCTGGAAGCCCCTGCTTCCTTTCAGGTAAGAAATGCCTCAGTCCCCTGACTGATTTAGTCTGGCTCCTTGCACAGTGTCTCCCCTCCGGAGGAAACACTAACAACTGAAGGCCGGCAGGGGAAGTAAGAATTTATATATGTGCTGGCGCAGTGTTTCCTGTGGAAAGGGAGGAGCCTAGGTCTCATTGTGGCTGTCCTGAAAGACGAATAGGGAAAAAAATTTGGGGATCCACTGAGGGGAGTTACGAAACAAATATGTAAACTTGGGGAGGATTTTCATTTTAATGAGGTTGATACGCCCCAGCAGGGACAGAGGAAGGTTCTCCCATGCTTTCAGCTTGGCCCTGAGTTGACTACTGGGGACAAGTTCAGCGAAATGAAGTCAGCCACATTCCTCGAGATACGTACCCCATAGTACGTAAATTCGTCCACCCATTGTAGCTGAAGAGAAGCCTCTCCTTTTGCGTTCTCATCTATGGCAAGCAATTGAGACTTTGACCAATTGACCATAAGCACTGTTACCTCCGAGAACCTTTCTAGGACCAGCAATGCCCCTTGCAGAGAAGGGCCAGCATCGTTCAGAAAAAGGAGGAGGTCGTCTGTGTACAGGGCCACCCTCTCCTCCAGCCAGGCCAGACGGAGTCCTTTAATGTGTGGCGAGACACGTAGTGCCTCCGCCACTGGTTCCATGGCAATGGCAGAGAGAGAGAGAGAGAGAGAGAGAGAGAGAGAGAGAGAGAGAGGACCGCTCTGCCGCGTACCACTAGCAAGCTTAAAAACAGGAGATAGCCGACCCCCTAAACGAATGGCAGCCGTTGGCGAGTGATATATAGTCTGCAACCATTGGATAAACACCAGGGGGAATCCCATTCTCCGTAGAATCTCCCACAGGAAAGGCCATTCTATTGAGTCGAACGCCTTCTCAATATCAAGAGAGGCAATTACTCTGGTACCCAGATTGTCATGTCTTGCATGAAGATTAGTGAACAATGTACGAAGGTTAATATCCGTAGACTTGTGGGTCATGAAACCAGTCTGATCCGGGTCTATGAGGGAGGGAAGTAAAGTGTTAAGTCTAGCAGTGAGGAGCTTAGTTAGAATTTTGAGGTCATTGTTAAGAAGTGCTATGGGCCTTTAGGAGGCACAGAACTTTGGATCTTTACCAGCCTTGGGAATGAGAACAACAACATGGGCGTGCGCCATGGAGGGAGGGAGAGAGCCCTGCTTCAGGCAATGAGTAAAAATGCTCTACGTAAAAATCAACCGGAAGACCATCTGGGCCAGGAGCCTTGCCAGTGGACAGGGAATTAATCACGGCAAGAACCTCCTCTGTGGTTATTGGGGCCTCTAGATGCGATCTCTCGGAGTCAGAGAGCCAACCGAGGGCTATCGGATCTAGGAGGAGAATTAGTCCCTCTGGGTAACGTGGTGGTATACAAGGATTGGTAAAAATCATGGAATGCTAGCAAAATGGCCTCAGGAGATGAGATGGCCTCACCCGTGGAAGAGGCAAGTTCAGGCATCACGGTACTCGGGGTGTCATGATGGGACATCATTGCCAACAGTCTGTCATTCCTGTCCCCCTGTTAAAAAATGTTTGCTTCGTATGAAACAGTTCTAATCTAGAAACCTCTGTTAAGTGAAAATGAAGACTGCGTTTGGATGCCTGCAATGCATCAAAGTTTGAGGTGGAGGGATCCAATCCATAGTGGGCAGAAGCCAACTCCACCCCATTCTCCAATGCCGCAGTGGCAGCAGTTTGCTGTACCCTAACCGCCTTGATGGCCGAGATGTAATGGCCCCTTGTGAATGCCTTGAAAGTATCCCAGACTATCTCAGGAGAGGATGACCCTTCATTAGAGTCCCAGTAAGCACTTAGGGCTGGGGGGGGCTTGTTCCGCTATGTCAGGTTAGGAAATATATTGAGCACCAAGCCGCCACATCGAGCCACTACGATAGGAGGAGGTGCGCAGGGTGATCTGCAGGGGGCTGTGGTCAGAGACCACTGGGCAAATAAGATGCGTCTAGAACGTCCGTCAGCATAGAGGCGTTACAAAACCGCCTCCAGAATTGATTATGCTTTTGCTAAGATGTAGAAAAAAATGAAAATGTTTTAGTGGATGGTAATTTCCACCTCCAGACTTCTGTAACACCCGCAGATAATGCCCAATTTGACAACTCCCTGGTGAAGGACTTGGGTGGCAAGGGTCTATCCAAATCTGGAAAGGATGGCATTAAAGTCGCCCAGTAGTAAAATTTTTGCAGGACAGTAGGGGGGTGATCCTCTCCAGTATAGTATACAAAATTTCAGACTTAAAGGGCGGCGGCACATATATACCTGCAAAGACATATCTCTGCTGCCATAGCGTGAATGCCAGTATAACAAATTTACCCAGTGGATCCGTGTGAACCGCGTCTGACACATGGGAGAGAGACTTATGCACCAAGATGGAAACTCCCCTAGCATACGTTGAGTAAGAGGCATGAAAAGCCCTCTGAACCCAGGGCCTTTTCAAAGCCATGAGCTTACTGCCCACCAGGTGTGTCTCCTGCAGGACCAGAATAGCTGGACTATATTGTTTGACATATTGAAAAAGAAGCGCCCTCTTAAACTTAGAGTTGAGGCCACGCACATTCCAGGATACCACGGAAAAGGAATCCCGATCACGTGATGCCATAGGCGCTTCGGCTAAAATAATTAGAGGAGACTAATCGTCGTCGAGCAAGTGACACCCGGTGAGCAGCAGTGGAGCATGAGCCGTTGTACGTGAAACATAAAAAACACATGCAAACAAACACAGCAACTAAACTAGAACTTCCCAAGCACCAGGTGCTTATCCTACCAATCCCCCCTACCCCCCAGAACATCATGGGGGAGGTCAGGAAGCGGTCTTTACCCAAAAACAAAAAAATACTTGTAAAGCTAATCCTGAGACTTAGGCCACAAAACAGTCCTCTGCAGCACTGAACTGAAACTGCAGGCTCAACCCTATTATAGAGCTTTTCCAAACAGGTAGAGAGTAACAGTTCAGGGAACTTCTGGTGATCTTTGCAGAGTCAAACTGCAAAGGGTAAGTGCATATCCAGCGTAAAGGTGTGCTTGCTGTAGCTCCGGCATGCGTGAAAAGGAGAATAGGATAGGTAGTTCAGGACATGTATGATCCGTGCATCAAATAACTTTTAAGCGATAGGAGACCAGCCGTCAGCCTCCGAAGGGGTGTCAAAAAACCAAACTTTGCCGTCATGTTGTACCCCGTAGTCGGCTAGGGTAAAGCATGCCGTATTTAATATTTTTTGCTCCAAGCCGTTGACGGACATCGTTGAAGGTCTTTCTCTTCCTATGTAACTCGGCCAAGAAGTCAGGGAAGAGGATGACGGAGGTGTTGTCGTATTTAAGTGTGGGATGTTTACGAGCTTCTGCCAAAATCCTGTCCCTGTCTCTAATTCAGAAAGTGGACCAGGAAGGGTTTGGGGAGGTTCCCCGGGATGGCTCGTCCCGTGGGCACCCGATGGGCTCTTTCCACCACATAGGTAGGAGTAAGAGCGGTAAGACCCAGCAGGTCCTTAAAGAACTCCTCCGCAAATTCCGCCGGGTGATCCCCCTCGGGTAGGCCAAGGACTCTAATGTTGATCTGCCTGAGCCGGTTTTCGGCATCGTCAGATTTTGCAACGAGGGCCTGCACTGTGCGCTGTAACTCAGCAATGGAGATGACGTGGGTAGCGGTGAGATCCTCAGTAGCCGAGATTCTGGATTCAGACTCATCATCCTCCCCCTGATATTGTCCAAGTCGTTCCTTATCAGGTTACATTCTTCAGCAAGGTGATCGATGCGCATCAGCAGTGAGGTTCTGCTCTGTTCAATTGCTGCAAGGATCGTGGTGGTACTATCTTGCGGTAAAGGAGCCGATGTCGTGGCCACTGGAGCGTCCCCGGGCTCCATCTCCAATTCAGCCAGTAAGGCCTGTAGCCTCCCGACCAAAACGGCGTCAGGTCGCGGCGAGGGGGGGTCAGCAGCTTCTGCTGCGGAGTGGGCTTAGCATGCGTCTTTTTTGAGGGCATCTGCGCAGGGGAAGACACGGGGGGGATCCGCAGAACCCGTACCTGGGGTGGTGGCTGCAAGGGGGCAGGCGATAACCAGATGCGGATGCAACCACGTACCTCTATTGGAGCAGGTGGTCAGGTGTGGCTCAGCAGTCCCCCCTCACCCGGAAGGAAGATGGAGAAGAGGGCAGAGATGTGGGAACCGTGCACCTGGGCCTGGGATGTGTGGGGGCCAGAGCAGTAAAGTAGGATGGGGCCCAGGAAAGTGGTGGCCGTCACCAGGCCTCAGCCAGGTCCAGCAGGTAGTGTCAGCCCAGCAGGAGGGGAGGAAGTGATGGGATGGCAGGCCTGTCCGTGCTCCAGAGCCCTGGATAGGGAGCACAACGCCTCGAGTCCCAGGCCGGCAAGATGGCCACCGTCAGCTAGGCCTCGGGAGGCCTCCACAGGGATCGTCCGCCCGGTGGCCCTTCGAAACACAGCCGGGAGGTGAGGAGGCAAGGGGGAGGCACTAGGATGGCCTGAGAGCACCAGAGCTGCAGATGGTTTAGGGCCCGGTGGACAGATGGGAGGCTCCGGCCGCGAAGATGGCGGCAGCGGCCGCGAGTACAGGCAGTCTATGGCCGGGCGGATGTCTCCTCCAGCGGGCGGCTTCCCCGCACAATATCTGGCCAGGGCAGATAAGGAGAGGAAGGGGACCAGTCCTGAGGCTGTGGCGGTGCTCACCGGGTCGGGAGATGTGCGGATGGCACAGGATGGAGGGAAGCTCCGGCCGAGAAGATGGCGGCGGCGGTCGCAAGTATAGGCTGGCTATGGCTGGGTGGATGTCTCCTCTGGCAAACGGCTCCTCCGCACAATATCTGGCCAGGGAAAAGCAAAAAAGAGGAAGGGGACCAGTCCTGAGGCTGTGGCGGTGCTCACCGGGTCAGCAGATGCACGGATGGCACAGGATGGAGAGAAGGATGGAGAGAAGGATTACCGGAGCTCTCTTGGAACACGTCCGCCGCTGCTCACATCGGGACACGCCACCGGAAGTTCCATTTTTGGGTGGAACTCCGCTTTAAGAATCAAGTACATCTTCAGGAATAAATTAGTGTTAGTCTTTTCTTCCACTTCAACAAAAAATCTAACTAGTTTCATAACAATGAGTTATGAACTTTGCACTGCCGCTATTAAATTAAGTTTAGGTTCAGCCAAGCCAATGATGACAACAGACATTTATAGTATCAGGTCACACACGTTATGTTACACATTATATTTACTTGTGTGCAAGTGTACTGTCTTGTTTGGATGAAGGAGAACCAACAGTCGGATCAAAATGTATTGTGTATGTTCTTGTTTTAACCACTTAACGACCGCCCACTGTAAATATACGTCGGCAGAATGGCACCGACAGGCAGAATCACGTATATGTACGTGATTGCCTTTGTATAGTTGGGGGGTCCGATCGGACCCCCCTTCTTTACAGTGAGCGGTCGTTTTACCTTCGGGAGCGATCCGGCATGAGGGGACGGCCGTTCGATTCCGGCCACCCCCTCTCGATCGCTCCCGGCGAATGAGAGCTTCCCCTGCCTGTGTACTGTTTACACAGGCTGGAGGAAGTGATGTCATCTCTCCTGCGGCGCTCACATATACTTAGCGCCGTACAGGAGAAGATGCAGGTTAGTGCACACAACACTACACTACACTGACACCAGGACACATAGGCACATAAATCGCCCCCCCCCCCCAGATCACCCCCCAGTCACAGTGTCACTGATTGCAGTGACCATTTATTTACTGATCACTGCAATCAGTGACATTTGTGACTGTAAAAGTGTCAGTACATTCAGTTTTAGGTCCAGTGTAGCCCCCTAACAAAGGTTTAACCCCCTTGATCACCCCCAGGTAACCCTTTCACCCCCTAGCACCGCCGTCACTAAGCGATCATTTTTCTGATCGATGTCTTAGCGTCGGTGATGCTGATCGGTAGCCAGTAATTTTTTTTAGGTTCGCCGCAGGTTTTTATAGCGTCGGGTACCCCCATATATTACCTAATAAAGGTTTAACCCCCTTGATCGCCCCCCAGGTAACCCTTTCACCCCCTATCACCACTGTCACTAAGCGATAATTTTTCTGATCGCTGTCTTAGCGTCGGTGATGCAGATCGGTAGCCAGTAATTTTTTTTAGGTTCGCCGCAGGTTTTTATAGCGTCGGGTACCCCCATATATTACCTAATAAAGGTTTAACCCCCTTGATCGCCCCCCAGGTAACCCTTTCACCCCCTATCACCACTGTCACTAAGCGATAATTTTTCTGATCAATGTTTTAGCGTCGGCGATGCTGATCGGTAGCCAGTAATTTTTTTTAGGTTCGCCGCAGGTTTTTATAGCGTCGGGTACCCCCATATATTACCTAATAAAGGTTTAACCCCCTTGATCGCCCCCCAGGTAACCCTTTCACCCACTATCACCACTGTCACTAAGCGATAATTTTTCTGATCGCTGTCTTAGCGTCGGTGATGCAGATCGGTAGCCAGTAATTTTTTTTAGGTTCGCCGTCAGGTTTTTATATAGCGTCAGGTACCCCCATATATTACCTAATAAAGGTTTTAACCCCCTAATTGTCCCTAGTTAACCCTTTCCACCAGTGATCATCATATAAGTGTTACGGGTGACGCTGGTTAGTTAGTTTGCTTTTTATAGTGTCAGGGCACCCGCCGTATATAACCCAATAAAGGTTTAACCCCCTGATCGCCCGGCGGGTGATATCAATTAGGTTTTAGCGTCAGAGAGGGTCTGCGTCACACCCTAGGCAGCGTCAGGTTAGTGCCAGTAACGCTAACACCCACGCGTGAAGCATACACCCCCCTTAGTGGTATAGTATCTGAACAGATCAATATCTGATCAGATCTATACTAGCGTCCCCAGCAGTTTAGGGTTCCCAAAAACGCAGTGTTAGCGGGATCAGCCCAGATACCTGCTAGCACCTGCGTTTTGCCCCTCCGTCCAGCCCAGGCCACCCAAGTGCAGTATCGATCGATCACTGTCACTTGCAAAACACAACACACATAACTGCAGCGTTCGCAGAGACAGGCCTGATCCCTGCGACTCCAGTGCTGTAGGAGGTGATTTCGCCACCACAGTTAAAAAAAAAAAAGCATATATGCCGAAGCATTGGGGCAGCAGGGGCGGAGGAGCGATTTTGCTCCTAATGCCGCGTACATACGGTCGGAATTCCGACGGAGGCTTGCCCGTGGAAAAGTCTGACCATGTGTACGCGGCATAACTTTTGCGGGAAGATGCCCCCATGCTTCTGCATATATAAATGGTGCATGTATGCCCATCATTAGAAGTGGGTGGATGAAGGGCGGTATTATAATGGTGGGCATACCCACCGATCAATCTTTTTTTTTCGTTCAGCCAACAGGCTGCATGAAAAAAAAGATTACAATACATGTCCAACAAGGACCAACAACGTACTGGTATGTTGCTGGACTTTGAATGTTTATACCAGAATGATGCCTGCGGGTTTAGGTATCATCTTGGTATCATTCTTTTCAGCCAGCGGCCGGCTTTCATGTAAAAGCAATCCTAGTGGCTAATTAGCCTCTGGACTGCTTTTACAAGCAGTGGGAGGGAATGTCCCCCCCCCCCGGATATAAAAAGCGCCATTTGGAAAGCATTTTATCACACCGATCTTGGTGTTGTCAGATGCTTTGAGGGCAGAGGAAAGATCTAGCGTCCATGAGACCCCAGGTTTTTTCAAAAAAAGAGTACCTGTCATTACCTATAGCTATCATAGGGGATATTTACATTCCCTGAGATAACAATAAAAAAAAAAAAAAAAAAGCAAAATTAATAAAAAAAAAAAAAAAAAGCAAAATTAATAAAAAAAAAAAAAAAAAGCACCCCTGTCCTGCCCTGCTCTTGCCCAATGGCGAACGCAAGCGTCGGTCTGGCGTCATATGTAAACAGCAATTGCACCATGCATGTGAGGTATCACCGCGAAGGTCAGATCGAGGGCAGTAATTTTAGCAGTAGACCTCCTCTGTAAATCTAACGGGGTAACCTGTAAAGGCTTTTAAAAATGTATGTAGTTTGTCGCCAATGCGCGTTTGTGCGAAATTTTAAAGCATGTCGTGTTTGGTATCTATGTACTCGGCCTAAGATCATCTTTTTTATTTCATCAAACATTTGGGCAATATAGTGTGTTTTAGTGCATTAAAATTAAAAAAAAAGGGATTTTTATAACAGCTTACCTGTAAAATCCTTTTCTTGGAGTACATCACGGGACACAGAGCGACTTAGTCATTACTAATGGGTTATATAGTTTACCTTCAGGTGTTGGCACTGGCCAATTCCAAACCGGAAGTACCCTCCCCTATATAAGCCCCTCCCACCCGGGAGCACCTCAGTTTTGTAGCCAAGCAATAAGTGTCCCAAAAAGAGGGGTGGGAGCTCTGTGTCCCGTGATGTACTCCAAGAAAAGGATTTTACAGGTAAGCTGTTATAAAAATCCCTTTTTCTTTTTCGTACATCACGGGACACAGAGCGACTTAGTCATTACTAATGGGACGTCCCAAAGCAATGCCAAATGAGGGGGGGGTACATAAGCTGGGCGCCATCAGGCATGAGGATCTTTTGCGGCCTGCAACACACTGCGCCCAAAGGCGACATCCTCCTGACTTCTAACGTCTACCTGATAGAATCTAGTAAACGTGTGTACCGAAGACCATGTTGCGGCCTTACATACTTGAGCCAGGGAGGCCTGGTGATGCACTGCCCATGAAGTTCCAACCGCTCTTGTGGAGTGCGCCCTAACTTTGAACGGAGGCGGTCTCTTTCTCAAGCCATAGGCTTGTATTATGACCTGTCGAATCCACTTGGCTAAAGTAGATTTTGATGCTGCCTGACCCCTTCTGGGGCCTTCCGGCAGAACAAACAAAGAATCCGTTCTGCGAATCTGAGCAGTGGCTTTTAGATAAGCTTTAACTGCTCTTACCACATCCAAAGAATGTAATAACTTTTCCTCTACTGAGCTAGGTTTCTGTAGAACCGACAGCACCAGGTTTAAGTCCCAAGGACATATGGGAATACTAACCGGAGGGCTAATACGCATCCCTCCTTGTATAAAGGCTTTGACTAGTGAATGCGAAGCCAAGGGCCTTTGAAAAAATATTGACAAGGCCGAAATCTGACCCTTGATAGTACTCAAGGCCAGCTTCCTATCTACAGCCCACTGTAGGAAGTCCAGAATCCTCCCTATCATGTACTTACGTGGATGCCATTTCTTGGTCTCACACCACGTAATGTACGCTTTCCAGATCCTATAATAGATCTGCCTGGATACCGGTTTCCTGGCATTGATCATGGTAGATACCACAGAATTAGAGAGCCCTCTCTTTTTCAGAATGTGGGCCTCAATAGCCAGGCCGTCAAACCTAGGGCTGGTAAGGAAGGGTGGTATATCGGTCCTTGCGACAGCAGGTCCGGACGAAGTGGGAGGGTCCACGGACTCCTCACTGACATTTTTACAATCTCCGCGTACCATGCCCTTCGGGGCCACGCTGGAGCCACCAGAATCACTGGTTTCTTTTCTACCCTGATTCTGCGGAGTAATCGCGGTAACAATTGTGGCGGTGGGAATGCATATATCAGCCTGAACCGATCCCAAGGGAACACTAGGGCATCCGAGCCGCAAGCTAGGGGATCCCTTGTGCGAGACACAAACCTGTCCACCTTTGCGTTGAATCTGGATGCTAGCAGATCTACATCCGGTGTTCCCCACCGCTGGCATATTGCCTGGAAAACCTCGGGGTGAAGAGACCATTCCCCCGGGCATAATTGTTGGCGACTTAGAAAGTCCGCTCTCCAATTTTCCACTCCTGGGATGAAAACCGCGGATATGGCTGGGACATATCTTTCTGCCCACTCCAGGATGCAATTTGCTTCCTTCTGGGCTGCACGACTTTTGGTGCCACCCTGATGATTGATATATGCCACTGCCGTGGCATTGTCTGATTGAATTCTGACAGGGGACCCCTGGAGTTTGGATGTCCATGCTACTAGGGCATACCGGGCTGCTCGTATCTCTAAGAGATTGATGGGCAGGGCCTTTTCTGCTTCTGACCACCTGCCCTGGAGACCATTGCTCCAGCACTGCCCCCCAGCCGATGAGGCTGGCATCTGTAGTGACCACCTTCCAAGAAACCGGACTGAAGGGTTTCCCTCTTTCCAGATTCTGGGGCACCAACCACCAATGGAGGCTCTTGCGAACGGAAGGGGACAGGGACATTGGTAAGTCTAAAGCCTGAACTTTTTTGTTCCAGGCTGACAGTATGGCCCTTTGCAAATTCCTTGAATGGAATTGACCGTAGGGTACCGCTTCGAATGAAGCCACCATCTTTCCCAGCAGCCTCATGCAGAGACGTATGGATGGTTTTCTTTTTGTACCCACTAAGTGGGTCAAATTTCTTAAAGACGACACCTTCTCTGGAGGTAAGAAAATCTTTCTCTGATTTGAATCCAGCCTTAGCCCTAAGTATTCCAGACTTTTGACTGGTCTTAGAGCTGACTTGTCCCGGTTGATAATCCAACCGTGATATTCCAGATACTCGATTGTCTTGTGAATAGCTACTTCCAGCTTTTCCACTGAGTGGTCTATTAGTAGCAGGTCGTCTAGATATGCCATTATCGTTACACCCTGTGTTCTTAGATTGGCCAATAATGGGGCCAGAATTTTTGTGAACACTCGTGGTGCTGTGGCCAGACCGAAAGGTAAGGCTCTGAACTGAAAATGGCGCCCTTCTACTGCAAAGCGTAGAAATTTCTGATGGGCCGGAAAGATGGGAATATGCAGATAAGCATCCCTTATGTCGATCGAGGCTAGCCATTCCTGCCCTTGTAGGGCGGTGGCCACTGATCGGATCGACTCCATCCGAAAGGTCCTGATATTTAGGAACTTGTTTAGCCCTTTTAGATTTAATATGGGCCTCACGTCCCCATTTGGTCTGGGGACTGTGAAAAGGTTCGAGTAAAACCCGAATCCGCTTTCTTCCAGGGGAACCTTCATGATTACCCCTTGGAGCAATAGTTGTTCTAGTGCCAGAAGGAGGGATCCTCTCTTTTGGGGATCTCTTGGCACGTTTGACCTCATAAATTGGGCAGGAGGAGTGCCTTTTAACTCCAGCTTGTATCCCAGACTTACTGCGGAGAGCACCCATCTGTCTCTGATGGTGTCCCGCCAGGTCTCTGTGAACAACTGAAGTCTTCCCCCCACCCGATTGAGCGGGGGCAATACTTCATGCCTTAGGGGGAGGTTTTGTACCTCTCTTGATCCAGGGCTTCTTGTTACCCTGTGATTGTCCCTGATTTCTGCCCCCTGAATTTGACCGCGGAGGCCGTCGGAACTGCTTCCCAGCCGATGTGCCCGGGACTGGAGAGGTAGGCCTCTTAAAAGAAGGACTTCTACCCTTGTTCTTAACCGGTAAGAGTGAACTTTTACCGGCAGAAATTTTCTGGATATATTTGTCCAGATCTTCTCCAAATAAGCGTTCTCCATGAAATGGGAAGCTAACCAGCAGTTTTTTACAGGGAGCTTCAGCAGACCAGTTTTTGAGCCACAGAAGCCTACGCATATGTACTATAGACAGCGTAAAGCGGGAGGCCTGTTGGATTGTATCCTTTATGGCGTCCACCGCAAAACACAAGGCTCTAGGCAGGTCCGCTAGGGCATGAGCCTGCT
Organism: Rana muscosa; assembly: GCA_029206835.1. Classification (NCBI taxonomy): domain Eukaryota; kingdom Metazoa; phylum Chordata; class Amphibia; order Anura; family Ranidae; genus Rana; species Rana muscosa. The sequence continues at coordinate 605,745,326 of CM055117.1, read as the reverse complement.
GATCTGGTAAGTCCCTTAAGACTTGTTTCAACTGATCTTTCACTGCTTGGCAGACTCCAATCGCTGCTACCGCAGGTTGTGTCACCATACTTGCTGTAGAGAAAGCAGATTTTAGTAAAGACTCCAATTTTTTATCTATTGGGTCTTTGAACACTGGAACATTATCTACTGGACATGTCAGTGATTTGTTAACAGAAGAGATGGCTGCGTCCACTATAGGGACCCTCCATTTTCTTATGAACTTATCCTCCATGGGATAGATCACCGGAAATCTCTTGGGGGGAGCAAATATTTTATCAGGATGCTCCCAATCCTGGTAAATAAGCCCTTCTAATAAAGGGTGGATTGGGAAGGAACAGACCGCCTGGGGAGCTTTTAGCGACCCCAGCGAGGAAACCGTAGTGGATGGTGGTTCCGCCAGAGGCATTTTAAATGCTGATCGGACCATGTTAGTCAGAGACTGAACCCATAATCTTTCAGCCTGAGAAGCTGAGAAAAGGTTCTTCCACTGTTGATTCCTCTATAAGTGAATCAACCTCATCCTGATCCCCTTCAGGTAGGTCGATCTCTGTGTGGGGCTGTTCCTCCACTAACAGGCACTCTGAAGGAGGAGACGGAGATCGGACGCGCTTTTCCTGTGACAGGGAAGCAGCGATCAATGCTGTTAATCTCTCTTCCAATCCTCCCAGAGTTGAGGATAAAACCTCCTCTGTTATATATACAGGAGCAGGTGGACTGGGGACAGCCGCAGCACCAGGCATTCCTGCGGGGTTTCTACGGCTACTGACCTCTGCATTCTCAGGGGAGATTGGTGCAGTGCAAGCATGCCCAATATCCTCAGAGCCCGATGGAGACCCCTTTGGCTTCCTGGAAGATCTATTTCCGGAGCGTCTGGACGACATATCCTTTAAGCACAAAGCTGAGGTATTCCCGTCGTCATACACCAATTTTTGCTGGTAATAGTCTAACACAGGTGCTGCTATATACCAGCTGGTGTCCACTAAAGTGCCTTTCTATGGGGATGCCTGCATCAACCGCCTCTGTGTGCCACTGTTTGTTGCTAGCTCTGTTTGCATGCAGCTGACACTTGTACTGTGTCTTTTACCATGCTGGGACGCCCGCACATGCGCAGAAGCGCCGCGGCGCGCATCGAGCGTCATCCACCCGCCCCGCCCCTTTTTTTTCATAGGAGGCGCGTGCACGCGCCCGCGCGCGCGCCCGTGCGCCAATGGCGCCCTTTTCGAAAACCAACAGAGGACTAGGAGCCAGGGCCCTTTTTGCCGGAGGGCCTGTGCGGTGGATGAACGCAGCAACAGGGCAGAGGAAGTGGATTCCCTCAGAGAAACTTACCAGCTGCCTGGATCTTTTGAGTTGAGAAAACCAAAGATCCACATTTACAAGAAAAATGGACTACAGCGGCCTCTAGTGGTTTAACACAGGTACCGCGGTCCCTGTTTTTTTTTTTTTTTTTTTCTTGACTACTATTAAAATTTTACATTTTCAGTAGATATAGGCAAACACAGATATTTAGCGGGAATACCGTTAGGTAACAGACAGAAAGACAAATTAGGCTTGGGGGTCCCCCAATAGAACCAAGTTCCTGAGGGCCCCCACTTACCTGATCCCCGCCGCAGGACTTTGTTTGGTCCACAAAAGTCCAAACTTCACCTATCACGGCAGGCATTGTAATTAAACCTTCAGGGACCGGGTTCCCAAGGATTCCACTCCCCTGGACCTGTATAGCACCCTGCACAGACAGCGTCTTGGTCGTGGGTATGACCAGAGCTCTGGATCCCAGGGTCCAGCCCTCCTAAGAGAAGCATTACAGGCAAAACCTTGCTCTTCTGCTGCAAGGCCCGGGTACCGACCGTTTAGCTATGAAGCTTTTTTGGTGGGATCCGGAACAGCTTACTAAGGCCCAAAAGAACCTGTACGCAAGCCCAGTGAAAACACATGTTACTCTTTGGCCAACACCTTAGACACTGGCAAAAAACTGAGGTGCTCCCGGGTGGGAGGGGCTTATATAGGGGAGGGTACTTCCGGTTTGGAATTGGCCAGTGCCAACACCTGAAGGTAAACTATATAACCCATTAGTAATGACTAAGTCGCTCTGTGTCCCGTGATGTACGAAAAAGAAAGTGTATTTTTTCCCCAAAAAATGCGTTTGAAAAATCGCTGCGCAAATACTGTGTAGAAAAAAAAATGCAACACCCACCATTTTATTCTGTAGGGCCTTTGCTTTAAAAATATATATGTTTGGGGGTTCAACATAATTTTCTTGCAAAAAAATAAAAAATGTTTTCATGTAAACAAAAAGTGTCAAAAAGGGCTTTGTCTTCAAGTGGTTAGAAGAGTGGATGTAAGCTTCCTAATGTTGTGTATAAAATGCCAGAACAGTTCAAAACCCCCCCAAATGACCCCATTTTGGAAAGTAGACACCCCAAGCTATATACTGAGAGGCATGTCGAGTCCATGGAATATTTTATATGTTGACACAAGTTGCGGAAAAAAGACAATTTTTTTTTTTTTTTTTTGCACAAAGTTGTCACTAAATGATATATTGCTCAAACATGCCATGGGCATATGTGGAATTACACCCCAAAATACATTCTGTTGCTTCTCCTGAGTATGGGGATACCACGTGTGAGACTTTTTGGGAGCCTAGCCGCGTACGGGACCCCAAAAACCAATCACCGCCTTCAGGCTTTCTAAGGGTGTAAATTTTTGATTTCACTTCTCACTATCACAGTTTCGGAGGCCATGGAATGCCCAGATGGCACAAAACTCCCCCAAATGACCCCATTTTGGAAAGTAGACACCCCAAGCTATTTGCTGAGAGGTATTGTGAGTATTTTGCAGATCTCGCTTTTTGTCACAAAGTTTTGAATATTGAAAAAAAAAAAAAAAAAAAAAAAAAAAAGTTCTTTCTTAATTTTCAAAAACAAATGAGAGCTGTAAAATACTCACCATGCCTCTCAGCAAACAGCTCGGGGTGTCTACTTTCCAAAATGGGGTCATTTGGGGGGGTTTTGTGCTATTTTGGCATTTTATGGCCTTCGAAACTGTGATAGGTAGTGAGGAGTCAAATCAAAAATTTGTGCCTAGAAATCCTGAAGGCGGTGATTGGTTTTCGGGGTCCCGTACGCGGCTAGGCTCCTAAAAAGTCCCACACATGTGGTATCCCCGTACTCAGGAGAAGCAGCAAAATTTATTTTGGGGTGCAATTCCACATATAACCATGGCATGTGTGAGCAATATATCATTTAGTGACAACTTTTTGTAATTTTTTTTTTTTTTTTTTGTCATTATTCAATCACTTGGGACAAAAAAAAAATATTCAATGGGCTCAACAGGCCTCTCAGCAATTTCCTTGGGGTGTCTACTTTCTAAAATGGGGTCATTTGGGGGGGTTTTGTACTGCCCTGCCATTTTAGCACCTCAAGAAATGAGATAGGCAGTCATAAATTTAAAGCTGTGTAAATTCCAGAAAATGTACCCTAGTTTGTAAACGCTATAACTTTTGCGCAAACCAATAAATATACGCTTGACATTTTTTTTACTAAAGACATGTGGCTGAATACATTTTGGCCTAAATGTATGACTAAAATTGAGTTTATTCGATTTTTCTTATAACAAAAAGTAGAAAATATCATTTTTTTTTCAAAATTTTCGGTCTTTTTCCGTTTATACCGCAAAAAATAAAAATCGCAGAGGCAATCAAATACCATTAAAAGAAAGCTCTATTTGTGGGAAGAAAAGGACGCAAATTTCGTTTGGGTACAACATTGCATGTCCGCACAATTTACAGTTAAAGCAGCGCAGTGCAAAATTCTGAATTCACCTCTGGTCCTTTAGCTACCAAATGGTCCGGGGCTTAAGTGGTTAACTAGAACTACTCTGGTGTTCAAGATCTATTAGCAGGAATTTGCCTAAAACACACCTCAATTCCTGTATTTTCCTTCCAAAGAGTGCACAGGAAAAAAAAAAAAAAAAAGTTGTCTCTTTAAATCCTATGGGTCTTTTCACAACACTGCGGGTGCGGTGCGTTTTCAAAGATCACGCTTGCAGCATCTTTTTGAAAACCACACCAAAAACACAGGTCCCCGTTGACAGGACTAGAAACTGTGCCAAAAAACGCATTAAAGTCTAGGTCCACCCTAAAAAAAAAAAAAAAAAAAAGACAAAGGCTCAATTAAAAAAAAAAAAAAAATATATACTTACAAGAAATACAGGAAATGACTGTTACTAGGCAGATGTTCCTAATCTGCCCCTTTCTTGTCCGCGGTGCTCCTCGGTCTCGTCATCCTCGCGTTGTCTTTTGGGGAATGGGGCGCGCTGACTTCTGGGAACTGTGTCTCCCAGAAGTCAGCCGCCCATTCACAAAGCGCCGCGCGACTCGCGCATACGCAATAGGAAACGGGCAGTGAAGCCGCAAGGCTCCACCGCCAGTTTCCCTTAGCGAGGATGGCGGCGCCGGGACCTGCCACGATCGGCGGATCGGCCTTGGGCAGCCGACATCGTGGGCAACCTGAACAGGCAAGTGTGCTTATTTAGGCCCCTTTCACACTGAGGCGCTTTGCAGGCGCTATTGCGCTAAAAATAGCGCCTGCAATGCGCCCCAAAAAAGCTGCATAATAGTATCCAATGTGAATGCCCGAGGGCTTTCACACTGGAGCGTTGCGCTTGCAGGAGGGTCAAAAAACTCCTGCAAGCCGCATCTTTGAGGCCCAATAGGAGCGCTAAAAATAGCGCTCCTATAGCGCCCCTGTCCATTGAAATCAATGGGGTAGCGCCCGCAAAACGCTGCAAAGAGGCGTTATTGCGGGCGTTTTTAACCCTTTTTCCGGCCGCTAGCGGGGGTTAAAATACCCCCGCTAGCGTCCGCAAATCGCGGCAAAAAAAACGGTATAGCGGCGCTAAAAATAACGCCGCTATACCGCCAGCGCATCCAGCGCCTCAGTGTGAAAGTAGCCTAAAAGTCAGCAGCTACAGTGTTTGTAGCTGTGGACTTCTAAAAAAAAAATTTTTAAGCTGGACCTCCGCTTTAAGAAATGCATCTGAATTGCATTTTTGCTGCGTTTGTTTAGTCACGTGTCCAAGTTTCGGGCCTGGACACTGGAAGTTTTTACAGCTGCTGTTTGAGGCTTCAGATGTTTTTTTCCTACAGTAAAACTCCCCATGTTATCCTATGTGTCCATGCACACATAGGCTGTTAATTGTTTTTGGCTGGGGCGTTTTTTTGGCTGTAAATAACCCCCGAAACTAGTGGGTTCTGAGCAAAGCTTTTCAGCTGTAAAAAACGCTCTAACATCAAAAAACACTGATAAGAGCTGATAAACGCTCAAAAAACGCAGCTCACCGGCATTTAACCTTTTTGAGCCATTGAAAGAATGTTTGTATATATATATATATATATATATATATATATATATATATATATATATATATAAAACGCTAATAAACGCTATTGCAAAAACTCACTGCAAAGCTACTGACGTTTTTATAACGTTATTTTAACGTCCAGTGTGCATGACGCCTCACAATTGCATGTTGAGTAATAGGCACCCAGAAAATTAACCAGAAATGCATTGGAAACTCATAAAAAATGCAGATGTTTTTGATGCATTTTTTTCAGCAGAGCTGTGAAAGCAGCCTTATTATTTGTGTTTTGTTGCATATTCTGTTCGTACCCTAAGCTATTACAATCATTTTTATTAGATCTTAGACAAGAAGAGGAATACAATCATGCATTCTCTGGATCAATTACTTTTAAACACAGGGAACCACCTATCGGTGTTCCCGGAATCATACAGTAGCTAACAAGTGATTTACATTTTCCATATATCCTTTTGTTAAGGTTAAAGTGGTTCTAAAGCCTAAACATTTTTTACCTTAATGTATGGAATGCATTAAGCATCTGCATCCCCCCTTATACTTACCTGAGCCCTCATTAGATCCAGCGCTGTGCACGTCTGCAGCCATTGGCTCCCATTGCGGTCAATCAAATCTAGTGACGAGAGGGGGGGGGCAAGTCCCGTTGTGTGTCAATGGACACAGCAGCACAGCTTCCCATGAGCTTTTCATTTGTTTTGTTTTTTTCAATAACTTTTTTTAACTTTACAAACTCTAAGGCTAAGTTCACACTGGCATTTGAGAGGCGTTATAAAACACCCTCAAACGTCTATGCACAAAATACAATAGACAGCACATAGTGCTGTTCACACTAAGCGCCACGTCAATTGAAGCCTTTCAACGCCTCCCATTGAAGTCTATGGTTACACCTTGCAAATGCTCAGACAGGCAGTTGCAGAGCGGTTGCAGGGCATTAAGTTTCGTTCATTTACTGTAATGGAATAGGCATTTGTGGAGCAGTTTTAACGGGTCTTAAAGAAGAAGTAACCCCCCCGAAAAAAACGGGGGAAAATAGAAACCTGCAAGAGAAAGGCATAATGAGCTAGTATGCATAGCATACTAGCTCATTATGTGGCACTTACCTGAGATCGAAGCCCCCGAAGCGCTCCTCGTTCCCCTCCGCCGGCATGTTTCCTTGGAGCATCTTCCTTGTATCGCCACTCCGGCGCTGTGACTTGCCGGAGCGGCAACGACGTCACTCCCGCGCATGCGCAGGGGACTGCCAGATCCCCGCGCACATGCGCAGGGATCCGGCATTATTCCATTCAGAAAACCGGCACGCTCAGTGTGCCTGCGCCATTGTCTACGATGCGCCGTAGACATCGGTGCAGTGTTTTCTGCAAATATCTCCTTAATGTAGTGTAGTTTAAGGAGATATTTCTTGCACCTACAGGCAAGCCTTAATCTAGGCTTACCTGTAGGTGCAAGTTGTCAAAGTGGGTTTTACAACCACTTTAACGCTCAAACGCTTCAAAACTGCCTAAAGGGCCTTTGAGGAGCATTTTTAACTCGTCATTAACGCTTGTAAAATGCCAGTCCAAAGCCTATACTAAAGCTCATTAACGGGAGACTAACGCTATAGGAGTGTTAAGAGTTTGAAATTTTACCAAGTTTACCAATGACAGTATATAAATATCTAAAAGAATGTTTGAGTTAGTGTGTAAATTGCAAGATCGGCACTTCAAAGTTGTGTGTAAAGTAGGTTTTTAACTGAAAAATAACCAAACCTCCCTACAGAGCACTCCTGGGTGGAAATTACATGAAATCTGTCAATAGTTGTGAATAGAAAAACTACTCACTTATATTACAAGCACCAGTTGGCAGCTGCTATAATCTGCTCATAACCCTCAAATGAAGTCGTAATGACGAAACGCTTCAGTGTGGGACCATACGGCGACCAGTGACGTCAGTACCTCCCGGAGGTAATGAAGGTTGTGGGCACAGCCGCCGATACGGGCAGTGGAGCAGAGTGTGTGACCAGACCAAACTATCCAGGGGTAATATGACAGATATATACATATAACTAATGCCTGCTTTTATCTGATATTTGTACAGTAGGTGCCGCCGATTTGTCAATCTCGCCTCTTCTAGCGGCGAGATTGACACCCTACGAGCCCCGTCGCAAGAGCCAGCGCCGAGCTGTCTAGTCATTGGGAAAGGAAAAATTTTGTTTTTCCTTTCGCAATGAGCGACACGCATTGCTGACATTGAGGCCGGTGGACGGGGATCCAACGTGGATTCCCGCCAATACCAGGCACTGCGTTTGGTATGAATCCTGAGCAGAAACTCTACGCCAAATTTTAAATAAAAGACCGACATGGGTTCCCCCTCCAGGAGCATACCAGGCCCTTCGAAAAACGGTGTGGAGGTCCCTCTCAAAACCCAAACCAGACCTTTATCCGAGTACCCAACCTGGCAGGAAAAGAGGGGGGGGGGGGGTCGAGAGAGCGGCCCCCCTCCCTCCTGAACCGTACCAGGCCACATGTCCTCAACATGGGGGGTTTGGTGCTTTGGGGCGACCTGCGGCCACCCCCACCCCAAAGCACCCTATCCCCATGTTGATGGGGACAAGAGCCTCGTCCCGACAACCCTAGCCGTTGGTTGTCCGGGTCTGCGGGCGGGGGGGCTTATCGGAATCTGGGAGCCCCCTTTAATAAGGGGAGCCCCCAGATCCCGGCCCTCCACCCTATGTGAATGAGTATGGTGTACATCGTATCCCTGTTCAATACAGTGTCGTGACTCCTTCTCGCTATTGCAGCGAGCGCGAGATGTCGGCACCCTGTCGCCGAGATGTCGGGACCCTGTCGCCGAGAATCTCCGCGATGGGATCGTGATGGATATACAATGTCGGCGGCACCTACTGTAGGTGCATTTTTTACAGGGGAGGAGGTGAAACTGTGCAATAGGATTTTTGTACCGTAAAATCCTTTTCTCTGAAGTCCATGAACGTACACAGCTCCTTTAGTCTTGACAAGTGGGTTATGTTCCGTCTATTAGGAGAGGACTAGGCAGACATGTTCGATATACAAAAACATGTAATTATACCAAAGCTGAAAAGCCTTGCCTAGGGGGCGGTGCCTCTGGTCATAACCCCTCACCCTGCACTCAGGAGCTCAGTTTGTCAAAAAGCAGTACAAACTCAAACTGGAGGGGTGGGTGCTGTGTCCGTCCATGGACTTCAGAGAAAAGGATTTTACGGTGAGTACAAAAATCCTATTTTCTCTTTCGTCCATGGACGGACACAGCTCCTTTAGTCTTGACAAGTGGGACGTCCCCAAGCAGTGTCAAAAAAATGAGGGGTGGGAACAGCAAGCAAACAAACTTCACCCCAAACAAACAGAGCTCCTCAACGGAGGAGTTGCAACCCTGAACAGCCGCCTGCAAAACCTTGTGGCCGAAAAGCAAGCATCCGCAGATGCATGCACGTCAACCTTGTAAAATTTAGTGAAGGTATGAACGGAGGACCAGGTCGCCACCTTGCACACCTGTGAGACAGACGCTTGATGTCGGAAAGCCCAGGAGGCACCAATTGCCCTGGTCGAATGCGCCGTGACAGGAAAGGGAGGTGCCCACCCTTTAAGGGAATAAGCCTGAATCACAATCTGTCTGATCCACCGGGAAATAGTGGCCGACGAGACCGCCAGGCCTTTCTTTGGACCAGTCACCGACACAGTGAGTCTGACCTCCAAAAACGGGGCCGTAGCAGACAGATACACCCGCAGAGCACGTACCATGTCTAAGGAGTGTAACGCAACCTCTTTGGGATGCGACGGCCAAGGACACAAGGATGGAAGTACAATGTCCTCATTCAGATGAAAAGCCGAAACCACCTTAGGAAGAAACGAAGTTTGCGAGCGTAGCACCGCTTTATCCTTATGGGAGGATCAAGTAGGGGGCCACCAACTCGGAAACCCTCCTGAGATGTAATGGCCACCAGAAAGGCAACTTTCTGAAAGTGTGTCAAAAGAGGAATCTCCCTGATGTTCTCAAAGGGGAGGTTTCTGAAGTACAGAGCACCAGATTCAAATCCCATGGAGGTAGTGGTGGTGGAACCGGGAGGAGCCACATGTCGGAACCCTTGCACAAACATACTCACCAGTGAATGAGCCGCCAGGGGTCGTGAAAGAAAAAACAGCCAAGGCTGAAATCTGCCCCTTAATGGTGCTTAAGGCAAGTTTCTGATCCACTCCACGCTGTAGAAACAGCAGGATCCTGGAAACCGAATATGCCCATGGACGCCACTCCATCTCCTCACACAGATGTATGCCTTCCACGTGCGATGGTAGATCTTCCGAGAAGATGACTTCCGTGCCCTCAGCATAGTGGAACTTACTGAATCCGACAGGCAGAAAAAAAACTGAGCTGCCGAGTGCAGGGTGAGGGGTTATGACCAGAGGTACCGCCCCCTGGGCGGGGCTGTTCAGCTTTGGTATAATTACATGTTTTTGTATATCTAACATGTCTGCCTAGTCCTCTCCTAATAGACGGAACATAACCCACTTGTCAAGACTAAAGGAGCGGTGTCCGTCCATGGACGAAAGAGAAACCGAGGACCAGCCTGTGGGGAGACGGTGGAGAAGGGAGCGGGACTCACATTTGGTGATTGAGGCTATGGATCACAGTTAAGCTTGTATCCACGGATGTCACTTCTATTGAAAGACTGTTTTCTCACACATGGTGGACTATTATCCTTTTTAAATCTGAGTGGCAGATTGTATGAAGCCATCATACACCCCCCCCCCCCCCACTCAGTTTATTGTTTATGCATGTTGAAAGATATTTTATGTGTAAAGTATTAAAACAGACGATAAAGCTGTAAGATGGGCAAAGACCAACCAGAGAGGAGGAAAATTTTAAATTTTTTTTTGGAGAAAAGCAAAGATGGGAGGGGCCTGCCATTAAGTTAAAGTGTTAACTTTTATCCTGTTGTCTATCCCGAGGGGGTCAGGCACCCTACTATATTTCGTACGAAATCTTTAGTATCCATGGGTCCCATATCTTTTCAAAGGCTTTCACTATCGCTTACAGTAGCAGATAATTTTTCATCCAACATTAACCACAATATCTTTGTATGAACCAAAATAAATGAAAGACTGCAATTTACATGATCTGGGTAATGCCATTTTTGCAGCCATGAAGAACTAGCTTCATTAGGATATTGCCTTGCAGCAGGGAATTTTATTTTTTACTTTTAAGGGTTTACTACCGCTTTAAGCATATAAGATTTCGAATTAAAAGAGAAGTAAAGGATTATTTTTTTGCAGTTTTATACCCATCAAGGTGGATGCAGCATCGGGCCAACGCTGCATCTGGCCCCCAGCGCCTCTGCACTGAGAACCAAGCGATCAAACACCGCTGATCACTCGGCTTTCAAATCTCCGTGAGCAGAGAGTTGTAGACCGTCAGTCACAGCTCTCTGCTCTGCCCCCTCCTCGCTCATTGGAGCACTGGGCTGTGGAGGGTCGGGGGCGGCCGGCTCAGGCTCTTAGTGTTTTTTTTGAGAGGCTGAGCCAGGTGTCAATCCAGGAACCTGGCGGATCCAGACTTTGTCATGATGATGCGGTGCCTGGACAGAAATACGTGACATCAGCAGAGAACAGACTTCAGCCCACTCTGTTGAAAATGGGTCACAGGAGTGCAAAGAACTGCACTCCTGTGATCCCCAGAAGTACAAACAAGCTTTGGCTGGACTTCTCTAAGTATTGTATATAGAGGTCGATCGATATGGGTTTTTCTCTGGCCGATGCCGATATTTAGAAAACGCGGCGGCCGATGGCCGATATATGATGCCGATTTTTTTGGGGTCGATATGTTAGGCCGATTTTTTTCCCTTCATCTCATAAAATCCAACAGTTGGACCCCTTTCACACTGGGGTGTTTTTCAGGCACTTTTGGGCTAAAAATAGCACCTGTAAAAGTGGCTGCAAAACAGCTCCCCTGCAGTCTCACACTGAGGCGGTGCGCTGGCAGGACGTTAAAAAAAAGTCCTGCAAGCAGCATCTTTGGAGCGGTGTATACCGGCTCCTCCACCACTCCTACCCATTGAAATGAATGGGCACTGCTGCCGAAGCGCCTGCAAAGCGCTTCTGCAGCGGTGCTACACGGGCGCATTTACCCTCTTCATCGGCCGCTAGCTGGGTTATAAGCGGCCGGCTAGCAGCCGAATGGCGCCGCTAAAGTGATAGTAAAGCGCCACTAAAACTAGCGGCGTTTTACCGTCAATGCCTACCCGCACCAGTGTGAAAGCAGAGTTCCGCAGAAAAAAAAAAATATTAAAAGTCAGCAGATACAAATACTGCAGCTGCTGACTTTTAATTACATGGACACTTACCTGTCCTGGGCGCCCGCGATGTCGGCACACAAAGCCGATCTCTCCCTCGGCTCTCGGGTGCTGCCGCCGCCATCTTCGGTAAGGGAATCAGGCACAAAAAACAGGTAATCAAAATTTTTAGACGAAAAAAATGAATAAAAACGCCTAACTTTACTGTTTAGTTTTATTTAAAATTCATTAAAGTGTATTTTTTACCAAAAAATTGCGTTTGAAAGACCGCTGTGCAAATACCGTGTGTCATAAAATATTGCAAAAACCGCCATTATATTCCCTAGGGTCTCTGCTAAAAAAAAATATATAATGTTTGGGGGTTCCAAGTGATTTTCTAGCAGAAAATACAGGATTTTTACTTTCTAAGCTACAAGTGTCAGAAAAGATTTTGTCTTTAAATGGTTAAACTGAGAACTTCTACACAGGAGTTCAGTTCATTGATAAGAAGAAACATTGTATCTCTTTTCTGTCACTTGGCAGGCTGCCCAGAGACACATCGCTCAACCTCCACGGGAAACTTCAGGGAACTTGCATTGACTTCTATGAAAAAACTTATTTGCAAGTTGCGCTGAAGTTTTTTAAATTGGCTTTTTTTTCAGCACTATCGGCCGATGCCAATTAATTAAAAAGTGCCAAAAATCGGACGATATATCGGTCGACCTCTAATTGTATATATTCCTGAAATGTGACCCAGAATCCATTTGATTTTCCTACAGAAATATTCCAACCCTAAGCTAATACAAATCGTAATTTGTATGATTTTTTTTATTTAACAGCTGCTAATGTCAATAACATACAGAGAAAACCCCAAGTCTGCGTCCGTTAGACTTTCATGATGAAACTGAACACAACATTCAACACGGCTAAACAACTAACAATTAGCAGACGAGTCTTTACAGAAGAAACATAATTAGCCCAGCACTTTAGAATCCTATAAACCAAAACATGTACTTTTTACAAGTAAACAAGTAGTTTACCATCCTTATTCTTTACCTGTACCAAACGCTTTTCAATGGTTTGACTTGTCATAATTGGCTTATTGATGTCATAAGTAACGCAGGAACATTTAAACCGTTGTACAGAAAAAATAAATAAAAAACCACTAAGCAGTAGTTAGGCAATGTAATTAGTGCAATAACCTATTTTATTTAGTGTGTAATCAGCAGCTGTATTCCTTTTAGAAAACCTAATTTCTTCTCCGTTTTATTATGTTCGTAACGTCCATAAAATTGTTTTTTCCTCAAACCTGTAAATCTATGTCTGAAGATGCACTAGAAGCAGGTGGAGAGCACAGGGGGGAGGGTGGAGAGCACAGGGGGGAGGGTGGAGAGCACAGGGGGGAGGGTGGCGGAGAGCATGGGGGGAGGGTGGCAGAGAGCATGGGGGGAGGGTGGCAGAGAGCATGGGGGGAGGGTGGCAGAGAGCATGGGGGGAGGGTGGCAGAGAGCATGGGGGGAGGGTGGCGGAGAGCATGGGGGGAGGCGGAGAGCACGGGGGGCTGGCGGAGAGCACAGGGGGGCTGGCGGAGAGCTTGGGGGGTGTGAAGCGCACAGGAGGGGGCAGCGGAGAGCATTGGGGGGATGTCGAGAGCACAGGGGGAAGCGGAGAGCGTGGGGGGATATGAACAGCACAGGGGGGTAAGCGCAGAGCATGGGGGGTGGCGGAGAGCACGTAGGGGGGTATCGGAGCGTACAGGCAGGGCGACAGAGAGCATGGGGAGGTGGAGAGCACTGGGCTGGGGGGTGGCAGGGAGCATGGGGGAGGTGGAGAGCACTGGGGGGTGGCAGAGAGCATGGTGGAGAGCACTGGGGGGTGGCAGAGAGCATGGTGGAGAGCACTGGGGGGTGGCAGAGAGCATGGTGGAGAGCACTGGGGGGTGGCAGAGAGCATGGTGGAGAGCACTGGGGGGTGGCAGAGAGCATGGTGGAGGTGGAGAGCACTGGGCGGTGACAGAGAGCATGGTGGAGAGCACTGGGGGGTGGCAGAGAGCATGGTGGAGGTGGAGAGCAATGAGGGGGTGGCAGAGAGCATGGGGGAGATCGAGAGCACTGGGGGGTTGGCAAAGAGCATGGGGGAGGTGGAGAGCACTGGGGGGGGGGTGGCAAAGAGAATGAGGAAGCAAAGAGTATGGGTGGTGTGGAGAGCCCAGGGGGGGCAGCAGAAATTAGCAGGATAGGAGGAGCGGTGGGGGCGGCTGCATATAGAACAATCATTCTCTCAATCTTCCTCCTGCAGTCTCCCGCTTCTCCTCTATCTGTCGCAGGCATTCCGATACTGCAGGAAGATGGAAAGAAGGATTGTTCTATATGTAGCCGCCCACCACCGCTTCTCCAATCCAGGTTACAGGGGGGTGAGCGGAGAGCACGGGGCTGCACTCACGTTTTCCGGTGTAGGAGTAAATATGGTATGTCATGCTTCAAGTTGTCAGCAGCAGGTGTCTGCTCTGGCTCCTCCACCTTCGCAGTCACGCCACCCGGCACCGACGGCTGACCTATACGGGTGGCCGCGGAGAGGCCGAAGGCTTCTCATCTAGCTCCACCCCCTCTATGTTTACGTCCCCCCCGGCGCCGATGGGCTGAGTTTAACTGGCAGCCGGGCGGCCGCGGAGAGGCTGCATGAGCGGTGCGGGCTCAAAGAGCCTTGTGCCCCGCAAGGACTTGCAGCCTGGCGGCCGAGGCCCACCAGGCTAGTGCCCAATTTGCCCTATGGCCAATCTGGGCCTGACTAGAATTGTTCATCATATATTGGGAACAATAAAATAAACAACGCATTCACATTAAAGCAATCATCCCTCTAACTAAAGAATAAATCAAAGTATGATAAACTTCTGGGTTTTGAGTATGAGGACTTTCAGTAAGAGGCCGTGCTGAAAGCACGCAAGATGAACTACACTTTATGCATATGAACTGCTAGCAAAGCAAAAAGAATTGCTTAACTTGATGTCTGAAACAGTTTGCCAACTTTACTTGGTAAAAGAGGTCAGTAATGGCATTTCATCTCCTAATGATGATGCAGTGCTATTTGCACCTGACTAAAGACAATCATCCTCAAGTAAACCTGTATCCCTGCCACATATGGTTCATTAAAGTGCTTAGCATATATATTTAAATTTCCATCTTGCCAATAAAGAGTGCCAACACAGGCTCCCTTAAATATACCAAAAAAAATAAAAAAAATCAATAAAAAAAGGTGTGCATTTCCTTTCTTCCACAAGGCAGTGCCTGACCTGAGTGTTGAGCAATGCTTGAGTATCGTCACTTTGGGGTGTACCTGGCCCTTACAAAATGTTAGTATTTTGAGGATCTTCAAAGGCTCCAAAAGTGCTTTGCATGGGGCAAGAGGAACAATCATTTGATGCACCATATGGTGGCTTGCACTTAGCATAAATTCCTTTTTTTACTTAATTCAAAAAAGTAAAAACTCTAAGAGCCTAGTCACACAAGGTTGGTTCCTTGCATTTAGTTTAACCTGTTGCCACCCACATAATGGCAAAAGGGTGGTCTTTAACTCTTTCGCCACATGTATGTCACTGGGCAGCCGATGCTCCTAGCACAGAAACTGATCTGTTAAAAGACAGCTCTCGGGGTCCAGACTAATGATCATTAACCTGCGGGACCGGCTCCCAAACATGTGACCATATGACCGCCGAGGGGTTGAGCATTAAAAATAGGATGCCTAAAATGTATCACATTGGACCAAAAATCAATCCTGCAGTGAGTTCACTAGTAAATCAAACTGCAATTCACAGTAGTGCATTACTGCACATGGTTGTGCACTGTAAAGCAGAAACACTGAAAAGATGCATAAATCCATGGCAGCACTGCACCATTATTTTTCTACTTCCCGAAAATGGACGACAACACTGTTCATCCTGCAGTAAAATCACTCAGTGTTATCCTGTGGACAGGATAGTTTTAGGTGGACTTGTAGTTTGAAAAAGCCTAACCCCACATTTTCACTCCAGCCCGTAATACACTTTAGCAACTTGTGCTGCTTACAGTAAGCCATGCTGTCTTCCTGCCCGAGTCCTAGCAACTGCCCTTTTGTGCCCAGAAATAGTTAGTCGGAAAGCATCTCAGTCATTCAGGAACAGCCTTGTATTCTCCGATTGAACAAGGTGAAGCTTGTGACGTCATGCGCCCCCCCTCCCTATAATTTTACCCAATAGAATGCCCTTTATTTTTTACTTAAAAAAGCAAGGCTGTTCCTGAATGGTAAAAATGCACTTAATTTAGTGACCCAATCAGGACACACAACCAGGACAAATCATCCAAGAACACAGAGTCACACTACAAGATACTGGGTTGCCAGCAATAGGAAAGGATGCAAGCCAAGATAGGTACTTTTTGACACCAGAAGAATCCAACTACAATACTGATACTGGTATCAGGACTATTCCTCCTTCCTCAGGGTGGCTTCTGTGGTAATATGGGGTGTTAGCAACATTTCAAGCTACCCAGATACAAGCCAGTGTGGCACAGCAAACACGTTCAAATAAATAATCCTCCATGGCATTTTGCCATATGGATTAGAGTATCTGAAAATGTGCAGATTACAAATTGTTTTTTAAAAGGGGACATTTGTTTAACCACTTAAGACCCGGACCATTACGCAGCTTAATGACCAGAGGCGATTTCACAATTTGGCACTGCGCTGCTTCAACTGTAAATTGTGCGGACATGCAATGTTGTACCCAAATGAAATTTGCGTCCTTTTCTTCCCACAAATAGAGCTTTCTTTTAATGGTATTTGATTGCCTCGGCGATTTTTTTTTTTTGCGATATAAACGGAAAAAGACTGAAAATTAGGCCAAAATGTATTCAGCCACATGTCTTTAGTAAAAAAAAAAAATGTCAATAAGTGTATATTTATTGGTTTGCGCAAAAGTTATAGCGTCTACAAACTAGGGTACATTTTCTGGAATTTACACAGCTTTTAATTTATGACTGCCTATCTAATTTCTTGAGGTGCTAAAATGGCAGGACAGTACAAAACCCCCCCAAATGACCCCATTTTAGAAAGTAGACACCCCAAGGAAATTGCTGAGAGGCATGTTGAGCCCATTGATTATTATTTTTTGTCCCAAGTGATTGAATGACAAAAAAAAAAAATTACTACAAAAAGTTGTCACTAAATGATATACTGCTCACACATGCCATGGTTATATGTGGAATTGCACCCCAAAATACATTTTGCTGCTTCTCCTGAGTACGGGGATACCACATGTGTGGGACTTGTTAGGAGCTTAGCCGCGTACGGGACCCCGAAAACCAAGCACCGCCTTCAGGATTTCTAAGGGCGCAAATTTTTGATTTCACTTCTCACTACCTATCACAGTTTCGAAGGCCATAAAATGCCAAAATAGCACAACCCCCCCCCAAATAACCCCATTTTGGAAAGTAGACACCCCAAGCTATTTGCTAAGAGGCATGGGGAGTATTTTACAGCTCATTTGTTTTTGAAAATGAAGAAATAAAATAGTTTTTTTCAAAACCTTGTGACAAAAAGCGAGATCTGCAAAATACTCACAATACTTCTCAGCAAATAGCTTGGGATGTCTACTTTCCAAAATGGGGTAATTTGGGGGGGTTTGTGCCATCTGGGCATTCCATGGCCGCCAAAACTGATAGGCAGTGAGGAGTGAAATCAAAAATTTATACCCTTAGAAAGCCTGAAGGCGGTGCTTGGTTTTTGGGGTCCCGTACGCGGCTAGGCTCCCAAAAAGTCTCACATGTGGTATCCCTGTACTCAGGAGAAGCAACATAATGTATTTTGGGGTGTAATTTCACATATGCCCATGGCATGTTTGAGCAATATATCATTTAGTGACAACTTTGTGCAAAAAATAAATATAGTATTTTTTTCCCGCAACTCGTGTCAACATATAAAATATTCCATGGACTCGACATGCCTCTCAGTATATAGTTTGGGGTGTCTGCTTTCCAAAATGGGGTCATTTGGGGGGGTTTTGAACTGTCCTGGCATTTTATACACAACATTAGGAAGCTTACATCCACTCTAACCACTTGAAGACAAAGCCCTTTCTGACACTTTTTGTTTACATGAAAACATTTTTTTTTTTGCAAGAAAATTATGTTGGGCCCTACAGATTAAAATGGTGGGTGTTGCATTTTTTTTTTCCACACAGTATTTGCGCAGCGATTTTTCAAACGCATTTTTTGGGGAAAAATACACTTTTTTAAATTTTAATGCACTAAAACACACTATATTGCCCAAATAATTGATGAAATAAAAAAGATGATCTTAGGCCGAGTACATAGATACCAAACACGACATGCTTTAAAATTTCGCACAAACGCGCAGTGGCGACAAACTACATACATTTTTAAAAGCCTTTAAAAAGCCTTTACAGGGTACCACGTTAGATTTACAGAGGAGGTCTACTGCTAAAATGACTGCCCTCGATCTGACCTTTGCGGTGATACCTCACATGCATGATGCAATTGCTGTTTACATATGACGCCAGACCGATGCTTGCGTTCGCCATTGCGCAAGAGCAGGGCGGGACAGGAGTGCTTTTTTTTTTTATTATTAATTTTGCTTTTTATTTTATTTTTAAACTGTTCTTTCCATATTTTTTTTTTTTTTATCATTTTTATTGTTATCTCAGGGAATGTAAATATGCCCTATGATAGCAATAGGTAGTGACAGGTACTTTTTTTTGAAAAAACTGGGGTCTATTGGACCCTAGATTTTTCCTCTGCCCTCAAAGCATTTGACCACACCAAGATCGGTGTGATAAAATGCTTTCCCAATGGCGCTTTTTATATCCGGGGGGGGGGGGGACATTCCCTCCCACTGCTCGTAAAAGCAGTCCAGAGGCTAATTAGCCGCTAGGATTGCTTTTACATGAAAGTCGGCCGCTGGCTGAAAAGAATGATACCAAGATGATACCTAAACCCACAGGCATCAATCTGGTATAACCTAAGTCCAGCAACATACCATAAACGTTGCTGGTCCTTGTTGGACATGTATTGTAATCTTTTTTTTCATGCAGCCTGTTGGCTGAACGAAAAAAAGATTGATCGGTGGGTATGCCCATCATTAGAATACCACCCTTCATTCACCCACTTCTAATGATGGGCATACATGCACCATTTATATATGCCGAAGCATGGGGGCATCCTCCCGCAAAAGTTATGCCGCGTACACACGGTCAGAATTTTCCACGGGCAAGCCTCCGTCGGAATTTTGACCGTATGTACGCGCCATTAGGAGCAAAATCGCTCCTCCGCCCCTGCTGCCCCCCTGCTTTGGCATATATGCTCTTTTTTTTTTTTAACTGTGGTGGTGAAATCACCTCCTACAGCACTGGAGTCGCAGGGATCAGGCCCGTCTCTGCGAACGCTGCAGTTGTGTGTTGTGTTTTGTAAGTGACAGTGATCGATCGATACTGCACTTGGGTGGCCTGGGCTGGACGGAGGAGCAAAACGCAGGTGCTAGCAGGTATCTGGGCTGATCCCGCTAACACTGCGTTTTTGGGAACCCTAAACTGCTGGAGACGCTAGTATAGATCTGATCAGATCAGATATTGATCTGTTCAGATACTATACCACTAAGGGAGGTGTATGCTTCACGCGTGGGTGTTAGCGTTCCTGGCACTAACCTGACACTGCCTGATTGATATCACCCGCCGGGCGATCAGGGGGTTAAACCTTTATTGGTTATATACGGCGGGTGCCCTGACACTATAAAAAGCAAACTAACTAACCAGCGTCACCCGTAACACTTATATGGTGATCACTGGTGAAAGGGTTAACTAGGGGCAATCAGGGGGTTAAACCTTTATTAGGTAATATATGGGGGTACCCGACGCTATAAAAACCTGCGGCGAACCTAAAAAAAATAACTGGCTACCTATCGGCATCACCGTCACTAAGACAGCGATCAGAAAAACGATCGCTTGGTGACACTGGCAAAAGGGGATGAAAGGGTTAGCTGGGGGGCGATCAAGGGGTTAAACCTTTTTTAGGGGGGGTTAGGGGGCTACACTGGACCTAAACCTGACACTTTTACAGTCACAAATGTCTCCGATTGCAGTGACCATTTATTTACTGATCACTGCAATCAGTGACACTGTGACTGGGGGGTGATCTGGGGGTGTCTGGAGGGGTGATCGTGTGCCTGTGTCCTGGTGTCAGTGTGCTGTTTAGTGCACTAACCTGATGTCTTATCTCATGCGGCGCTCGGTATATGTGAGCGCCGCATGAGAGATGACATCACTTCCTCCTGCCTGTGTAAACATTACACAGGCAGAGGAAGCTTTTCATTTGCCAGGAGCGATCGCGAGGGGGTGGCCAGAATCGAATGGCGGCCCCCTCATCACGGATCGCTCCCGAAGCGATCCCGGCTGCTCACTGTACCGGAGGGGGGTCCGATCGGACCCCCCAACCATACGAAGGCAGGCACGTACAGGTACGCGATTGTGCCTGTCCGTGCCATTCTCCCGACGTATATATACAGTGGGCAGTCGTTAAGTGGTTAAAGTTAAACACTAAGCAGATAAAAAAAAAAGAAGACCCATATAAATGAAACTCTGCAATCATTAACCACTTCAATACCAGGCACTTGCGCACCTTCCTGCCCAAGCCTATTTTCAGCTTTCATCGCTGTCGCAATTTGAATGACAATTGCGCGGTCATGCGACGCTGTACCCAAACAATTTTTTTATCATTTTGTTCTCACAAATAGAGCTTTCTTTTGGTGGTATTTGATCACCTCTGCGATTATTATTTTTTGCGCAACAAATAAAAAAAAGACCGAAAAATGTGAAAAAACCTAAAATTTTTGTTTCTGTAAATTTTTTTTTGTAAATAAAGTACAATCAATAAAGATACTAAATGACCTGGCCCTCCTTAGTATCACTCTGCGCGTGCGGATAAAACCTCTAGAGCAGGGATATGCAATTAGTGGACCTCCAGCTGTTGCAAAACTACAAGTCCCATCATGCCTCTGGGTGTAATGCTTGTAGCTGTCAGAGTCTTGCTATGCCTCATGGGATTTGTAGTTCTGCAACAGCTGGAGGTCCGCTAATTGCATATCCCTGCTCTAGAGAACTGAGTAATGGAATAAGATGTATATGATAAAAGCAGCCGCTAAAAAAACATATAAAACAAACAATCATATAAACACAGTCTTATAAAACTTAAAATCAAAGTTTAGATTAAAACTGCAGCAGCGCTACGGACAAATGTTCATATGTACGTCCTCTATATATTCGACCATATAGGTGGTATGGATAGTGAGCAGTGAGTCTGGTTATAATTGATTCCAATTCTAGTTCCCGTGCTTCTTTCACCAAAGTGTAATTCACCACGTGGGGGGTAAGAAAGCCCCTTCAGGGGATGCACTCACCAGATGTTTAATCAATATGGGCAAAATTAAACAATCTTCCTTCAGTCTGACTCTTCTTTGCCACACTCCTTATGTGTATGGTGATGCATTAACATAAAAATAACAGGCGTTAAATAGTGAGCGCAATCAAGCGCTGTGACTTGCCCCTGATGAGCGCCAATGTAAGGTTCCTTTTTTGGCTTTCTCTCCTGGTTTTAGGCAGATCCTACAGTGCCTGCAACGTCACTTCCTGGTGTGCTTGGTATGCTGGTCTCGTCCTGACGTTTCGTCAATAGCGGACTTCTTCTGAGGATGTGACCAGCTACCCCAGCCCCAGGACTAAATAGCACAGAAGTGCCGCCCACTTTCTGACATCGGATTACCCCGCGCGCGCGTCCTCGCGCATGCGCACTCGGGGATCCGCGTCCTATATGGTTGTGGGCAGTAGTGTTCCATCCTGTGGACCAGAACTGTGCCGCCCACGTCCGGCCTCCTGTTTATTGGATGGTCTGTGTCACATGGAGTAAACAATAGCAAGCCATGGATAAGTAGGTTTACCTCTTAGAGGACGTCTTTTTCTGCATTCCTCTGCCTGAACCTTGAACCTCATATAGTTTTATATAGTCAGCAGGCACTGCGGAATCCCACCGAGGTTTAATAAAATAAAATAATATGGTCATTGATGCACAAACCAGCCATGCTTTGTTAGGCTGATTGTGGCACCGCTGTACATTATGTTGTGTCATTGTTACCCGCAAACCCCAGTGTGATCAGAGAGTTTGTTGTAACACACTGATGGGTGCATGAAGACAATGAACAATCCTAATGCCCCTATAAACACCATGATTCTAAACACATAATCATACACAGGAATACATATAAAAACATATATAAATACATGACCATGTAAAAAATATATGTAAAAAAACCTGTAAAAAAACCTGTAAAATCATATAAAACAACCTATAGTTACTCGTATAAATCTGGCGATGCCCTGTGCAGAGGGGTATGTATAATCCATAGAGACTAAAAAGGGTGTAAAACGGTCACTATAAAATTCATCTAAAATATACATTAAAATACATATTAAAAATATGCATTTAAATGCAATATATAAACACCTCAATACTGCACCTGGTTAACCATAAAGCACTCCACCCATGTCCCTACCACCATATTCCTCCATCAAATTCATTAATTTGCAGTCAATCTGGGCTATGAATAGAGTTATGCTATAAAACATGCTGGGACATATAAAGAGGCAGGGTGCTACCCATTTCTAAACTGTTTTGCCCAATACTCCTGTATACGGTAAGGCGTTCAGATGGTGGTGATGAGCTCTGGTTGTTGGTTAGTCCCCATTCTAGGGACCCCCTGTCCCAGTTTTTGAGTAGTTGGTTAGGAGTGCTGTGTAATTAACTAATAATGAGAATAGATATGAATATAAAAAAGAGTTTTAAGCACTGGAGAAAGATAGTAAAACGAATCGGACCGAAAATCTGAATATCTATTTAGTTCATATGCAAAAAATGAGAAAAAATAGCTGTAATGGTCCCCCTAGGTCCATTAGGAGTCACTTATGAAACAATTAATATCCAGTTCGACGTTGAGCCCCTTTGGTACCAAAACGTCCGTTAAAAAAATCAATTTAGTTTCCTTCTTGGATAGTTCTCGTACTCTGTGTGATCCCCTCCAATTTGGCTCCAGGCATTCTATGCCCCAAAATTGGAGACCTGAGGCATCCTGGTCATGTTTCAGTTTAAAATGTAGTGACACATTATGATCTTTAAAACCGATCTTTATGTTGTGTATATGCTCCGCTATTCTAATCCGTAACAATCTCTTGGTGCGCCCTATGTAAAGTAGACCACACAGACATTTTTGAGCGTACACTACAAAACTGCTGTTGCATGTAATAAACTGATCAATATCAAATTGCTGCTGATTGGAGGGCGAGACCAAATTTTCCAGACCTCTTAGTGGCCGTGCTACTTCCCTGCATGCTTTACACTTCCTACAGGCAAAGAAGCCATTCTGATTCCAAAATGTCGGAGGTTTTCTTGGAGGATTGAGAATTTTTTTCACAACTCGATCTCCATAATTGGGGGCTTTTCGGTATATAAAGTAAGTTTTCTTCTTCAATGACGGGCACTGATAAGGCGGCACCGATGGGTACTGATGGGCACTGGTATGTGGCATTGCTGGGTACTTATGGGTGGCACTGATGGACAATGATGATACTGATGGGTGGCATTGCTGGGCATCACATTTTTTTTGTCCATAATATTGCCAGTCAGTGCCCATTTTTGGGCGCCGATTGCCATCTATTGTGCTTATTTTTTAAAGTGGAGCTCCACCCTAAATAGCAACTTTTGCCATTTGGAACCCTCCCCCCTCCGGTGTCACAATTGACACCTTTCAGGGGGGAGGGGGGTGAAGATACCCGTCTAAGACAGGTATTTTCACCCACATCCGGGAATCCTGTCTCCGGGAATCTGCGGGAGTTAAGTCACTTCCCGCAGACTTCCCTTGGTGTTCTGGGAGACACTCGGCTCCCAGAACACAGGAGCACCAATCAGAACGGCGCAGCGCGACTCGCGCATGCGCCGTAGGGAACCAGGCATGAAGCCGCAGGGCTTCACTTCCTGGTTCCCTCAGCGAGGATGGCGGAGGGAGCAGCAGAGCGACGAGCGGTCGCTCGTCCTCTGCTGCAGACGTCGCTGGACTCCAGGACAGGTAAGTGTCCAAATATTAAAAGCCAGCAGCTGCTGTAGCTGCTGGCTTTTAATATTTTTTTTCCCGGCGGAGCAACCCCTTTAATATGTGGATGGCCATGGGGTACATACCCGGCCATCCACATGTTGCCCCCTTCCATGGTGGTCCTAGCGGCTTCCCTGGGGGTCCAGTGTGGGCATCCGCGGGGGGGGGGCTGCACTGATAAAAAATCAGCATGAACCCCGAGTCAGGAGAGCCACCGATCGGCTCTCCTCTACTCGCATCTATCAGACGCAAGTGAGGAAAAGCCGATCAACGGCTTTTCCCGTTTACATCGTGATCAGCCGTGATTGGACACGGCTCATCACGTGGTAAAGAGCCTCCGATGGAGGCTCTTTACCGAGATCGGTGTAGTGGTGTGTCAGACTGACACACCGCACCACCGATCGCCGCAATGCGCACCCACCCGGGCGTGCGGCGGCTGTTATTCTGCTGGACGTCATATGGCGTCCAGTCAGCATAACGCAACCACTTCCCGGACGTTAATCTGCTATTGACCGGGTGGGAAGTGGTTAATGCATTGCTAAATGTAAATAAAGGCCACTTGCAGTTTCTATACAGCAGTTCTGGTTAGTGAGAGGAAAAAGCAGAAAAAGAAGCCGTCGGGTCACGTTATGGCAAGAAGCCTACTGATAGGATTATAAACCAAAGTGGCAAAGAGATGAGCTCATCAATGAGCCTCTTCTACTTTCACTGCCCAGTCACAAGTTGGGGCAGGTCCAGGATGACCTGTGCTTGGAGAAGTGGGTTAAATGGTGCTGGCCATCAGACCAAGGATATCTATTGCCAGCAAAAAAGTACTGTGGGGGGAATCCTTGGATTGAAAGTAAATATTGCAGCAAAAGCTGGTTTTGTTATTTTATCCTTTAATGGTATATAAATTTTTTCTTCTTTTTGCTGTAGTCCCGCATTAATTTGAAATAAGCACTCTGTATGCTAGCATTCTCCTTTAAAGCAATGGGTTTTATTTATTTCTATAAATACTAATATATCCTAACGTCTAAGAAATTACAAAGCACAGACAGATGGCTGGGCTGCCAAGTTTTACTACACATTGGAGAAGGATTGTGCAAAAATTTATTGCTGCACCAAAACGATTCCGGTTTTCACGCTCCAAGGTTCACATCCTGTGTCTTAAAAATGTAATTGCCTCCCAATGCAGAAAGCTTTCTGTGTTATGACAGGTCCAGAGGGAAAATTAAAGTTCATCAAAAGATTTACGATACCGTGCATACAACTGTGTCTCACAAACGTAAACAAAAAGTCTGTCTGAGACAACTGAACAACCTTCATGAAAGAACAGACCATGAAAACTTTACCTGTATATCATTTCCTAAAGAATACAGTGGGTTTCCTGTACATAAAACCATACACCATCCAGAGGTAGATGTAATAAGCAAACTAGCTTTAAAAATTTATGTTTTGCAGACTTTTTGGCGTGATCCAGAACGGCTATGAATGTTAGCAATTAGAGCCATAAGCGGACAAGCAGAATCATGAAAAAAAAAAGTTGTGATTAGTTTAATGAGTGAAAAGATAAGCGTATGGAAGGTATGTTGCAAACAACTAATTACAGTACTTGAGCAAGGAAAAATGCACATTCATTAAACTACTATCAAATGAAAAGTTCAAAATGCATTGAAAAGCTAGTCATATCTTCTATCCTTTTCTCAATTTACTTAGATATGAAACTGAAACAGAAAGACCTTTGATAAGCCAAGACTTCAAATTCTGTACAGGGCAAGCATCCAAGTTTCTGCCCATCTTCTTTGCCAGGCAGTACACTGTGTGAGATTTGAATATCCCATTTTAACCTTTGGATTTTGGATGCTAATCTAACTGAAAAAAAGCAGTATGTAAAACATGTCCTCCCAGTAGAATAGAGGCATGAAAAAAAAAAATAGTTAACAAAAAAACAAATCGTATAAAAAAAGGTTAATATGTACAGGTGAAACGCGAAAAATTAGAATATTGTGCAAAAGTTCATTTATTTCACTAATGCAACATAAAAGGTGAAACTATCTCCTATATTAGACTCATTACATGCAAAGCAAGATAGTTCAAGCCGTGATTTGTTATAATTGTGAGGATTATGGCTTACAGCTCATGAAAACCCCAAATCCACAATCTCAGAAAATTAGAATATTGTGAAAAGGTGCAATATTCTAGGCTCAAAGTGTCCCACTCTAATCAGCCAATTAAGCCATAACACCTGCAAAGGGTTCCAGAGCCTTTAAATGGTCTAAGTCTGGTTCAGTAAGAATCACAATCATGGGAAAGACTGCTGACCTGACAGTTGTGCAGAAAACCATCATTGACACCCTCCATAAGGAGGGAACCCCTCAAAAGGTAATTGCAAAAGAAGTTGGATGTTCCCAAAGTGCTGTATCAAAGCACATTAATAGAAAGTCATGTGGAAGGGAAAAGTGTGGAAGAAAAAAGTGTGGAAGAAAAAAGGTGCACAAGCAGCAGGGATGACCGCAGCCTGGAGAGGATTGTGAGGAAAAGACCATTTAAAAGTGTTGGGGAATTTCACAAGGAGTGGGCTGAGGATAGAGTCAGTGCATCAAGAGCCACCACACACAGACGGATCCTGGACATGAGCTTCAAATGTCGTATTCCTCTTGTCAAGCCACTCCTGAACAACAAACATCAGAAGCGTCTTACCTGGGCTAAAGAAAAACAGACCTGGTCTGTTGCTCAGTGGTCCAAAGTCCTCTTTTCTGATATGAGCAAATTTTGCATCTCATTTGGAAACCAAGGACCCAGAGTATGGAGGAAGAATGGAGAGGCACACACTGGACTTGAAGCATCTTGCAGTGTGAAGTTTCCACAGTCTGTGTTGATTTGGGGAGCCATGTCATCTGCTGGTGTTGGTCCACTGTGCTTCATTAAGTCCAGGGTCAACGCAGCCATCGACCATCAGATTTTGGAGCACTTCATGCTTCCCTTACGCAAACGAGCTCTATGGGGATGCTGACTTCATTTTCCAGCAGGACTTGGCATCTACCCACACTGCCAAAAGCACCAAAACCTGGTTCAATAACCGTGGGATTACTGTGCTTGATTGGCCAGCAAACTCGCCTGACCTGAACCAAGAGAAAGATGAGACCGAACAATGCAGAAGAGCTGAAAGCCGCTATTGAAGCATCCTGGTCTTCCATAACACCTCAGCAGTGCCACAGGCTGATAGCTTCCATGCCACGCCGCATTAAGGCAGTAATTGCTGCAAAAGGGGCCCAAACCAAGTACTGAGTACATATGCATGCTTCTACTTTTCAGAGGTCCGATATTGTTCTATGTACAGTCCTTGTTTTATTGATTGCATGTAATATTCTAATTTTCTGAGATTGTGGCTTTGGGGTTTTCATGAGCTGTAAACCATAATCACCACAATTATGACACATCACAGCTTGAACTATCTTGCTTTGCATGTAATGAGTCTATCGTATATATTAGTTTTACCTTTTAAGTTGCATTAGTGAAATAAATGAACTTCTGCACGATATTCAAATTTTTCGGGTTTCACCTGTATTGAAATGGTGATTAAATCGTGAGCACAGAGATAAAGTGCTACTTCCACTAAAAGCTAATACATGCACTCAGTTTTAGACTTTGTTGCATTAATAGTCATCAATTCACATTTAATCCCCAAGTCTAGAATGATCAATTGTAGGAACAAAGGTGATCCAATCCAACACTGCTGCATTGGATGGAGTTTTGGGAGTATGACGTCAAATAAAGTACTTTGAGCAGGTGTCAACATTCTTTGTTTTTCCTTATTTTATAGAACACTGTTCGGTGTGCATTAACCACTTGCCGATCGCTGCCCGTCATACGATGTCCTGGGCTTTCAGTGGTTATATCTGAATAATGCCTGCAGCTACAGGCATCATTCAGATATCAATCTTTTCCGCCAGCGATTCCCTTCATCATAGGAACAATTATAGCGGCTGTTCAACTGCTTGATCGTTCTTACAGGCATCGGGAGGGCCCCCCCCTCCGGTGCTCCTCCTGGGTCGCCTGTGCCATCGGCGACCTGCAGTAAGAATCCACCGCCAGCAGAAGTTAGCCATAGAGATTTCAAAGGGACAGATGGTCCCCAGCAATCTCTATGACTCTTGGAGGCCCGGGCACGACGTTATGATGTCACGTCCGGGCCAGCGGAAGTAAACAAAGCCGGGAACTCGGCAGGAAAAGGCTGGGATCCTGATTTTTTTTTATTTATCTAAGCCTTTTCTGCCTAGAGGAGATGGGGGGTCTAATAGACCCCATATCTCTCCATAAAGAGGACCTGTCACACACTACTCCTATTAAAAGGGCTATTTACATTCCTTGTAATCGGAACAAAAATATATATTTTTTTAATTGATTAAAAAAATGTAAGTGCCCCCGTCAGCTCACATGAGGTAGCGACCGCATACGTAATCCACGTTCAAACCACACGCAAGGTATTACCGCAAACGTTCGAGCAATAATTCTAGAACTAGACCTCCTCTGCAACTGTAAACATGTAACCTGTAAATAATGTTTAGTGTCGCCTATGGAGATTTTTAAGTACTGATGTTTGGCGCCATACCACAAGTGTGCACAATTTTCAAGTGTGACATATGAGGTATCTACAGTATTTATACGGCGTATCATCTGTCACATACAAAAAAAATGTAGCCAACTTTAGTGTTTTTTTTTTTTTAATTAATTAATCCCCCCCCCCCCCAAAAAAAATCACTTGAAAAATTGCTGCGCAAATACTGTGACAAAAACGACCGCCATTTTATTCCCCATAATGTTTGGGGGCTCCAAGTAATTTTCTAGAAAAAAAAAAATAGGATTTTTTGTACTGAACACAGCCTTCTTAAGTCTTGACAGTTGGGTTATGTTCCTATTCTATAGGAGTGGACTAGGCAGAACATGTTTGTTAAAGTAACATGTATTTAAATATCGGAGTTAAAATGCCCCTTCCGGACATAACCCCTCCGCCCTGCAGTCAGCAGCTCAGTTCGTAAAAGGCAGTACAAACCAAAAAAGGAGGGGTGGGTGCTGTGTCCATCCATGGACGACAGAGAAAAGGATTTTACGGTGAATACAAAAAATCCTATGTTCTCTTTTCGTCCATGGACAGACACAGCCTTCTTAAGTCTTGACAGTTGGGACGTCCCAAAGCAGTGTAAAAAAAACAAGGGGTGGTACAGCAATCAAAAAGCCAATTTCACCCCAAACAAGCAGAGCTCCTCAATGGAGGAGTTGCAGCCTCAAACAGCCGCCTGCAAAACTTTGCGGCCGAAACTAGCATCCGAAGATGCACATCAACCTTGTAAAATTTAGCAAAAGTGTGAACGGACGACCAGGTCACCGCCTTACACACTTGTGAGATAAACGCTTGATGTCGGAAAGCCCAAGAGGCACCAATAGGCCTGGTCGATTGCGCCGTGACAGGAATTGGGAGTACAATGTCGAGCACCTGCAGTCTTCCTTTATATGGGCTGTCAGTTTCAGAGCTGCAGGAAGACCGAATGGACTATGAGCAGGATCATCAGTGCCCTCACAGTCCACTGAAACTTCAAGTCCCATCTGCCACAGTGGCAAACGGGACTTGTAGAATCAGATTGTGAATGAATGACAATTTGTGCTTTCACACGGGTGGTGCTGCATAGTAACATGTTACAGGTTTCATCCTTAATATGCAAACAGCTGTTGGCCTTCAGTAAAAAGTGCAGCACAGCACATAAGCAAACAATATGTTATACAGTTAGGATGATCGCTTAAAGGCTAAATTCATCTTTTCAGACAGAATTTCACTTTCCACAATAAAAAGCCTTTTCTAAAGTCATTTCTGCCCAAGCCATCCCAATGCAGAAAAAAAGTGAACTTGGCTTTTAAAACTAAAATGAAAAAATACCTGGGTTTCGCTGTTAGAGGCACTCTTCTGTTGGGCCTCCACACAACAAATGCTGGTGTGTGACAAACTCATGTACCTGTTGAAATCCATTACAAATTAGCCACATGGAGGCCAGCACCCACAGCACATATCAGATGCACTTGTCCACCGTAACACTCGGCTTCTTGATCAGCTACTGTGCTTGTCACACAGAAAGGAGATGGCCAAGGGGTTTTGTTGTGGAGTGGGCAGAGCTTGATTGGAAACTCTAAGACTAGGTCCCATGTCAGGTCCGCCTTGCTAGTGATTTACAGTGGGATGGTACTGGAAGAACATCTGTTCCCCATCAGACTCTGCTTACTCAACAGGTGTAGTGGATGTGGAGTTGAATTGTTGGGTGGGCGGAGCTTTACAAGAACTCTGAGACTTGCTCCCAGCAGTTCACCCACCCATGTTTTTGATTGCATACAGCAGTGGGCAATTCTATAGCTGCTATTCAGCCCAATAGCAGCTGTGGAATTTGCCTACTGGTGTCCACTGTCAATCAAAAGGAAGCAGACCGAATAAGGAATTAGTCTCTCAGGATCCCCACCCATCAACCTCCACCCACGGTCAGTGTTAGGTCCTTGTTATTGGTTGTTGGTTGCTAGAATGCAGGCACCCATCGGGAGTCTCAAACTAGCATCCCTCCAGCTGTTGCAAAACTACAAGTTCCATGAGGTATTGCAATGCTGACAGTTACAAGCATGACTCCCTCAGGCAGAGGCATGATGGGACTTGTAGTTTTGCAACAGCTGGAGGGCTGCCAGTTTGAGACCCCTGATAAGTAAAAACAAAAACACGAGTTAAACGCACAACCCCTGCCAACTTTGAGTTGGTCTGTATGATTTCCAGGTTCAGGATGTACAAACTTGCAGTAATTTGATTTGGATTTGTCACAATCATAGTAACGCATTATGAAAATGATGCAAATAAGATCTGAAACTGGTGTACATATCCAAATTCTTACCGAAGCTGTTGCAAGGCTTTCTTGAATTGCAGGAATTTTTAGATCATAAACACCATAAGAGTCATAAAATGCTTTACCTAATTCTCCTAGTAACTTTTTAATTTTTTAACTTAAATGTTGGAAAACAATTATGCTTCAACTCTATTAATAGCTTCTGCTTCAATAATTAAAGTTACATTTCACTTTTTCAGCATCCAGTCATAATCGTGTATAGCTGCTTAGTTAAGGCTCCAATTTCACTTCTAGGTAACCATAAAAACAATTTTTACACCATACTTATCTCAGTATAATCGGGTCACTGCTATTCTTAATTGTTTGCACAGCTAACTTTTGAAATACTAGTAGCCCATAACATTAAAAACGGCATCCCCAGCATGTCTTCAGATTGACTGCACCAGGACAAAAACATGCTGCATGAGTGTTTAACTTTTTTTAATCCCCCCCCCCCCCCAAAGGACTGATTATTTGACTATAGTAAAAGGGTGTCCTAGCTGCGTAACATTAACAATGCACTGGTGTAGCCCATTTCATTATATATTGAAAAACAAAATGCTGAAATACTTTCAGTGTATATAGCTCCTCTAAGGAGATTGTTTTGATCATTTCAATAAAACTAGCATTTCACTTTAATGTTCTCAGATTTGCCCAAGTCATTCAGGAGACACTGAGAAATAGGTCTCCTAACACTATATTATCAGTGACTTTCATGGGACAAGCACTCCTCACTTCTGACTCTCCCTTTATCATCCTGGAAGTCATGAAGGTATATATAGTGGGTACGGAAAGTATTCAGACCCCCTTACATTTTTCACTCTTTGTTATACTGCAGCCATCTGCTAAAATCATTTAAGTTCATTTTTTTTCCTCGTTAATGTACACACAGCACCCCATATTGACAGAAAAACACAGAATTGTTGTCATTTTTGCAGATTTATTAACCACTTGACAACTGGGCACATGACCCCCTTCCTGCCCAGGCGAAATTTCAGGTTTCAGCACTGTCACGCTTTGAAAGACAATTGCGCAGAGGTGCGACGTGGCTCCCAAACAAAATTGACATCTTTTCCCCCACAAATATAGCTTTCTTTTGGTGGTATTTGATCATTTCTGCGGTTTTTATTTTTTGCGCTATAAACAAAAATCGAGCGAAAATTTTGAAAAAAAAAACAAAAAAAAAACAATATTTTTTACTGTTTGCTATAATAAATATCCCAATTAATTTTTTTTAACCATTTTTTTCTCAGTTTAGGCTGATACGTATTCTACATATTTAAGGTAAGAAAAAAAAAAAAATCGCAATAAGCGTATGGTGATTGGTTTGTGCAAAAGTTATAGCGCCTACAAAATAGAATAGGGAATAGAATGATTTTTTTTTTTTTTACTAGTAATGGCGGCGATCTGCGATTTTTATTGTGACTGCGACATTATGGCGGACACATCGGACACTTGACAAATTTTTTGAACCATTCACATTTATACAGTAAAGAGTGCTATAAATATGCACTGATTACTGTATAAATGTGACTGGCAGGGAAGGGGTTAACACTAGGGGGCGAGGAAGGGGTAAATGTGTTCCCTGCTAGGTGATTGTTACTGTGGGGGGAGGAGACCGATCTATGTCCCTATGTACAAGGAACACAGCATCGGTCTCCTCTCCCTGACAGGACGTGGATTTCTGTGTTTACACACAGAGATCCACGTCCTTGGCTGTGTGACAGCCGATCGCGGGTATCTGGCGGACATCGCGGCCACCAGGCACGCACATCGGCACTCGCGTGACAGAGCGGTCACAGCTTTTCCCGATTCCCGATCCTCCCGGCAATTGAGCGCCACAATGAAGGCGTCTTGCCAATGGCCCGGGCGCAAAGTGGTTAAAAAAGAAAAACTGAAATATCACATGGTCCTAAGTATTCAGACCCTTTGCTCAGTATTTAGTATTTGCACCCTTTTGCTCTAATACAGCCATGAGTCTTTTTGGGAAAGATGCAACAAGTTTTTCACACCTGGATTTGGGGATCCTCTACCATTCCTCCTTGTAGATCCTCTCCAGTTCTGTCAGGTTGGATGGTAAACATTGGTGGACAGCCATTTTTAGGTCTCTCCAGAGATGCTCAATTGGGTTTAAGTCAGGGCTCTGGCTGGGCCATTCAAGAACAGTCACGGAGTTGTTGTGAAGCCACTCCTTGGTTATTTTAGATGTGTGCTTAGGGTCATTGTCTTCTTGGAAGGTAAACCTTCGGCCCAGTTTGAGGTCCTGAGCACTTTGGAGAAGGTTTTCGTCCAGGATATCCCTGTACTTGTCCGCATTCATCTTTACCTCGATTGCAACCAGTCGTCCTGTCCCTGCAGCTGAAAAACACCCCACAGCATGATGCTGCCACCACCATGCTTCACTGTTGGGACTGTATTGGACAGGTGATGAGCAGTGCCAGGTTTTCTCCACACATACCGCTTGGAATTAAGGGCAAAAAGTTCTATCTTGGTCTCATCAGACCAGAGAATCTTAGTTCTCACAATCTTGGAGTCCTTCAGGTGTTTTTTTTTAGCAAACTCCACGCGGGCGTTTTTATGTGTCTTGCACTGAGGAGAGGCTTCGGTCGGGCCACTCTGCCATAAAAGCCCCGACTGGTAGAGGGCTGCGGTGATCGTTTACTTTATACAACTTTCTCCCATCTCCCGACTGCATCTCTGGATGTCAGCCGCAGTGATCTTTGGGATCTTCTTTACCTCTCTCACCAAGGCTCTTCTCTCCCGATAGCTCAGTTTGGCCGGAAGGCCAGCTCTAGGAAGGGTTCTGGTCGTCCCAAACGTCTTCCATTTAAGGATTATGGAGGCCACTGTGCTCTTAGGAACCTTAAGTGCAGCAGACTTTTTTTTGCAACCTTGGCCAGATCTGTGCCTTGCCACAATTCTGTCTCTGAGCTCTTCAGGCAGTTCCTTTGACCTCATGATTCTCATTTGTTCTGACATGCACTGTGAGCTGTAAGGTCTTATATAGACAGGTGTGTGGCTTTCCTAATCAAGTCCAATCAGTATAATTAAACACAGCTGGACTCAAATGAAGTTGTAGAACCATCTCAAGGATGATCAGAAGGAATGGACAGCATCTGAGTTAAATATATGAGTGTGACAGCAAAGGGTCTGAATACTTAGGACCATGTGATATTTCAGTTTTTCTTTTTTAATAAATCTGCAAAAATGTCAACAATTCTGTGTTTTTCTGTCAATATGGGGTGCTGTGTGTACATTAATGAGGAAAAAAATTGAACTTAAATGATTTTAGAAAATTGCTGCACTACAGAGTGAAAAACTTAAGGGGGTCTGAATACTTTCCGTACCCACTGTATCTAAAATAATAAATCCCTTTACTACAGGACTCATGGGTTGTTTTTGAGAAGAAATAAATAAACCTGCATATACAAGAGAATAGAAAAAAATTCACTTGTGAAGCCTCAAGTTAATTTGTGTAATAAAAAATAGGTGGTAGTCCTGTTTCTTGATCACTGGCAAAAAAAGACCCTGTGAAAATATACATATAGTAGGCTTTCAATCAGATGCTTCACAAACATTTTACGAAAGACAAATATTACAATTGTGAAATAAGTACAATTCGAGTGAGTAAACTCAAAAACAAATGTATGCCTTTTGCCCTTGAAACAAAAACAAATGTTTCTGCGCTGCTACTAAATACAAAAAAAGCGGCTACAATACCTGTGGACAAAAAGGTGCATAGAACAAAAAAACAACAAAATTGCAGCGCTAAGTGGGTGTGTATCAACAAATAAGTGATAAAAAAAAACCCTAATACACGAGGAAAAACTGAATAAATTCCCTGTGTGAATGACAATGTGGTTACTAAAACAACAAAAATGTCCTTGATGAGTGATCCTCAAAAACAAATTCAAATTAATATAGAAATTAAAGTCCAATAGTGTTCCATAATAATCCAAAATAAATTTGTGATGATTAAACAGCATCAAACACTCCTGAATCAATAGTGAAAAAGGAAAAGACCACCACCGATATAGATGAGGCTTACCAGACTTAGTGGACCCTACTGAACATATGTCCAGAGGGTCAACATAGGCTTTGGATGCATGTTCCTGAAGGGTCAACAGCTGATGATTTACCCAAGGAGCGTCTCTTGCAGCGGCTCACAATGGAGAGGTGGGTGCCGACTTGAAAGATCATGGCTCAATGGTGTTGAACCAAATAGATAACCAAAGTGTAAAAGGAAAAAAGAAGGCACATGGCGTAATACTGCTAAAAACAGTATATTTAATGGAGGTAGTTACACTTACATTCAGATGGTTAGAAAAAGCGCTTCATAGAATTCAGTGGCAACAGTGGAAAATCCGACGCGTTTCGCAAGAAGTTTGCATCGTCTGGGGTATGCATCCACTGCTGCCTCCACACAATATATAGACAACATAACCCCCCTAATGGGGTAAGTGTGACCTCACCTGTGAATTCATCACATGAGCAATCAGTTCCTGGGTCATCCAAGATGGCGCATCAACGTGCGCTTCATGCCTCCACATGGTGTCATCACCGATCTTGGCTCAGTTCAGTTCTCCGCAGTCAATTCATTAGGCTGCGGAGAAACTGCACTGATACGTATACATTTATATCTCAGGCCAAAATTCTCCAAAATAGATTTATTGACAAAGGTTATGATCCCGCTGTCATTGACAGAGACCTCATGTTGACTCTGGAAACCGAAAGAAGTTCTCTATTGGAGATGAAACCCAAGCGGGAAGTGGATGAGAGCTATAAATGGTCCATGGTTACTGCCTTTTCCACCCAACATAAACGGGTGAAAGCCATCATGGCTAAACATTGGGGGATTTTGAAAAATGACAGTGTTTTGAATACGGTATTGCCGGATCAGGCTAAAATAGTGTTCAGAGGGGCACCAACTCTTCAGAGCAAAATAGCTCCCAACATCATTAAGCCCCCTGTACGCCCATCTTTTTTTCACCAATTAGTAGGCTATCATCCCTGCAAAAGGTGTAATGTGTGCAAATACAACATTTCGGGGAGAGGAAAATCATTGACATTTAGGTCGACCGTAACTGGTAGGACCTACCCCATCAAACAATTTTGCACTTGTGCCACTACACATATTGTATATTTAATCACATGCCCATGTGGCAAATAATATGTGGGCCGCACCATCCGAACCTTTTCGGTAAGGGTGGGCGAACACGTTGCTCCGATTCTGGGTGGTGATGTTCACCACACAGTACCCAGACATTACAAGCTATGTCACAATAGAAACCCGGCAGGTACCCAGTTTCTTATCATTGACCATTATATACCACCATGGAGGGGTGGGGCTAAAACTAGGGGTGTTTCACAACTTGAAACATATTGGATTTATGAACTTCAGACACATAGGCCTCTTGGCCTAAATGTCGAGTGGGACATTAATTATTAATAAATCCTAATGTTACATTTTCTACCAATTTTGTCCCATAATGTGGGTTTTCCGATTAGTTTTTTCTACTTTTTTTCTTTTCAGTGTTTTTTCTACATATACCATGAATTGGATACGCTTAGGGAATAATCTGTATGAGGGCTGTTACATATACATTTGCTTCAGATATATAGGATTATAATTTTACTCTATTTTTTATGTATTTCTTCATTGTAGTATGTGAGGGGTTCCCTTGTCTGTGGATTCATTTAGTGAGCGGCAGGTTTGTCAGGTTTTTACCTGCAATACTTGTTGCCCTTTATCTTTCCAATTCGTGAAATTTCCCCATTAATTTAATTTATTTACATTTTATTAGATGGATTTTAACAATTCATTTTTTGCCTTACATATATGTGAATACATGACTTATCACTAAGTCCAGTTACCCTTAATTGCTATGGAGATTACTGTCTCTTGCGCTTGTTTTAATTCCATTTGTATACACACTTATTTTTTATACAAGATTTGTTACATCATCCATTTAGGGGTCATGGCAATCTATTGATTTTCATTGACCAATTATTCCCTATGGAGATTTATTATACACCTTCAGTCCGTGTCTCTTTGAGACTTTGACTGTTCATTTCCTCTACAGTGGAACGCATTATTGTTTCCTGGTTGTCACTACATCGCGCATTATGCGATTGTGGGAAGGCCGACGTGTCATGTCGTTCTTCCTTTGGAACGCATTTCACGTGATCGCGCCTGGAGCGCATCACGTGATGTTGCGCGAGTTGCATGACGGTGTGTTGCGGGACGTGACGCGACTAGCGCGGACGTCTGACCTTCACACACCAGTCTGTGTGTGGTCCCCCCGTGGAGTATATTTGGTCCATTTCCTGTGCCTGGATTTTGTGCTCAGGTTATACATCATGATATTCTGCCCACATATTCACTTATATAAGCCATGTGTGGTGGTCAGATTTTTGTCTGGTCAGCCCCCTGCCATTCATGTATGATTTTACATTTTTTTTATACATCTTTATTATTTTGAAAGCCCACATACCCCTGAAATATTTATCAACCATTGAGCGTCATTCATGACACCATGTGAAGGAATGAAGCGCACGTTGATGCGCCACCTTGGATGACCCAGGAACTGATTGCTCATGTGATGAATTCACAGGTGAGGTCACTCTTACCCCATTAGGGGGGATTATGTTGTCTATATATTGTGTGGAGGCAGCAGTGGATGCATACCCTAGACGATGCAAACTTCTTGCGAAACGTGTCGGATTTTCCACTGTTGCCACTGATTTCTATGAAGCGCTTTTTATAACCATCTGAATGTAAGTATAACTACCTCCATTAAATATACTGTTTTTAGCTGTATTACGCCATGTGCCTTCTTTTTTCCTTTTACACTTTGGTTATCAATTTGGTTCAACACCATTGAGCCATCATCTTTCAAGTCGGCACCCACCTCTCCATTGTGAGCAGCTGCGAGAGACGCTCCTTGGGTAAATCATCAGCTGTTGACCCTTCAGGTACATCCATCCAAAGCCTATTTAGACCCTCTGGACATATGTTCAGTAGGGTCCACCAAGTCTGGTAAGCCTCCTCTATATCGGTAGTGGTCTTTTCCACTATTGATTCAGGAGTTTGTTTGTTTTTTTGAAAAGTTTTATTTATAATTTTGACAAAACAAACAGACCCAATGGGCCAAACACAAACTAAATACAAATCTTCAGCATTGGCTCCCTCTCCCTCCCTCCAGACCCCCACCCATCGACAGGAATAATACAGTTATAAAGTCACTTTAACTCAATCACAGTCATATGATGTTTGGAAATGTCACATAATCACAACCATAATCAACTCTTACTGCAAGTGCATTTATAATGGGTGCCACTCAATCCGCCACCGTAAGTTCACTATTCATCCAACCACCCCATACTTTATCAAATTTCTGAGGTGCGCCCCTACTAGCATACGTAGCTTTGTACAGCGGTACAGCTCTATTCACCACCCCCTTCCATGCTGACACAGTGGGCGGATTGGGTTTTTTCCATGATAACACTATCAGTTTCCTGGCGTAATATATGAGAATCGTCAACAGAGCCCGAGTCGCTCTCCTTGGGGCTAGATTGTCTACCAGACCCAAGAGGCATACCTCAATTGAAGGCTGTACCTGGATGGTGGTCACCCCAGCTATGCAGTCGGCAACCCCTCTCCAGAACCCCTGGATGAATGAGCAATTCCAAAACACATGCATGAAACCGGCCGTGAGGGAACTGCACCACCAGCAACAAGGAGACTGTGTAGGGAATATCTTGGCCAGTCTAGCCGGCGTACGATAGATGCGATGCAAAAATTAAAATTGGATGAGATGGTCCCTGGCAGAGACCAATCTGGTAAAATTAATGTCCCATACATCATCCCAGTCATCCCTGTCCATCTGGGGGAACACCTCACCCCACGCCGCCCTACACTTTGCCAGGAGATCCCCTCCCTCACTCAACAGCTGTTTATATATTGTAGACAAGGCCTTGTCTAAAGTGTCCTCTCTCAGTAAAGACTCCATATCACTAGTTTGCATGGTGATACCAATATCTCCAAATTGGGCCTTAAATGCATGTCTGAGCTGAATAAAACGAAACAAGTGCGTATTGGGCAGATCAAACTTGGCTTTAAGGGCGTCAAACTGTAAGAGTTTCCCACCCCCCACTATGTCCCTCAGAGTCTTAATGCTATACTTAGTCCAGGTGACTGGATCGGGGTACTCACAAAAGTGTGGTAGCTGAGGATTCTTCCAAAGTGGTGTGTAAGGAGAAATTTCAGAGGCGCCACCCACCTTATTCACTGCCACCCATGCCCTACAGGCGGCACGCATGGATATCGTGAGCCTATACGGAGCCCTGATTCCCCGAAGCGGGAGATGCTTCAGTGCCTCATACGAACCCACAACAGCCGCCTCCAGCGTATTAGCAGTGTCGTCCTCAGGTAGAGTGAACCACCTGTGGACAAATACCAGCTGACCAGCTAAGAAATACCTGTGGAAGTCCGGGACCGCCAGTCCCCCTTGTTTCCACGGCAGTTGTAACACCCGGAATTTAATTTGAGGGCGTCGTCCCTGCCATAAGAAAGTTGTTATGAGACTATCTATTTTCTTAAAAACATATCTCGGTATCCAAACAGGGGAATTCCGAAATATATACAAAAACAAAGGTAAAAATTTCATTTTCACTAAATTCACCCTACCAATGAGCGTCAAAGGTAAGTTTTGCCATGCCTGTAGCCTGGATTTCATTTTAGTCAAAAGTGGATCGACATTTAAGGCAATAAAATCAGACACAGAATTAGAAATGTTTAACCCCAGAAATTTGAGCACCTCCACCCGCTGTAAAGGACAATCAACAGGAATCTCGCACCTGGGGGATGGCGTCCTGAGTGATAGAATTTGGGATTTTCCCCAGTTGACTTTCAGACCCGAAAAACGTGCAAAAGAATTCAGGATCTCTAGTGCTGCCGACAAGGAATTTCCGGAGTCCCGCAGAAAAAGAACCATGTCGTCCGCATAAAGTGCCGTCTTTTCGTTCAAGTCACCCACCATGATCCCCCGCACCTCCTCAGAGGCCCGCAAGGCCGCAGCCACGGGTTCAATCATGATGGAAAATAGACCCGGGGACAAAGGGCAACCCTGGCGGGTGCCCCTCCGCACTGAAAAAAATTCCGACAACATATTGTTTAACTTAATGGCCGCTGTAGGGGAATGATATAGAATGTCGATCCACTTAATGAAATGAGGCCCGAAACCGAATACCTCCAGCACCACCCTCATGTAATTCCAATCAACGGAATCAAAGGCCTTCTCCAAATCCAAAAAGACCAGTATCCCTCCGCTGGAACTGTCCGGGCCCAACTGCGTGTGGGTGAAAACCCTACGCAAATTGATATCCGTGGCTTTCCTGGGCAAGAAACCTGTCTGGTCAGGGGAAATAACATGGTGCAAGACCGACATAAGTCTAGTAGCCAACATCTTAGTAAGTATTTTGAAGTCCATATTCAGTAAAGAAATGGGCCTATACAAAGAACATAGCATTGGGTCTTTGTCCGGCTTGGCCAACAGTACAATATGAGCCTCATAGAAGGAGGGGGGAGGCCCCCCCTTCTGAAAACAGTCGGCATACAATTGCAGTAGTCTAGGCACCAGGATCTCCGAGTAACGACGGTACCAGTCAATAGGCAGACCATCAGGACCCGGAGCCCTGCCACCAGGAAACGACCCAACTGCGGAGACCACCTCCTCCTCCCCGAACTCGGCATCAAGCAAATTACGAAATTCCTCTAGCAGCTCAGGCAACCGCAGGGCCCCCAATGTGACCCCAAGGTCACCCGTGTCATAGGGATCTATAGGCGAGTACAGAGACTTATAGAACGATACAAACTCCCGTACTACGTCCTCCCTGTCTCTCAACAGGTGTCCAGACTGGGACATTACGCAAGGCACTACCGTTGGGGACGTGTCCCCAACCGTCAAAAAAGCCAATAGTTTGCCGTTTTTATCCCCCTGTTCAAAAACACGCGCCGCACTCCTTTACAGATGACAAGTAGTCGCCTCTCGGTAATGGAGAGAAACGTTCCTCCTTGCAAACCGCAACTGAGCCAACGAGTCAGGAGAAGGTGAGTCCGCATGAGCCTTAGCGCACTCCCGCTCCCTGTCATGGAGTTGTTTTTCTACACTATTCCGCTCAATTCTCAGGGCTTTTATGGCTGATATGTATTCCCCCCTAGTAGTGGCCTTGAAGGCCTCCCATTCCATATGTAATGTGGCCGATCCCTCGTTAACCTGCCAAAATGTGTTAATGTGTGGTTGCAGCATCTCCTCCACAGAGGGCTCCCCCACCCAACTAGGTGATAAACGCCAGACTCTCCTTGAATTCTGGGAACCCACTTGCAAAGTGATCTGGAGAGGAGTGTGATCCGAGACACCCCCCGGAAGGTAGGACGTCTCAGCCACCAGAGGCAACATTGCTCCATTAGCAAACGCCAGGTCTATTCTGGAGGACGAAGCATGTACCGAGGACAGATATGAATAGCATCTGTCCATAGGATGCTTCCACCGCCAGATTTCAGTAAGATCCGCAGCATCCGCCCACTGCGACAATTCACGGTTTGGAGCCCTATGTGGGTTGGACGTGTCCAACGTATAATTGAGAACATTATTAAAATCACCCGCCATCAACAACTGAAATGGAGCGTGAGGTGCCAATTTCTCCAACACCTCATACAGGATATTGCCTGTAAAAGGAGGGGGAATATATATATTTACCAGGGCCAACTTCCTAGAGTAAACTTCAATTATGACCACTAAATACCTTCCTCCAGGATCAGTGATCACTGTATTTATGGAACAAGGTAAGGACTTGATTAACAAAATAGATACACCCCTAACATATGACGAGTAGGTGGCATGTATGGCTCTGTGCATCCAGGGACGCTTCATGGCCAGAATTTTGTTGCCTAATAAATGCGTTTCCTGTAAAAACATTATGTGAGGATGTTGGGCCTGCAAAAATTTCAACACCAAAGCTCTCTTGTATTTAGAATTCAATCCCCTGACATTCCAAGAGATGATTTTAACTTTTAAAGACATGACTGTAATTCCGAAATTTGCCACAAGATGGGGGCCTAGGAGCACAGGAGAGGTCCAGAAGTACACAGAGCCATACAACAAGCTGAAGAATAACTATAACATCTCTACAGACAGTACTTTGTGCCTGAGCCCGTTTCTGAGTGTCCCCTGGCCCACCAATTGTGGAACACCGAGGATGACACCACAAACAAGCAGCCCCAAATAAAATGGAGCAGAGACACACAGACAAAACATAAAAAAAAAACCCAAGACCAAAACATTTACTCATAAACAGTCCCATCTTAGTAATCCCCTGTCTAGCCAGCAACAAAAAAAAAAAAAAAAAAAAAAAAAAAAAAAAAGGGAAACAACTAGCGCCAGCAGACTTAATCCCCCAAACCAAAAACAAAAAATGGAAAAGTGTTCTATAGAGTTATTCCATATGCCCCTTTAGAGGGGACTAAAGTGTCAACCAGGTGAGTGCTGACACCGTACGCCTTTTACGACTACTCAGCGCAGCAGAGAGAGCATCCGGCTCCATTGGTCGTGCAGCACTAAGCAGCCAAATGCACCCCGCAGCCTCCTGAAAGTACCATTTTGTACAGGAAAAACAAGGACAGTCCAGATCACTTCCACCATCCAGGCACACCAATACTAAGCTCACTGGAGGGGGTAACATGGGGTAGGATGAAAGTCAAAGTATATGTGTCTACCAGCGTGCACTCAAGCAGAAGCAGATGTAAGGGTGGCCAAACAAAGTATGCCACAAATAGAAAAAATAAATCAAAGTAAATAAATGCTGTACATTAAGCCAGAGTCTCCAACCAATCCGAGACATCCGAGGGGACCTCAAAAAATTTCACAGAGCCCTGGTATTCAACACGGAGCTTGCTGGGGTATAGCATGCTGTATTTGAGGCCCTTGTCCCGGAGCCTCTTCCGAACATCCACGAACGTGCGACGGCGCCTCTGCAACTCCGGGGAGAAATCCGGGAAGAAGTGCACATTGGTATTTTCAAACCGGAGCTGTGGTGACTTCCGGGCTTCCGCCAGAATGAGATCTGTCGCGGTAATTTAGAAACCGCACAAGGAATGGTCTGGGCAATGCGCCCCGTGGTCTCGGGCCTGTGGGGACCCCATGAGCCCGCTCCACAATATATGCAGAGGAGACATGCTGTAACGCCAGGATATCCTTGAAAAAGGTTTCAGCAAAGCTGGCTGGCTGCGAGCCCTCCGCACCCTCAGGCAGGCCCACCACGCGCACATTATTGCGGCGCAGCCTATTTTCGGCGTCCTCAGACCGCGCCATCAAGGTTTTAACTGTGCGTTGCAGATCAGCGACATTCTGGGATGTTATAGCCGCGGTATCCTCAATATCTGAGATACGAGTCTCAGCAGCAGCTACACGGCCTCTAAACTTGTCCATATCCTGCCTGATGAGGCCACACTCCATGGCCAGTGTGTCTATTTTCCCCATAACCAGGGTTTTGCTCTCCTCAATGGCCGCCAAAATGACTGCCGTGGAAGCAGTGCCCTCAGATCTCTCCATACCTTGGGGCTGCTGCGGGTCACCATCCACCTGCTCCATGTCCCTCAGAAGCTGCAGGGCTGTCTGTATGGCTACTGCACGCTCCGCTCCGGAGGGCAAGATGGCCGCCGCACGTGTCACCGCTGGGGAGCCCTGCGTCTTAGGAGGCGGCTGTTTCTTGGTCGATTTCCTCCTGGATGGCATCGGTGTACTCCGAACACGGAGCAGCTGTCCACCGGCCCGGATGCCGCTCAGCGCAGGAGAAATTCACAGGATTCTGAACCCAGGAGCCGGAGCTCTCTCACACACGTCCTCTCTTCCTCACATCCGGACACGCCCCCCCCGATTCATGAGTGTTTGATGCGGTTTAATCATCACAAATTTATTTTGGATTATTATGGAACACTATTGGACTTTAATTTCTATATTAATTTGAATGTGTTTTTGAGGATCACTCATCAAGGACATTTTTGTTGTTTTAGTAACCACATTGTCATTCACACAGGGAATTTATTCAGTTTTTCCTCGTGTATTAGGGATTTTTCATTTATTTGTTGATACACACCCACTTAGCGCTGCAATTTTGTTGTTTTTTATGCCTTTTGCCCTTGCCAAGATGAAAATCAGGGCTCTTTAACTTTAGGGTTTATGTGCAGAC
The DNA here is from genome assembly GCA_029206835.1 of Rana muscosa. Lineage (NCBI taxonomy): Eukaryota > Metazoa > Chordata > Amphibia > Anura > Ranidae > Rana > Rana muscosa. Next base: position 605,701,337 of record CM055117.1, on the reverse strand, counting down.
GTACAGTGAGGCTGTATGTCTCTTTCTGGAAACGCATTACTAAGTCTATCAAAAAAGAGTAGCTGGGGAGAATCGGTCATTACTATCTGCCTACTGACAAGGGATGTCTACGACCCAGCAGGGATACTCTGCTGTACCTTCAAACCGACCCCACAGTCCTAGCTGCATTTAGTGCACAGCAAAGGAAGCTGCCACTTGGCCACCATTAGAGGCTCCAGGAAAGAAAATTTTATTTGAACACGATTCTTTAACTTTGAAAATGGAATCTGACTCCTAATTGGCCACCCACCACATTTCTACACCTTTAAATTCTGAATGCCTGGATAATAAAAAGATACAACTTCCACATTAATGAACATATAGTTGTTTGGGTACCCCCTTACAAAGCTTGCATTTGCTCAGCACATTCTTAGGTAAGCAGAGCATTGTCTCTGGCATTAGAGAGGAAAAACCATCAAAAACGATTGTGCTAATCACTGTTATTTCTCATAAATAAGTACCAAAGGTATGAAGGTTATTTATTTTTTTTGATTTTTTTTACTTTAGATTAGTTTGTGTCATTTGGGTGGACACAAGGCTGCAGATAACAAATGGGTACCCATCATAGAGTTAAATTTTATTCCCCTCAAAGATTCTTTTACTTCACAGGTAAGTTGCTAAATATTTGTTAGATTTTTGCTGGGTTTCAAAATAATGTGGTATATATTGAAAATGCCTTTTACATTTTTTAATAAATAGGTCTGAACACCAAAGTACAGAACATTATTACAAGGTTTGTATATGGTTTACATTACATAAATCTGTCATATTTAAACTTTCTTTCCTGCTATCCCTAAAGTGTTGTGACACAGCACAGTGAAATATATACGTGTCCAAATACAGGAAGAGAAGACCTTTTAGGTATTTTGTAGATTTAACAATCCGCAATCATTATCATGACACTCTGTCTTTAGAAGAAATAAAAAGATAAGTCATGTGAACAACTTCAAGTTAAGCGGTCATGCCAAAAATACATAGCTTGCAAATGGTGTTTGCTAGCTCCTGGGGCAAGGCAAGTACTGTGCCCCCTAACCCGTCGACCATTAGGACACTGAGTAGAATATATACAGTATCTCACAAGAGTACACCCCTCACATTTTTGTAAATATTTTATTACATCTTTTCATGTGACAACACTGAAGAAATTACACTTTGCTACAATGTAAAGTAGTGAGTGTACAGCTTGTATAACAGTGTAAATTTGCTGTCCCCTCAAAATAACAACACACAGCCATTAATGTCTAAACCGCTGGCAACAAGAGTACACCCCTAAGTGAAAATGTCTAAATTGGGCCCAAAGTGTCAATATTTTGTGAGGCCACCATTATTTTCCAGCACTACCTTAACCCTCTTGGGCATGGAGTTCACCAGAGCTTCACAGGTTGCCACTGGAGTTTTCTTCCATGATGACATTACAGAGCTGTTGGAAGGTGGAGGAGCGCAAGGTCTCTAACATCCGTTTAAGGATGCCGCACAGACGCTCAATAGGTTTTAGGTCTGGAGACATGCTTGGCTAGTCCATCACCTTTACCCTCAGGTTCTTTAGCAAGGCAGTTGTCGTCTTGCAGGTGTGTTTGGGGTTGTTATGTTGGAATACTGCCCTGCGTCCCAGTCGTCAAAGGGATGGGATCATCTCTGCTTCAGTATGTCACAGTACATTAGGGTTGCCGAAATTAAACGCTGCATCGAGATTCAGGTGTCCCCGATGCGATTTCGATGCATGCGACCCGAAAATCGATTACCGGGATGATGCCCGCAGTTGCAGGAATCATCCCGGTACTGTTTTTAGAGCGGGCGGTCGGCTTTCCAGGGATAACAACCGATACGGCTAAAAGCCGTTCGGTTGTTATCCCGGAGGAGCGGGAGGGGACACACACCTCCCGCCGCTCTGACTGGGCTTCCCGTCCCACCGGGAGACCCGATCCACGAGCCGCTACTTCTGGCAGCTAGAGACAGACTGGAACGAAGCGTCAGCTTCGTTCCAGTCTGTATGTAGTCACGAAAGCGACGTCACTTCTGGTTTACTCGGCTGGCAATAGCGCCAGTTTAATAAAAAAAAAGTGTATTCAGAATCGCCGTTTTTGCCGATCTGAATACTTTGAAGTGCAAAGGAGGGATTTGGGGTCTTTTAGACCCCCGATCCCCCCATAAAGAGTACCTGTCATCACCTATTACTGTCACAAGGGATGTTTACATTCCTTGTGATAGCAATAAAAGTGATCAAACTTTGTGTTTAAAAATAAATAAATAAATATATAATAATAAAAAAAAAAAAATGTATTTTATTAAAGCGCCCCTTTCCCCGCGAGCTCGCGCAGCAAAGACAACATACTCAAGTCGCACCCGCATATGTAAATGGTGTTCAAATCCCACATGTGAGGTATCGCCGCGATCGTCAGAGCGAGAAGAAATAATTCTAGCACTAGACCTCCCCTTTAACTCTAACCTGGTAACCGTTACGTTTTTAAAAGCGTCGCCTATGGAGATTTTTAGCTACCGTAGTCTGTCGCCATTCCACGAGTGTGCGCAAAAAAAGACTCACCTGACCCACAATCCAGCGACATGGACACCCGAACCCTCCATTTTCTACCCCGCATGTCCACGGCGCTGGCAATACTACTGTGGGCATCCGGCTGTGACAGCTTGCAGCTTCACAGCAGGGTGCGCATGTCTCACTGCGCTGTCCTGCATAGCCGGGCAATCTTCTGGCACCTGTGATGTGTCCCAAAAGATTGCAGGAAGGAAGGGCCGCCTAGGGGGCCAAGCGGAAGTGGGAGCTCGTCGGTAATCGTGATGCATCGCAGAATCGAATCACTTACCAGATAATCGTAATCTAATCGTGAGACCAGTGAAGATGCGCACCCCTACAGTACATGTTGGCATTCATTGTTCCCTCAATGAACTGTAGCTCCCCAGTGCTGGCAGCACTCATGTAGCCCCAGACCATGACACTCTCACCACCATGCTCGACTGTAGACAAGACACACTTGTCTTTGTACTCCTCACCTGGCTGCCGCCACACATGCTTGACACCATCTGAACCAAAATAAGTTTATCTTGGTCTCCTCAGACCACATGAAATGGTTCCAGTAATCCATGTCCTTAGTTTGCTTGTCTTCAGCAAACTGTTTGCAGGCTTTCTTATGCATCATCTTTAGAAGAGGCTTCCTTCTGGGAAAACAGCCATGCAGACCAATTTGATGCAGTGTGCGGCGTATGGTCTGAGCACTGAGACAGGCTGACCCCCAAACCCCTTCAACCTCTGCAGCAATGTTGGCAGCACTCGTATGTCTATTTCTTATAGACAACTTCTGGATATGAGGTTGAGAACGTGCACTAAAATTCTTTGGCCGACCATGGCAAGGCCTGTTCTGAGTGGAACCTGCCCTGTTAAACCGCTGTATGGTCTTGGCCACCATACTGCAGCTCAGTTTCAGGGTCTTGGCAATCTTCTTATAGCCTAGGTCAGTGATGGCGAACCTTGGCACCCCAGATGTTTTGGAACTACATTTCCCATGATGCTCATGCACTCTGCAGTGTATTTGAGCATCATGGGAAATGTAGTTCCAAAACATCTGGGGTGCCAAGGTTAGCCATCACTGGCCTAGGTCATCTTTATGTAGAGCAACAATTTTTTGTTTTTTAAGATCCTCAGAGAGTTCTTTGCCATGTTGTACTTTCAGTGACCAGTATGAGAGAGAGAGAGAGCGATAACACCAAACTTGACACACCTGTTCCACTATTCACACCTGAGACCTTGTAACACTAACGAGTCACATGACACCGGGGAGGGAAAATGCCTAATTAAGTCCAATTTGGTGTACTCACTTTTGTTGCCAGCAGTTTAGACATTAATGGCTGTTTGTTGAGTTATTTTGAGGGGAGAGCAAATTTACACTGTTATACAAGCTGTACACTCACTACTTTACATTCACTTTTGTGATACAAAAAAATAATTTAATTTATATATATATATATATATATATATATATATATATATATATATATATATATATATACACATATATACATACACACACACACACACACACACAAACACACACATATATATATACACACATATACATTCACACACACACACACACACATACATACATATATAAAAATATATACACACACACAAAGTTGGGCCCCTTTCGCACAGCCCATCAGATCGGACCGACCATTCTTTTTTATGTGTCCGTTTATACCGGGCTACTTCTGATCTGCTATAAAACAAGACGGAAGGATGATCCATTCCCCTCCATCTGGCTGAATCAGATAGGAGCGCAGTCGGGTGTAAATGGATTAGTGCCCACTCTGCAAAAGCAGGGCAGACCCGGACCTGTCAATTGGCAGCTCCACCTAGCTCTGCAGGGGATTAGCAGATCTGGCCTGTGTGAAAGGGGCCCAAGAAATCTGTGTGTTGCCCCATGACCCCCTTTAACCGGTTCCCACCCGGCCCATTGGGGAATGATGTCAGGGCCGGCCTCATGACGTCCTCAAGGATTGCGGCACCACTGGCTGCGTCCAAAGGACACAGCCGATGACTGATCACTGTACCTGCCCGCTGGCCGTACCATGTGACCGCTGTAACCAATCACAGCAGGTCACATGAAGTTTCCTTTCAAGCCATCCATTGTGTAAAATTGTGTTTCTAGCTGTGATTGGTCACAGTGATCACATGGTATAGACTGGGCCAATCCTAGCCCATCTGTGCCATGTGATCAGCTGTGTCCAATCACATCTTATCACAACAAAAACAAACTGAATGAATCAATTTTATTCAGTAAAATGCTTGCATATAGCAATGAACTTCATTGCTACATTCAAACAATGTGGGAAAAAAATACTGAGCACGTCTCCAGAGCAGGACTATATTACTATGGTAACATTAGATTTCTCTGATCAAAGTGTTAAAAAAATAATACATACACACACACATACAATTATTTTTTTTATACCGTTACCAGTCGTGCTCGTAGGTTTACATACCCTGGCAGAATTTATTATTTCTTGGTCATTTTTCAGAGAATATGAATGAGAACACATCATTTATCAATCAACTGTGTGTTTACTCTTTTTAAATCATAATCACAACAGAAACTACCCAAATGACCCTGATCAAAACGTTTACATACCCCAGTTCCTAATACAGTGTATTGCTCCCGTTAACATCAATGACAGCTTGAAGTCTTTTGTGGCATTTGTGGATGAGGCGCTTTATCTTCTGGTAAAGCTGCCCATTCCTCCTGGCAAAGCGCCTCCAGTTCCTGTAAATTCTTGGGCTGACTTGCATGAACTGAACGTTTGACATCTCCCCAGAGTGGCTCAATGATATCGAGGTCAGGAGACTGAAATGGCCACTCCAGAACCTTCACTTTATTCTGCTGTAGCCAATGACAGGTTGACTTGGCCTTGTGTTTTGGATCATTGTCATGTTGGAATGTCCAAGTAAGTCCCATGCGCAACTTCCTGGCTTATGAATGCAAATGTTCCTCCAGTATTTTTTGATAACATACTGCATTCATCTTGCCATCAATTTTGACCAAATTTCCTGTGCCTTTGTAGCTTACACATCCCCAAAACATCAGCGATCCACCGCCGTGTTTCACAGTTAGAATGGTGTATCTTTCATCATAGGCCTTGTTGACTCCTCTCCAAATGGTTGTGGCCAAAAAGCTAAAATTTTGGTCTCATCACCCCTCATCAATTATAAGAAAAATGTTACTACAGGAGCTGCTGCTCGGTGCCCCCTCCTATTATGTGCCAGTTGCCTGGCTGTGTCTGATTAGCGTATTTAATCGGCGTATAACACACACTTTTTTCCCCTTAAAATCAGGGGAAAATCGTGGGTGCGTGTTATACGCCGATAGTCACAGATCCCGGCGATCTCCGCTGACTGAGCGGAGCGATCGTCGCCGAGATACACATAGCCAAGTGTACTCGGCTTTTCTCGGTTCCGCTCACAGTCACGCCCAGTCCCGCCATTGGACCTGTGTTATGTCCATCATAGGGCGGGACTCGGCGTGACTGTGAGCGGAGCCGAGAAGAGCCGACTAGAGCCGAGTACACTCGGCTTTGTGTATCTCGGCTCCGCCCAGTCCCTGCGTTCTCGGCGGCGTTCGCCCCGCTCCGCCCAGTCCCTGCGTTCTCGGCGGCGATCTCGGTGGCGCCAATTTTTACATCGGGAAAGGCTGCGCTGGACGCTGGGGACAAAGGCTGCGCTGGACGCTGGGGACAAAGGCTGCGCTGGACGCTGGGGACAAAGGCTGCTGGCAAGGCTGCAACGGACACTGCTGCTGGCAAGGCTGCAACGGACACTGCTGCTGGCAAGGCTGCAACGGACACTGCTGCTGGCAAGGCTGCAACGGACACTGCTGCTGGCAAGGCTGCAACGGACACTGCTGCTGGCAAGGCTGCAACGGACACTGCTGCTGGCAAGGCTGCAACGGACACTGCTGCTGGCAAGGCTGCAACGGACACTGCTGCTGGCAAGGCTGCAACGGACACTGCTGCTGGCAAGGCTGCAACGGACACTGCTGCTGGCAAGGCTGCAACGGACACTGCTGCTGGCAAGGCTGCAACGGACACTGCTGCTGGCAAGGCTGCAACGGACACTGCTGCTGGCAAGGCTGCAACGGACACTGCTGCTGGCAAGGCTGCAACGGACACTGCTGCTGGCAAGGCTGCAACGGACACTGCTGCTGGCAAGGCTGCAACGGACACTGCTGGCAAGGCTGCACTGACAAGGCTGCAATGGACACTGGTAAGGCTGCATTTAAATTTAAGTTTTTTTTCCTTAAACTTCCCTCCTAAAAGTTTTTTTCCCTAAAATTCCCTCCTATACGGTAAATACATAATCAACCTAAGAAACTAGAACTTAAGAATTATTTCTCCAAAGGCACTTTATCTGCCTGAAGTTGAAATGGGTAATGCTACCCAAAATATTGTTATCCAACTGCGTGCAATTTGACTGCAGTGAAGTGTTTGTTCCATTCTCTGAAATATGCCTAGAAACTATTGGAGAACGCAGTTTGTAACCAGGTGAGTTAAGTCCATTAAAATACTTGCTTAATTCAAAACATAGTCACCCGCACACTTAAAGCATTGAACAGTATTTATCGGTGTTGTTCTTTTGGCAAGCAGCTCTTTTCCACCTACTGCTAAATGAGCTTCTCAGGCCGTTAAATCAATGTCTTGGTGAAAATAAAGTTAGACAGTGTCAGGCAGCCTCACAAATAATGATGCATTTGTAGCAGATGTCAGATACACTGCAGCCCATGCCATGCCGAGGAAATTGGACTCCTTATGTTCATATTATCTCATAATAAGCTATGCACCTGCTCAAGCAATTGACCACTTCTTCACTTTCTGCTCATTTAGATAATGGTAAGAGCAATGAAAATAAAGTAGAGTAACTCTAATTATTGTGGTAATTTGGAGTTATTTACAAAATTTTAAAGACTCACATTAGACTGACAGCTGGGATAAACTGCAACTCCAAAATATACCCAAAGTTTGAAGTGAAGCAATGACAGATGTACATTATATGTAAATGAAGCCGACTGCTGCGGTTTTGTCCAATTTTAAAGTAGTTTTTCTTGAAGGACAAAAGAAAAATTACTTTAAATTTAAAAAAATATATATGACTAGTCAAAAGCTGACATTCTTCTGAAGCAGCAGTTTCAAAACTTCTGTAAATTTTGCAGTTAACGCCTCTACAATTAAAAAGGAACTCCAGTCTGCTCACATCTTTGCCATTTTGAAGCTTCCCTCCAACCACTTTGCATATTATTTTATATATACTGAGATTCTGTACTTGCCAAATATGCTGCAGAAATCTTCCTCCACAAAGTCTGACTGCAGCCATTTTAGCTGTGGGCTGCTGCCTGTTCACTTCCTGGATTTACAGAGGTGCACCTCCAGCTCTGCAGCTCTCATTGGCCCTCTTATGGCTCACCCCCTCCCTTGCTGGCAAACTCTCTCTCTCTCTCAGAGCTGTGCATGTTGTCATAAGCGTAAGCTTTTTACCAGACAAGAAACAGGAAGTGGGCTGTATAAGGTATTTACTGGCAGAAAAAAAATGTTTTACTATCCAAAGTTGAAACAAGGGTAGAAGATTTAATAGATGGAAAGTTTAAAAAATTACTGAAGTTCCGCTTTAAGTTAATAAAACAACCATGTCACTTGCTTAACCACTAGTCCCCCGCCCACTGTCAATTGACGGCGGGCGGAGGACACTCTCGTTCTGGGAGGACGTCATATGACGTCCTCACTTTAAAATGAGCTATGAGGCGCGCCCGCCGCGTTCCCAAGGCCCCAATGCGCGTGCCCGGCGGCCGCGATTGCCGCCGGGCACCCGCGATTGCCCGGGAAACGAGCAGGAAAGTGGATCTCTGTGTGTAAACACAGAGATCCACGTCCTGTGAGGGAGAGGGGACCGATGGTGTGTCCCTTGTACATAGGGACACCCATCGGTCACCTCCCCCAGTCAGTCCCCTCCCCCCCACAGTAAGAACACATTAAGGGAACATATTTAACCCCTTCCCGCCCCCTAGTGGTTAACCCCTTCCCTGCCAATCAAATTTATACAGTAATCAATGCATTTTTATAGCAGGGATCGCTGTATAAATGTGAATGGTCCCAAAAATGTGTCAAAAGTGTCCGATGTGTCCGCCGCAATATCGCAGTCACAATAAAAATCGCAGATCGCCGCCATTACTAATAAAAAATAAAAATAAGTAAAAATGCTATAAATCTATCCCCTATTTTGTAGACGCTATAACTTTTGCGCAAACCAATCAAAACGCGCTTATTGAGATTTTTTTTTTTACCAAACATATGTAGAAAAATACGTATCGGCCTAAACTGAGGAAAATTTTATAAAAAAAAAAAAAAAAAATGGGTATTTATTATAGCAAAAAAGTAAAAAATAGTTTTTTTTTCCAAACTGGACGCTCTTCTTTTGTTTATAGCGCAAAAAATAAAGACCGCAGAGGTGATCAAATACCACCAAAAGAAAGCTCCATTTGTGGGGAAAAAGGACGCAAATTTCGTTTGGGAGCCACGCCGCACGACCGCGCAATTGTCATTCAAAGTGTGACAGCGCTGAAAGCTGAAAAATGCCTTGGGCAGGAAGGGGGTTTTCGTGCACAGTAGGGAAGTGGTTAAAGCGGCGGGAGGTCCACACAAAAAGTGAACCTCTGCTTTTCGGAACCCTCCCCCCATCACTCCACTTCCCCCCCGTCCCCCCGCTGTCTTCTGGGAAACACACAGGTCCCAGGAGACAGCGGGGACCACTGAGGACGCGCCGCGCTACAAGCGAATGCGCAGAAGGGAACCGGGCAGTGAAACCGCAACGCTTCACTTCCTGATTCCCTCAACGAGGATGGCGGCGGGGGCAGCCGAGAGACGAGCGATTGCTCGGCTTCGGCTGCCGACATCGCGGGCACCATGGACAGGTAAGTGTCCATTTATTAAAAGTCAGCAGCTGCAGTATTTGTAGCTGTTGGCTTTTAATCATTATTTTTTTGGGTGGACCTCCGCTTTAAGGCCTTGTAAACAAAGGGTTCTGCTCAGAGCAGTGTGTGTGTGTAACTTTTCCAAGTGTTTGCAAAGTTTTCAGCAAGCTTTAACAGCCTTTTGAAGCCCTAAAAGCATTATTTAGGTTTAGGATGAAAAGGTTCAAAACAGATCTTTATTTCCCCTTCCACGTTTAATGTAAAATCCTAGTAATGCTCTTGGCGTGCAAAAACTATCCATATGCGGTCAATCCGCTGAGACTGCAGGTAAATGCACTTTCTACTTTATCTGTAGATTTATTCAATACTTGAATTCCTTCATTTTTAACTAAGAAAGCAAGCGCATTCTCCAGACTATCTTATTATACAGCCTAAAAGCAGCCAATTCCCCTTCCACAGTTTAAATCATTCTTGCAGGTTAGTGTGCAGGCAGTTTAAGCACCTATGATGCATTCTCATACTTTAATCGAGTTATGGATTCATTAGAATGATTAAAATGTATCTTTTTTTTTTGTTTGTTTGTTTTTTTTACACATTTTATCAGCATAAGTACCCAAATTTGACTTGAGATCAGACTCCTGTAATCTCTAGCACTAAAGCTGGCCATACACTAGCAGAATTTTATTCTAAAATTTTCAATTTAAGAACATTCAATTTTGTAATCGCAGGGCCAAATTGACGGATGCTTATTTTCTAATGTAGCGGTGAGAAAAAGGAGCAGGTTGGAAATTTCTCTTGAATTAACGCATTTTTAACAGTGAATGTGGTTTTGCTGAAGAAAAGTACATTCATGCAAAAAATAGGATTTTTATAACAGCTTACCTGTAAAATCCTTTTCTTGGAGTACACCACGGGACACAGAGCCAGTCATTACATAATGGGTTAAGGGTCACCAGCGGTGATTGGACACTGGCACAACCAATGGAAGACAGTTCCCCTCCATATAACCCCTCCCATCAGGGAAGTACCTCAGTTTTGTAGCAAAGCAGTAAGGTTCCCATAAGAAGGGTGGGACCTCTGTGTCCCGTGGTGTACTCCAAGAAAAGGATTTTACAGGTAAGCTGTTATAAAAATCCTATTTTCTTTATCGTACACCACGGGACACAGAGCCAGTCATTACATAATGGGACGTCCCAGAGCAATGCTCATATGAAGGGGGGGAGACACAGATCAAACCGACCGCTTGCGGACCAGAAGCCCTATACTGCTGCCTGCAGCACACTTCGCCCGAAGGCGGAATCCTCATGTCCTTTCACATCTATTTGATAGAATTTGGAAAATGTATGGACTGAGGACCAAGTTGCAGCCTTACAGATCTGAGCCATCGAAGCCTGGTGGTGCACTGCCCATGAAGCACTTATCGCCCTGGTAGAGTGCGCCTTAACAGGAAAAGGAGGAGTCCTGTTCTTTAAACCATAAGCTTGAACAATTACTTGTCTAATCCACCTGGAAATGGTGGATTTTGATACCGCTTGGCCCTTCTTGGGACCATCTGGTAAAATAAACAAAACATCTGTTTTACGTATCTGAGCGGTTGCTTGCAGATACACCCTTACCGCTCTCACTAGATCTAGAGAGTGTAATAATTTTTACCCCGCCGTCCGCGGGTTTGGAAAAAAGGAAGGCAGAACAATGTCTTGATTCAAGTGAAAAGCCGACACCACCTTAGGCAGAAAAGCCGGATGGGGTCGTAGTACGATCTTGTCCTTGTGACAAATTAGATAAGGCTCTTTACAAGAAAGAGCTGCTAGCTCTGATACTCTCCTAGCAGAAGCTATAGCAATCAGAAAGGCCAATTTCCTACTTAATATAATTAAAGGAATATGGCGAATAGGTTCAAAAGGTTGCTTTTGCAACACTGACAATACCAAATTCAAATCCCATGGACACAAGGGAGACCTGACTGGAGGATTTATCCTCAGTACCCCCTGAATGAATGTCCGAACTAGGGAGTGAGATGCCAATGGTCTCTGAAAGAAGACTGATAGAGCCGATATTTGCCCTTTGATGGTGCTAAGGGCTAATTTCATATCCACTCCTAACTGGCAAAAAGCAAGAATCCTACTTATTTCATATTTCAGAGGATTCCAACTTCTGGATTCACACCAGGAAACGTATGCTTTCCAGACTCTATGATAGATGAGTCTGGAGGCTGGCTTTCTAGCATTAATGAGCGTAGAAAGAGCCAGGCCAGAGACCCCTCTCTTTTTCAAAATGTGGGTCTCAGCAGCCAGGCCGTCAAATTTAGCCTTTGTAAGGAAGGGTGGAATACTGGACCCTGTGACAACAGGTGTTGTCGAAGTGGAAGCTTCCAGGGCCTTCCTATCGCCATTTTTACGATCTCGGCATACCAAGGCCTCCTGGGCCAGTTTGGGGCCACTAGGATTACTGGTATTCCCTCCTCCTTGATCCTGCGAAGCAGTCTTTGTAGAAGAGGGATCGGAGGGAATGCATAGATCAGTGAGAACTGATTCCATGGAGTTATTAGAGCGTCTGTCCCGTAGGCTAGAGGATCTCTCGTTCTGGACACAAAGTTGTCCAATTTCTTGTTGAACCTGGAAGCTAGCAGGTCTACATCTGGGTTTCCCCATCTCAGACATATGGCCTGAAAGATCTCTGGGTGAAGAGACCACTCTCCTGGTAGCAGCTGCTGACGACTCAGGTAGTCTGCTTGCCAGTTTTCTATCCCTGGAATGAAGATTGCAGAGATGCAAGGTACATGCTCTTCTGCCAATGCCAAGATCCGGTTCACCTCTCTTTGGGCTGCCCGACTGTGGGTGCCTCCTTGGTGATTGATGTAAGCTACTGCCGTAGCATTGTCGGATTGAACCCGAACTGGGTAGCCCTGTAACCTGTATGTCCAGGTTTTGAGGGCTAGATATACTGCACGGATCTCTAGCACGTTGATGGGCAGGATCCCCTGAGTCTTGGCCCAGGTTCCCTGGGTAGAAGCCTCCTCTAATACTGCACCCCAGCCCGATAGGCTGGCATCCGTAGACACCACCTTCCAGGCTGCTGGGAGGAAGCACTTTCCCTTCCGTAAATTCTTGGCTTCTAGCCACCAATTGAAGCTGTGGCGTACTTGTGAGGACAGGCGCATGGGTATATCCAGAGCTTGGCTCTTTCTGTTCCAGGAGGCTAAAATATTGCCTTGAAGTAGTCTCGAATGAAACTGGGCGTAAGGGACCGCCTCGAAGGAGGCTACCATCTTTCCCAATAGTCTCATGCAAAGGCGAATAGACGGCCTCTTGTTTGCTTTGACCTTGTGGATCAGGTCTTTCAGAGACTGTATCTTTGGCTCTGGCAGGTATACCCTGTTTTGGGCTGTATCTATGATCATGCCCAGGTACACTATCCTTCTTTGGGCCTGGAGAGAGGATTTTTGTAAGTTTATAATCCATCCTAAATGCTCCAGGTATCCTACTGTAGTGTCTACAGCGTGATCCAATCCCTCCTTTGACTGATCTATTAATAGTAGATCGTCTAGATAGGCTGTTACCGCAATGCCCCGTGTTCTTAGGTTTGCTAACAGAGGAGCTAGCACCTTTGTGAATACTCTGGGCGCGGTGGCTACACCAAATGGCAGGGCCACAAATTGAAAGTGGCGATCTTCTACCGCAAACCTTAGGAATCTTTGGTGAGCGGGGAGGATTGGTATGTGTAGATATGCGTCTTTGATATCTATGGACGCAATGAATTCTCCGCCTTTTAAAGTAGCGACCACGGATCGAATCGTTTCCATTCGAAAATGGCGAACGTTCAGAAACTGGTTTAGATTTTTTAGATCCAGGATGGGTCTGACTTCTCCGTTCGGTTTTGGAATCACAAAGAGGTTTGAGTAAAAACCTGAACCTTGCTCCTTTTGGGGTACCTCTGTAACCACACCTTGAGCTATTAAGTGATTCAAACCTTTGAAGAAGGATCCTCTTTTTTGTGGATCCTTGGAGAGTCTTGAACTTCGGAATTGAGAAGATGGGATCTCTCGAAATTCCAGTCTGTACCCTGAGAATATTGTGGATACCACCCATTTGTCCTGGGTTTCTGTCCGCCAAGTCGCTGAGAACTGACGAAGCCTTCCCCCCACTCGGCCGAGCGGGGGCGCCCCTTCAATGAGAGGTTTTGGGGGCTTGCTTATTAGCTCTTGAACCCCACGGCTTCTTGTTCTTCTGAGCCTGTTCTTTGGCTTTTTTGGGCGGCTGAAAAGGCCGTCGCCACTGGCTGTTGTCAGATTTCCCGGGAGCTGGGGAGAGAGTGTGTTTAAAACAAGGTCTCTTGTTTTTCTTTCTCTCAGGTAAAAGTGTCGTTTTACCACTTGATATCTTTTGGATATATCCTTCTAAATCTTCCCCAAAAAGGCGTTCGCCATGGAACGGGAAACTTGCCAACAACTTTTTGCATGGGGCTTCCGCTGACCAATGCTTAAGCCAAAGTACTCTGCGCATCTGTACCAGCTGGAGTGTAAGGCGTGATGCCTGTATGATAGAATCTCTCATGGCATCCACTGTGAAGCATAAGGCTTTAGGCAAATTCTCCCAATTTTTAGCCTGCTCTGAAGGCAGCTCCTTCAGCCCCTGCTTTACCTGTTGGCTGACGACCTGACACATACCGACTGCTGCTACTGCAGGTTGGATAATTGAGCCGGCCAAAAGGAAGGAGGATTTCAGTAAGGATTCCAACTTCTTCTCAGAAGGATCTTTAAACACTTGTACATTATCCACTGGACATGTCAGGTTTTTATTTACACAAGAAATAGCCGCATCTACCGTAGGCAGGCTCCATTTCTTTAAAAATTTTTCCTCCATAGGATAAAGAATGTTAAACTTTTTTGGAGGTGAAAAACGCTTATCTGGATGTTGCCAGTCTGCGTACAATAGATCCTCTAGTAACGGATGAACCGGGAAGGAGCATGCACCTTGCAGGGATCTTAATGATCCTAGGGAGGAGACAGGTGATTCGGTTACCTCCAAAGAGGGTAACCTAAATGCAGCTCGCACGGCTCCTGCATAGCATTGCACCTGTGACTTTAAAATCTGGGATACCGAAAAAGGCTCATCCGATATCCCTGATCCGTCTGACTCCTCATCCTCTGCTGATGTAGCCTCCTCCTCATCCTCCTCCTCCTCAGGTACTTCTGAAGGGAGGTCCAATACTGGAGGAGATCTGCTTCGCTTATTGTCCTTTTTAGAGGATTTAGCGATTAAAGTAGCAATTTTCTCCTCCAGATTATTTAGGGCAGCTGATAAAGTGTCCTCAGTGACATATGCAGGCCCAGGCTTCACTGGGGAAGCCGCCATACCTGACAGAGGTAATGGCTCATCCTGTACAGGTGCTTTTGGCAACACAGGAGAGGAAGGTACCGAGTCAGCACAGCTAGAGCCCCCTGTCTCAGGCGGCGGTGCTCTTTTATCTCTTTTTGTCCGCATTACTTCCCCTGGAAGACTTACTGTTTAGACAAAATACAAGGTACCTAAATGCATATACTACCGTGTTCAGTTTAGCAAATACATTAAGTATGCAACTTTTAACACATAACTATGCATAACATGGATGTCTTCTAGGAAGTACCCAATCCAACCACATGGAGTCTTACGTCCCTATATAGCTGCTGTGTTTCTCTGCCAGGAACAAGAGAACTAACGAGCTTGCTTGCTGCTGCAGTGCTTTTTACACTGACAGTCTTTTAAATTTGGCGCCGTTTCTGTGCCTGCGCGCGCCATGTGCCCGCGCACGCCTTCGGGCCCCCCCCCCTCCGATAAAGCGCGCTCGCGCGCGCGCGGCCTTTAGCGCTATAGTGGTGGCCATAGTGAGAGAGGACTCTCATCAGCCCCTGTCCCCACTTACCTGCATCTGCAGGTGTCTGTATCGGCCACCGGAAGGAGGAGCGGGGTGCTCAAGCAAGCTCAGCAGCGGAGGTGACGAGCAGTGTACTTCGCCGAAGCCGACACTGAACAGAGTGAGGTGAGTATATTCAGCTCTTTACTCCCCCCAGTGGTGGAAAAAAAGAAGACATCCACTTTTTGAAAAAGGTCCCAACCTAGTTATGGACCTTCTAATCTCACCTTATCCACGCCGCAGGTTTTTCTGCTGAAAGTTTTCAGACAGATACCAAACTTCACCCTTCACGGTGGGCTATGTGTGCCAACCTTCAGGGATATGGGTTCCTATTTAAAGGATACCTCTCCTCTGGGCCTTGTACAAGACTCTTACCAGGACTTTATAGCGAAATAGCGAAAGTGCTGGATCTTAGAGCCCAGTCCTCCGAAGAGAGACATTACAGGCGACGCCTCATGGATGAGGCCCGGATCCCATCCAGATTCAGCTCATTTGTAGGCGTCTTGGATGGATCCGAAAGCATAGCTCTTTTACCCCCAGAGGGTCTCTTTGGTAGAGCTTCCCTTTAGCACCTCCTAACGAGTCCAACACCTTTCGACACTGGCGAAAAAACTGAGGTACTTCCCTGATGGGAGGGGTTATATGGAGGGGAACTGTCTTCCATTGGTTGTGCCAGTGTCCAATCACCGCTGGTGACCCTTAACCCATTATGTAATGACTGGCTCTGTGTCCCGTGGTGTACGATAAAGAAATAGGATTTTTTACTCACCGTAAAATCCTTTTCTCTGAGTCCATGGACCGCCACAGCTTCTCTATTGA
Source organism: Rana muscosa (assembly GCA_029206835.1). Taxonomy (NCBI): domain Eukaryota; kingdom Metazoa; phylum Chordata; class Amphibia; order Anura; family Ranidae; genus Rana; species Rana muscosa. Next base: position 605,685,123 of record CM055117.1, on the reverse strand, counting down.
CAAAGTGGGTATTATCCGTTAATTAGGAGTGACTAGGCAGAAAAACTTGTAAAAAGTGTTGCATCACACCTTCTACAGTACCGCCCAGGGGGCGGACCCTCTGGGTATACCCTCTCAGTCTGCATGTTCGCAGATCAGTTCGTCAAAAAGCAGTACAAACTTAAAAGGAGGGGTGGGTGCTGTGTCGGTCCATGGACTCAGAGAAAAGGATTTTACGGCGAGTAAAAAATCCTATTTACTCTTTCGTCCATGGACCGACACAGCTTCTCTATTGACAAAGTGGGACGTCCCAAAGCAGTGTCAGAGAAAAAACGAGGCGTGGCAGCATAAAAATAAACTTCACCCCAAACAAAAAACAGCACTCCTCCAACGGAGGAGTTGCAACTCTAAACAGCCGCTTGCAAAACCTTGCGGCCAAAAGAGGCATCCGAAGATGCACCTACATCAATTTTGTAGAATTTTGTGAAAGTGTGTGCGGACGACCAAGTCGCCGCTTTACATAATTGGGAAACAGACGCTTGATGTCGGAAAGCCCAAGAGGCACCTATTGCCCTGGTCGAATGCGCCGTGACAGGAAAGGGGGGCGCCTGACCCTTTTAGGCGTAAGCCTGGATTACTATCTGTCGGATCCACCTAGAGATGGTGGCCGATGAGACTGCTTGGCCCTTCTTGGGACCAGCCACCGAAACAAACAGTGAGTCTGACTTACGGAACAGGGAAGTAGCAGATAGGTATACTCTCAAAGCTCGGACAACGTCCAAGGAATGCAACGCCAACTCCTTAGGATTCGACGGCTGAGGACACAAGGATGGAAGTACAATGTCTTTGTTGAGATGAAAAGCCGAAACGACTTTCGGAAGAAAGGAAGGCTGCGGCCGCAGCACCACCTTATCCTTGTGGAAAATCAAATAGGGAGCCTTGCAGGACAAGGCTGCCAGCTCAGAGACTCGTCTAACTGACATAACAGCCACCAAAAAGACCACTTTCTGAGAAAGTGTCAACAGGGGGAATATCTCTAATATTCTCAAACGGTGCCTTCTGAAGCACCGAGAGGACCAGGTTCAAGTCCCACGGGGGTAACGGGGGACGGACCGGAGGGGCCACATGTCGGACCCCCTGCACAAATGTACTCACGAGAGAGTGAGTCGCCAGGGGTCACTGAAAAAAGACAGCCAGGGCAGATATCTGTCCCTTAAATCGTACTTAGGGCAAGCCCTTGGTCCACCCCATGCTGTAAAAACAGCAGGATTCTGGAAACCAAATAGGTACGCGGATGCCATTTCATCTCCTCACACATGGAGATGTAGGCCTTCCAAGTGCGGTGATAGACCTTCCTAGAGGACGGTTTTCGAGCACTTCTCATAGTAGAGATTACTGAGTCTGACAGGACCCGGTCTCTCAGTACCTGGTTCTCAACAGCCATGCCGTTAAAGCCAATGACTGTAAAGCAGGATGGAATATGGGACCTTGCGATAGCAGGTCCTTCCGTAGTGGTAGGCGCCAGGGGACGTCTGCTACCAGACGTACTAGATCGGCGTACCAAGGACGCTGAGGCCAATCTGGAGCGATTAGGATCATTGGAATTCCCTCTGCCTCCACTCTGCGGAGCAGAAGAGGAAGAAGCCTTAAGGGAGGGAAGGCATAGATTAGCCGATACTGACCCCACGATGCCACCAACGCGTCCATTGCGTCTGCCCATGGGTCTCTTGACCGGGCCACAAATCTCAATACCTTCCGATTGAGTCGGGAAGCCAGAAGATCTACGTCTGGTGTGCCCCATCTTTGGCAGAGGAGTTGGAACACCTCCGGGTGTAAGGACCCTTCTCCCTGGTCCAGCATCTGGCGGCTCAGGTAGTCCGCCTGCCAGTTTTCCACACCCGGAATGTACATGGCCGACAGTGCCGGTACGCTCCTCTCTGCCCACTTCAGGATGCGAGCGATCTCCGATGTTGCAGCTGAGCTTCTTGTTCCTCCTTGATGATTGACATATGCCACTGCTGTGGCGTTGTCTGACTGGATCCTGACTGGACGCCCTTGCAGCCTCTGAGACCATTTGAAGAGGCACAGCCTGATCGCCCGGATTACCAGGACATTGATCGGCAGGAGGGCTTCCTCTGGGGTCCAGCGACCTTGCGCCGACTGAACACCCCAGACTCCCCCCCCTAACCTGTAAGGCTGGCATCCGTCGTGATCACTATCCAGTAAACCGGAAGAAATGACTTCCCGGCCATTAGAGCCGGTGCTGTCAGCCACCATACCAGGGATCTCCTGACTAGGTGGCTCACTCGGGTTTGATAATCCAGAGATGATGGACATCTGTTCCATCTGGACAGAACTTCCTTCTGTAACACTCGAGTGTGGTATTGAGCATATGGAACCGCCTCGAAGTAGGCTACCCTGAGGCCCAACACTCGCATGCAAAAAACGGAGTGACGACCAATTCCTGGAAGTCAGCTGCCGTACTGCAGCCCGGAGGGTCTGCAACTTCTCCACAGGGAGGAATACCTTTGCCTCTGAAGAACCCAGAATCAACCCCAGGTACCCTAGGCGTTGAGTGGGCACCAATACTGACTTTTGCGTGTTTAGTATCCAACCACAGTCTCGAAGAGTCTGACAGGTTAAGGACACGCTTACCTCTAATTCTGAGCTTGAAGGGGCCTTCAGCAGAAGGTCGTCTAAGTAGCCTGTGATAGCGATACCCCGCTGTCTTAGAAGTGCCAGAATCGGAGCGAGCACCTTGGTGAACGTCCTGGGTGCTGAGGCAAGGCCAAACATGAGGGCCACAAACTGGTAGTGGTCCTTCCCGATAGCAAATCGCAGAAACCTCTGGTGTCTGGAGTATATGGGGACATGCAGGTATGCGTCCTTGATGTCCAAGGAGGCCAGAAAGTCCCCCGGATGGAGAGCCGTGACTACAGATCGAACCGACTCCATCCGAAAACTTTGTACCTTCACAAAGCAATTGAGGGCTCTGAGATCCAAGCTTGGACGAACCCCCTCCTTCGGCACAATGAACAGATTTGAGTAAAAACCCCGTTCCAGTTCTGGAACTGGAATAACTACCCCGCGTTCCAGTAGACCCTGGACCGCCCCATACAGGGCCTCCCGGCGGGTCGGTAGTAGCTGGAGATTGGAGGTGTTGAATCTGTCTGGTGGACAAGAGAGAAACTCTATCTTGTAGCCTGAGATTACTTCGCAAACCCACCTGTCGGAGATTAGTGCTGTCCACTGAGTCGCGAATTTGCGAAGACGTCTCGCCACCCGAGAGCTGGGTGGGGGTGGACCTTCATGCGGACGCAAATTTGTCCGCAGGCTTATTGGGTATGCGGGACCAGGGACGCTTTTGTCCTTGGGCAGGCGCTTTATCGGCCTGGGGTCTTTTCCCTGTCGCCCTAGGGGGACGAAAAAACCACTTGCGTGCAGTAAAGGAGGGCCCTTGCCCTTGGCGTAGCCCCTTACCCTTGCTAATTTGGGGAAGCAAAGTGCTTTTACTTCCTGTGGCATCCTTGATGAGGTCATCCAGAGAAGCCCCAAAAAGTCTGTCGCCCTTAAAAGGCAGATCCAACAGGGCTTTCTTGGAAGTCTGGTCCGCAGACCAGCCTTTTAGCCAGATCAGGCGGCGTATTGCTACTGCATAAACCGAAGTTTTAGACAGCAGGGGAATAGTATTCATGTCTGACTCGCAGACAAACCTAAGGCCCTGGACCAACAGGTCGGCCAATGTTATCTCATCAGGAGGAGCATCTCGCTCCTTAACCCCTGGAGTAGCAATCTTGCCCATTCAGTAAGTGTGTGAGACACTAGGGCCCCCGCCAATGCCGGGCGTACTGCCGAGCCTACCACTGAGTATAGGTAGCAAGCGAGTGCTTCAGCCTTCTTATCCACAGGGTCCTTGAAAACAGGAGCCCCTTCTACAGGAATTGTGGTGGCTCTATCAAGTCTGGACACCGGAGGGTCCACTATAGGGGGGAGAGGTCCATTTCTTCAGAAAACTCTCCTCAAAAGGGGTACCGTACCGCAAACCTCTTTGGGGCTGTAAATACCCTCAGTGGGTTCTCCCATTCCTTGTACAAGAGTTTATCAAAAGACACACAAGGGAACACCTTAGCAGTGCGGACAGGTCTATGAAACCCAAGTGGACCGGAGTCTCTGCTGCTTCTGCAGTATTTTCCAATTTTAGCAGATCTCGCACTGCAGTAATAAGGTCAGATACCAAAGCAGTCTCGCGTACTGACCTGGAGTCATCCTCACTGTCGGGTCACGGTCTGCAGTCTCTGATGCGTCAGATCTCTGGGCCCCGAGCCGTAGCTGGGCCTGGTTCTGCACCAGCATTATCCCCAGAAGCTTGCAGGGGATGGGGCGTTTACTACCCCCTGTATTCCCGTGTGCTGCTTCCACCCTGGCAGCAAACGCCTCTAGGATTGCAGTCATAGCGTTCATAGACACCTCAGGGGCACCAGCTGCTAAATCTGGTGTTTCAGGGGAGAAGACATCTGGCTCAGATGCCATGCTGACCACACGCTGACACTCACAGGGCTCCAGGCAAGATATCAATAGGCCACCCTCCTGTGCTGCATAGAGGCCGGGTCACCCAGAGGACTCACCACCCTGGATAGGTACTGCTATGCTGCGCCTGTGATGCTGTCCCTCTGCTGCTGTGTCAGTCTGCTTCTTTTATCAGCACTTCCTGTGTGAATTTTCACGCCAGTGTAATGCACCCTAGAGGCCGGAGGCTCTCGAAAAATGGTTGCCAAAAACGTCTGTATGGAAGATAATGTGGGCTCTAAGAAAATGGCCGCCGACAGAAGATAGAGGTCAAGCAGCCATAGCCCACAAAAAGATGGCCGCCGAACGGCAATATCTGCATACAGGGTGGACAAACATGGCCGCCGATCAGCTGATAGGGGCCAGTGGGTGTGGCCGAACCACAGGAAGATGGCCGCCGGGCAGTCACAAGAGGCCAAACTTGGCATGGACCACCTCAAAATGGCCGCCGACAGCATGGAGGAGGAAGGACACAAACACAGGTAAGAAAAAATGACATTTCTTTTAAATGTTAGTTACAGCCAGCCCCGCTCCAGTGGGACCCCCTAGGTGACCCCCAGCACCCAGCAACCTTTAGCTAGAAGCCCAGGGAGGAGGGAAAGGCAGGGAGAGAGTTAAGAAAGGGGCCACAACCACTTACTTGATCTCTCCAGGAATGTCCAGCTAAATCACCCAGCCGAGGCAGGGGAGTTTTACTTACCTATCCTGCATGTATTCTGCTGGAAGACATTCCAAACAGATCATCGTCCGCGCACGGAAGGTGACTGTTGGCCAGGCATGCTGTGATTGGACCCAGAAGGGACGATCATATGTATGCCCTGGAGCATGACGCTCACCGGACAGGCTGCTGCGACTCGGCCGTAAGGTCAGCCGAAGCTGAGCGGTCCGATGCAGGCCCTGGAGCGTAAGCTCACCGGCCACCCGTGGAGCGACGGGCATGTCGTGGAAAACCCAGCGCGTAGCTAGGGTCGGCACACGCTCGATGGCCGAAACTGGGGAGACTACAAGGATCGAGGATCCAGCTTGTCACCCAGTCGGCAGTTGATCGAAGATCACAGGAAACAACAAATGTAGCAAAAAAATATATATATATCTTTTTTCCCCGGACCAATGGGCCCGAAGGGAGCCATGTCCTACTCCTTGCTAGACAGAAAAAAACTGATCTGCGAACATGCAGACTGAGAGGGTATACCCAGAGGGTCCGCCCCCTGGGCGGTACTGTAGAAGGTGTGATGCAACACTTTTTACAAGTTTTTCTGCCTAGTCACTCCTAATTAACGGATAATACCCACTTTGTCAATAGAGAAGCTGTGTCGGTCCATGGACGAAAGAGTAAATAGGATTTTTGTACTCACCGTAAAATCCGTTTCTCTGGCATCCATGGACTGACACAGCGTATCTTTACACCTTTACACGTGGGTTTATGTCCCTGCTTGCAGGAGAAGACCTAGGCAGAATGTGAGATGTTATACATACATTCTAAAAACAGCCAGAGCTGAACAGCCCCGCCCAGGGGGGCGGTCCCTCCGGACATAACCCTCCCACTGCAGTCAGCAGACCTCAGTTCGTAACAAAGCAGTACAAACTTAAAAAGAAGGGTGGGTGCTGTGTCAGTCCATGGATGCCAGAGAAACGGATTTTACGGTGAGTACAAAAGTCCTATTTTCTCTTGTCATCCATGGACTGACACAGCGTGTCTTTACACCTTTACACGTGGGATGTCCCAAAGCAGTGTCAAGAGGGATGGGAGCAGTATAAATGGAAAACCAAAAACTTCACTCCAAACAAGGCAGAGCTCCTCAACGGAGGAGTTGCAACCTCAAACAGCGGCCTGCAACACCTTGCGGCCGAAGGAAGCATCCGAAGATGCAGCCACATCAACCTTATAAAACTTATAAAAGGTATGAACAGACGACCAGGTCGCCGCCTTGCACACTTGTGCAACCGACGCTTGATGTCGGAAAGCCCAGGAAGCATTAATTGCCCTGGTGGAATGCGCCGTAACCGGAAAGGGAGGCGCCCGCCCCTTGAGAGCATAAGCTTGAATGACGGTTTGTCTGATCCACCTAGAAATGGTGGCAGACGAAACCGCTTGGCCCTGTTTTGGACCAGAGACAGCCACAAACAGCGAGTCAGACTTCCGAATAGAAGCAGTAGCAGACAGGTACACCCGCAAGGCTCGTACCACATCCAAAGTGTGAAGCGCAAACTCTCTGGGATGCGATGGGTGAGGACACAAGGATGGGAGGACAATGTCCTCATTTAAGTGGAAGGCCGAGACCATCTTTGGCAGAAAAGAAGGTCGCGGACGCAACACCGCCTTATCCTTATGGATGACCAAAAAGGGCGACTTGCAGGACAAGGCCGCCAACTCAGACACTCGTCTAATGGAAGTAATGGCCACCAAGAAGGCCACCTTCTGAGACAAAGTCAAGAGGGGAATATCTCTGATATTTTCAAAGGGAGGTTCCTGGAGAACCGAGCGCACCAAATTCAGATCCCACGGGAGGAGAGGAGGCTTGACAGGGGAGAGCACATGGCGAACCCCCTGCACAAAAGGTGCTAACCAAGGGATGACCCACCAGCGGTCGCTGAAAGAAAATGGCCAAGGCCGAAATCTGACCCTTAATGGTACTCAAAGCGAGCTTTTGGGTCACGCCACGCTGCAGAAAATGCAGGATTCTGGGAACTGAATACGTTCGTGGGCGCCAGTCCAGCTCTTCGCACATGGCGATGTAAGCTCTCCAAGTACGGTAATAGATCTTTCTGGACGAAGACTTCCGTGCCCTTAACATGGTCGAAATGACCGAATCCGAGAGACCTCGGTCTCAGCACCTGGCTTTCAATAACCATGCCGTTAAAGCCAGAGACTGTAAAGCAGGATGAAATATAGGACCTGGAGACAGAAGGTCCCCCCGCATTGGTAACGGCCAGGGAACGTCCGCGACGAGACGTACCAGTGACGCCGAGGCCAATCCGGAGCAATGAGGATCATCGGAATTCCCTCGGTCGCTACCCTGCGCAGCAGGCGAGGGAGCAACTGCAGCGGAGGATAAACGTATATCAGGTGATACTGACCACATGGGGCCACCAACGCATCCGAGGCATCCGCCCAGGGATCCCTGGATCTGGCCACAAACCTCGACACCTTGCGATTGAGTCGAGAGGCCATAAGGTCCACATCCGGCATGCCCCAGCATCTGCAAAGGAGTTGAAAGACCTCCGGGTGCAAGGACCACTCTCCCTGGTCCAGCGTCTGGCGACTTAGATAGTCCGCCTGCCAATTGTCTACGCCCGGAATGTAGACGGCCGACAGAGCCGGCACGCTTCTTTCGGCCCACCTCAGGATGCGGGCGACCTCGGAAGCCGCAGCTGAGCTCCGAGTCCCCCCTTGATGGTTGACATATGCCACTGCTGTGGCGTTGTCCGATTGGATCCTGATGGAGTGACCCTGTAATTTCTCTGACCACGAGGAGAGGCACAGTCCGATTGCCCGTATCTCTAGCACATTGATCGGTAAGAGGGCTTCGTCCAGAGTCCAAAGCCCTTGGGCCAACAGGACTCCCCAGACTCCCCCCCAGCCCGTCAGGCTGGCGTCCGTCGTGATCACCGTCCATTGGATGGGGAGAAACAACTTCCCGGACCGAAGAGCCGGGGACCTCAACCACCACGTCAGGGACGCCCTGACCAGGTGACTCACCTGGATCTGAAGATCCAAGGACAACGGGGATTTGTCCCAAGTGGACAAGATCTCTTTCTGTAAAGCTCTGGTGTGCGATTGGGCATAAGGAACGGCCTCTAAGGAGGCCACCATGAGTGCCAGGACTCATGCAAAAGCGGATTGACGACCATTTTCGGGACGTCAGCACCCGTACTGCAGACTGAAGTGTCAGTTTCTCTGGAGGTAGGAATACTTTTGCCTCCAAGGAGTCCAGAATCAGACCTAGATACTCCAGACGCTGAGTCGGGACTAGAACCGACTTCTGAACGTTCAGGAACCACCCGAAGTCCCTGAGGGTCTGACTGACGATAGTCACACTTTCTTCCAATTCTGAGCCACTGTCTGCTCTTAGAAGAAGATCGTCCAGATAGCCCACGATAGCAATGCCTCGCTGTCTCAGCAAAGCTAGGACCGGAGCAAGCACCTTGGTGAACACCCTTGGTGCAGAGGCTAGTCCGAAGGGAAGAGCCCCAAATTGATAGTGGACTTCGCCGACCGCAAAGCGCAGAAACTTCTGGTGGCTTGCGCAGATCGGAACATGCAAGTAGGCGTCCTTGATATCCAAGGACGCTAGAAAATCCCCTTGGAGTGTAGCGATCACCGTGCGAATGGATTCCATGCGGATTTTTTGCACCTTCACGAAGGCATTCAGGGCCTTGAGGTCCAGGATTGGCCGAACCCCGTCCTTTTTTGGAACAACAAACAGATTTGAGTAGAACCCCTGAAACCTCTCCTGGGACGGAACCGGCACAATAGCTCCGGACCCGATCAAATCCTGTACAGCCCCCAAGAGGGCTGCCCGACGAGCAGGAAGGAGAGGGAGATTTGAGGGAAAGAATCTGTCTGGGGGCCGGGAGTGGAACTCTATTCTGTATCCTGGAGGTGACCACCTCGCACACCCACCGGTCGGAGATCCGGGAGGTCCACCGATCCGTGAACCTGCGAAGTCGTCCCCCCACCCCAGAGACGGGCTGGGGCAAGACTTCACGCGGAGGCGGGCTTGGGAGCCGGCTTGTTCGGCTTACGCACCCAGGGGCGCTTGTGCCCACCAGCCGCACTGTTGTCAGTCTGGGATGGCTTACCCGTGGACTCTGACGGATGAAAAAAAACCTTTTTGCTGGAAAGGAAGGACCAGGTTTATGTCGGGCCTCCTTACCCTTGATAGTTTGAGGAAGGAGAGTGCTTTTGCCTCCCGTGACATCCTTGATGATGTCATCCAGAGCAGCCCCAAAAACCTACCACCCTTAAAAGGTAGATCGGTCAGGAGCTTCTTAGAGGCTAGGTCAGCAGACCAGCATTTCAACCAGATAAGACGACGCAATACCACCGCCGAGACAGAGGCCCTGGATATTAAAGGGGCCGCGTCCAACGTGGCGTCGCACACATATATCAGACCCTGCACCATCTGGTGGGCCAGAGCAATAGTGTCTGGAGGAAGGTTATGCTCCTGCACAGTTTGGTGCAAAATTTTTGCCCATTTCGTGAGTGTCTGAGACACAAGGGGCACCGCTACTACGGGCCGTAGGGCGGGTCCCAACAAGGCGAACATGGCTCTACTCACCACTTCTGACCTCCTGTCAGTGGGGTCCTTAAAAACGCAGGAGTCCCCTCCATCGGGAGAGTGGTGGCCTTGTTTAAACGGGCGACTGGAGGGTCGACCACCGGTTAAGAAGCCCACTTTTTAAGCAGGGCGTCTTCAAAAGGGGTATCTAATAGACAAACGCCGCGGGACCATGAAAGTCTTCTGCGGCTTTTCCCAGACCTGGTCAATGAGCTGGTCAAAGAAAGGTACATATGGAAAAACCTTTTTAGAAGGCTTGGTCTTAAAAGAACCAAAGGAGACTGCCTCCGCCTGAGGTTCTGCAGTCGCAGCATTTAGCTTGAGAGTGTCCCTCACAGCATCAATGAGTTCACTAACAAGCACCCTGTCATTTACTGACTCAGAACTGGAGTCTTCCTCACAAGGAATGTCCTGTTCAAAACCATCCAAATATTCAGAGCTAGGGTCCTGAGCAGCACTAGCTAGGCCCATATCTGAATCAGAGCACTCCCCTTGTGGAGATAAAGTGGGGAGAGGGCGCTTTTTTGCTCCCTTGTGCTCACACACACAGCTTCCATCCTGGTTAGAAATGATTCCAGGACTGCCGACAACTGGTCCATAGGGACCGCAGGTGCTGGAGCACTGCCTGCTGCCTCTGGCATGTGAGGGGAAGCTGGTGACACTGACTCCATAATGTTCCTCTCTGAGACCACCCACAGGCTGTGCTGACTGAGTAAGGGAATGCCCAGGGGACCCACCAACCTGACCAGGACCGCTCGGTTCCGCTGCCCTGTCTCTCTGCGCCGCGCTGCTCAGCGTGAGTGAGCTGAGAGGAGAGAGTGCGGAGATTCGTGCAGTTCCCAGCGGCGATAGAGGCCAAACTAGTGCTTGAAAAACGTGCGGCTACAAGAAAATGGCCGCCGCAATGTGCTCCGGCGGACCACGGCAAGATGGCCGCCAGTGTAAAAAAACAGCACACACACCAAACATGGCGCCGAACGGCGCCCAGGCCCCTCACATTCAAAAAAAAACAGCCCCAGCGAAATGCAGAGCAGCATGAGCCCCCCCCCCAGGACAGTATGGCCCCCAGGCACCCCACACAGTACAGCCAGCAATGGTGACCAGAGAGTGACATTAAAAACACAGGGGGAGACAGGGAAATCCTGCACACAAGAAACACACAGCATGTACTCACCTGCAGCCAGGAGAGACTACTTACCCGTCCCCTGAGGGACCCACTGGTGTGTTTCTGACAGAACTATCACAGTGCGGTACTGAGTAGCTGTCAGCCCGGTCCACCGCGAAAGATACAGCCGGACTGTTAAATCTTGAGAGGACCGCGGAGCTGGAAGCCCACCGGCCACCCCTGGAGTCGTGGGGCATGTCGTGAACTGAGTCTCACGCACACAAGGCGAGAATCAGCACGCTCGATGGTCGGACAGGGAAGACTACGAGGATATCTTGTACCCAACCTGTTGCCCAGCCGACAGTTGATAGAAGATCTCAAAAAATAAAAGAAAAAATTCCAAAAGGAATAGAAATAGGTCAGGAGACTGGCTCCTGAGAGAGCCATGTCTTCTCCTTCTGCTAGGCGGGCGGGGCTGTTCAGCTCTGGCTGTTTAGAATGTATGTATAACATGTCACATTCTGCTTAGGTCTTCTCCTGCAAGCAGGGACATAAACCCACGTGTAAAGGTGTAAAGACACGCTGTGTCAGTCCATGGATGACAAGAGAAAATGGAATTTAAAATAGATATTCTTTAAAGTATTTTTGGCCCAACACTGGGGCATTCTCAAGAATGACCGTGTTTTAAATTCAGTCATACCTGATAAGGCCAGGGTTGTTTTTAGGGGTGCCCCTTCACTGCAGAGTAAGATAGCACCTAATATTATAAACCCCCCGTTCGTCCATCCTTTTTCCACAACATGGTAGGTTTTTACCCCTGTAAAAGGTGCACTGTATGCCAATATAACAACATCTCAGGGAGAGGAAAAACTTTGGAGTTCACATCTTCTATTACCCACAAAAAATATTCCATCAAGCAGTTTTGCACATGCGCAACTAAGTACGTAGTGTACTTGATCACTTGCCCTTGTGGTAAACAATATGTGGGTCCGTACCATCCGCACCTTTTCTGTTAGAGTGGGTGAACACATCGCTCTCATAAAAAGTGTCGATCCGAAACATACAGTGCCTAGGCATTATAAATTACATCATGACCGTAATCCAAAGGGGACTCAGTTCTTGGTTATAGATCAGTTTATTCCACCATGGAGGGGTGGAGCCAAGATGAGGGGAGTGAACTTTTTGGATTTATGAGTTGCAGTCCCACACACCGTTAGGCCTGACCGTGGAGTGGGACATCAACTCATTCATTAATAAATCATAATGTTTTTGGACATTTTTTGTTAAGGGTATCTCACACAATTAATTTTGCGAATTTTATTTTTTTTTTTATTATTTTTATTAAAGTTTTTCAACACATACAACATACACAGCTTAAGCACCTACAGTACAGAAAAGGAGCAAATACAAAGAATAATACCATTTGCAATGCGAACCTAGCGAATCAGGCATAACAATGGAAGGGTGCAGCAACACCGCCAAATAGAATCAAGAAAGGCATACATTATCTTAAACCCAGTAGTCCTTACGAACACATAAGAATACATCGGGAGAAAAGCAAGATATAATAGCAAGATATGGCCTCGATATGATGACCTTGTCCACCCCAAATTCACTAAGCCGTTTCAGGCTCTGCTAACCAAGTGCGCCAGACCTTGTCATATTTTTGTGGGCAGCCCCGATTGGCATAGGTGTCCCTGTATAGAGGAAGGCTATTGTTCACCAAGCATTTCCATTGCTTCAGAGAGGGGGGGGGGGCAGGCTTCTTCCACTGCATAGCAATGTTCTTACGAGCATAGAAGAGCAGCAGGGTAATCAGCGCGCGTTTGGCAGAGGATGGTACGATGGTCTCAACGAGCCCCAAAAGGCACACCTCCATTGCCAAAGGCACAGTGACACAGGCTACTCTATTTATCAAATCCAGCACCATTTCCCAATACCGCTGGACCCCCGGACAATGCCAGAAGATATGGGAGAAGTCGCCCGGTGAGGCGCCGCATCTCCAACACTCTGAGGAATGAGCAGGGTCTATCTTATGGAGTCTGTGGGGGGTGTAATAAGCCCTATGAACAATCTTGTATTGCACCAATCTGTCGCGCATGGAGACCAGGGTGTTGAAAGGGAGGTCCCACACATCATCCCAGTCATCATTGTCTAACGTGGGGATATCAGTCTGCCATCTAGTCCAGAGTTTGTCATGGGGTGTAAGAGACACAAGGATCAAAAAAGCATAGAGATGTGAGGTGGGCTTTTCTGCACAGCTAAATCTAAGTGTCCTCTCCAGTTCCGACTGCGCTACAATACATTAAGATTGTCGAAACTGCGCCGCAAATGCATGGAACAGTTGAAGATATCTGAATAGGAAATGGTTGGGTAGATTGTACTGGGAGGAAAGGTGCGAGAAAGGGAGCAAGGAATTTTGGGACACTACGTGAGATACTAGTTTGATACCGTATTTTGTCCACGCGTAAGGGTCGGGGATTTTGTATATGTGGGATAAGTTAGGGTTCAGCCAGATAGGGGCATTGGGGGAGATTTCGGACTGTTTACACTTCTCAATGGCTAATCCTGTCCGCCATGCCCGCAGGGTGGTAAGCATAGAGGGGGTCAGAGGATAAGGGGCACGAGGGCCCCTAAAAAGTAACAATTGAAGAGCTTCCAGCGAACCGACCACTGCCGCTTCCAGCACAGTCGACGAGTTCGCTCTGTCCGGCTGTAACCACCACGCCGCTGTCACCAGCTGCGCAGAGAGGTAATACTTATAGCAGTCCGGGAATGCCATGCCACCCTGCGTTCGTGGCCTCATTAAAGTCGTCAGTCGGTACCTGGGAGGAGAGGGGCCCCATAAGAAGGAGGAAAAAATGTGGTTCAGTTTCTTAAAAAAAGACTTGGGCACCCATTGTGGGGAGTGATGGAAAAGATATGTTTGTTTGGGAATAATCTTCATTTTTATGAGGTTAACTCGCCCCCATAATGACAGAGGCAGGTTGCTCCATGATTTAAGCTTTGTCTGTGACTCTAAAAGCACCGGGGCGAGGTTCAAAGAGATAAAGTCTGAGGCTGAACCAGAGATATGTACCCCTAGGTATTTAAAGGAATCCACCCACAGGAGGGGGCAATCAGGAGGTGATGTGGACCTGGCCGCTGGATCGATCGGGAATAGGAGAGACTTAGACCAATTTACCCTAAGACCGGTGACCTCAGCAAAGGTGTTCAGAATACTGAGCACTCCTTGCAAGGACGGGCCGGCATCATTCAGGAAGAGCAGCATGTCATCCGCGTACAAGGCAACCCTCTCCTCCAGCAACCCGAGTCGGAGACCTTTAATGTGCGGTGAGGTGCGAAGTGCCTCCGCCACCGGTTCAAAAGCAAGGGCAAACAAAGCTGGAGAGAGAGGGCAGCCCTGCCTCGTTCCCCTGGCAAGCCCGAAGGGGACAGACAGTCCACCCCCAAGGCGCACCGAGGAAGTGGGGCATTTGTAGATCACCTGGAGCCACCCGATGAACAGCAAAGGAAAACCCATCCTACGTAATGTTTCCCACAAAAAGGGCCACTCGACCGTGTCGAAGGCCTTTTCCACGTCTAGAGATGCCACTGCCCGGGAACCCATATTGAGCTGTTGAGCGTGTATGTTTGTGAACAGCCTTCTGAGATTAACATCTGTGGACCTACGGGGCATGAAACCTGTCTGGTCTGGGTCTATTACTGAGGGTAGCATGGGATATAACCGAAGGGCCAGAAGCTTGATCAGAATTTTAAAGTCAGAGTTAAGCAAGGCAATAGGGCGGTAGGAAGCACAGGAAATGGGGTCCTTGGGAGCCTTATATATCAGGGTCAAGTAGGCATGGTACATAGAGCCAGGAAGACCACCGTCCGCCAGGCATACAGTATACAATTGTGCCAACAGGGGCGCCAAGAGTTCCACATGAGCCCTATAAAAGTCCATCGGAAGCCCGTCCGGCCCCGGCGCCTTGCCAGGGGGGAAGGACCGGATAGCCCCTATGACCTCCAGAGCCGTAAATGGTTGGACCAAAGTCTCTCTGTCATGGTCAGAGAGCCAGCCAAGCACCAATGGATCTAGTAGGCCGTTCAGCGATTCTGGCTGAAAATCTGACGGTAGACCAGACGAATATAAATCGCTATAGAAGGAGTTAAAGGTCTGCAAGACTTCAGAAGGGGAGGACACAGTCCCGCCCCCGATGTCTGCAGGGTAGACACTAGGGTAAGGGGTCGGTCATGTTGTGTCATCATGGCCAGCAGGCGGCCATTTCTATCACCTTGCTCAAAGGCCCTCTGCTTACCCCTATAGGAGTCGAGTCGCGTGACCTCAGCCAGGTGTAACTGAAGTTCCCTCCGAGCCGCCATCAGCAGATCAAAGTGAACCGGGGTGGGGTCACCACCATATGTAGCAGTGTGGTCATCAACAGTCAATTTTGCGAATTTTAATTACTTTTTTTATATAACAGGAATTTCATAGGCATCTTCTCTATATTTAGGGATGCCATTTTTTATATATGATCAGTAATGCACTTTTATGTATACAGTATGTCATTTTGAGTGACCCATTTGTGGGAGCTTGTCTCGTGGACTTGACTAACCGCAGAGGTGATCAAATACCACTAAAGAAAGGTCTATTTGTGGGGAAAAAAGGACGTAAATTTTGTTTGGGAGCCACGTCGCACGACCGCTCAATTGTCAGTTAAAGCGACGCAGTGCCGAATCGTAAAAAGGGCCTGGTCTTTATGCTGAGTATTGGTCCGGGGCTTAAGTGGTTAAACAAATTATGTTTTTACCAGTCAGATCAGTGCCTTTGTGCATTATTGCCTGGTCATTCTATTCTTTTCATGTAGACTTATGTATATACGTTGTCCGGTTCATCTTGGCAACGTATTTTGATTGTATAGATTTTTTACTCCCCTGCATCTATGAGGCTTATTAAACACTGGAATGGCACGCTCTTGTTTGCGATTAACACTGGGATATGAGCTATAATATTTACAATTTACCAAACACTACGTTAAAGGTTAGAATTCAAAAGCGTGTCATGTGTCCTTTTTAAGCCAGGACAAGGCTTAGCGTTACTGCGAGCTTGGAGACGGAAGCCTAGCACGCAAATTGCGTGTCACAGGACTCGTGGGATCAAAACGAGGCTTGGTATCCTTATAGATTCTGAGATGGAGGTGTGGAACGCATGCTGGCCGGCCATCTTGGTATACATAGGAAGTAGTGCCAAAATGGGATCAAACGAGGCTTGGCATCTTCACATGTATCCAGATGGAGGCGTGGAACGCACGCTGGTCGGCCATCTTAGTTCATACAGGAAGCAATGTTATTTCACACGGGCAGTGTTTTGGAGGCTGGACTCACAACAGGGGTCACATTATCTATAAATATCAGGGGGGCAACAGTGGAGAGACACCCCAGATGATGTCCTAGGAATGAAACGCGTCAGTACGACTTGTTGCCACATCTTTTGCACAAAGCGCTTGTATATCAACTTAAATGTAAGTGTTCTTGCTACATTAAAGTCTTGATACTCAATACGGAGTTACACTATGTGGCTGCTTTTTTCTTACTATTTATGATACATACCCTTCCACATTGACCTGGGATTTCCCGGACCATCATGCCCTGTGAGATCACCTGTTAATATCCTCTCCTGTGGCATATTCCATCCCGCTGGCGTTTGGTCAATCTTGATACAGCAATTGGAGAAACACACAGGATTGTCCCAGTTCCATTGTGGTTCCACCACAAAAAGCCCGTTTGACCCATTTGAGCGTACGCTCTCCTGGGTTCAAACATTCTGGTAAGCCCCTTACCTATCAGTGGTGGTTTCTTTTCACTTCAATTCACTATAACATTTGTTCACCTTCAGCACTTCAATTTTGTTTGAATTTATCACCAAGTCTTGGACTGTGTCAATATCCATGTTTGATCTCTCCAAGGATAGACATTTGTGTATTTTTGCACTTTTTTAATTTTCTACATATGGATACCTAATTTTACATTTATGTGGACATTTATTCATTTATTTTTTCTTTTGTCACATTTGAGCACTATATTACTTTATGTTTATAGGCATGCATTCATTCATTTTGATTAGCGCTACACTTTTTGTTCCCCCTCAGACAGACTTGTAGTTGGAACACAAATGCTATAATTTTTTGTATTATTTAATGGGACACAGCAATAGCTTGAGCTGCAGTATGCTTTAAGCAGATGTCTAAGCACAAGATATTTTCTGGATAGCACTCATTATATTAAGTGCATTACAAGATGATCTAAAACTAGGTCAAAGCAGATAGTACACCAGATGTTAGTTTACACCTTGATTATTAATGTGGATACATTACAGTAGTTTTTTTAAGCTACCAATATCCAGAATTATCAACTAGGGTGCTCTAAAATTTTAAGAAATAGAAAATAGAGAAATGCAAGTCTTGGCATTATCTTTCGCTCTAAAGTGGGATAGCAATTTTTTTTCTTTAACACTGAAAGTATGAGTTAAATAGAAAACTTGATGTTAAATCTCAAACCAGCAGGATTAGCCATGGAGCTCTGAACATCTGGTCTGTTTAGGGTCTGTCCCTTAATTAGGAATTGCTTTAAAAATACAGCTGCAGAACTGAGGTTATATACGCAAGACAGAGAGAACATTAAAACCATTACTGTCATAAACACTTAGATCTGTGTCAAGTAACACCATGTTACTAAAATCCCGTATTTTACCTTTTCTGCCAATGCCGTCAAGCTGTCAAGAAACCTTTGCCAAAAATCCTTGAACAGTGGGCGATCAATTTTCTTAAGGCTGTCTTTGGTACTTGCATCCACACTCACATACAGCTGTGTGACTGGCTCCAGTGACCTGGCAAAAGGTTAGCTCACTTTATTAGTTATTCTCATCATAGAATACCAACTTATCATAACTGATTGACAAACTAGTTTGTAAAAAGATATGCAGATTACAATTTTCAGACATATTTCACAATGCATATCTTATCTGTGTTATTTCCATAGACTTTCCAAATTATATTTCCAACTTACCTGCTTAAAGAGGATCTTCACACTGTACACAAAAATGTAAAAGTCAGCAGCTACAAAATATTGTAGCTGCTACCTTTTAAAAACACACACTTAGCTGACCAAGGATCCAGCGATGTCCTCACCCGATACCGTTCTTTGGGTCCAGGCATCCTAAGTGTGGGCAGCCGACTGACTTCTTAATGCTTCCCAGCCGACTGTGCCCCTTGAATTGTCCCAGTCTCCTGGGACATGTGAATTGTCCCCAAGAGGCTGCGAAGTTGGGGGGCAACTTCTGCTCATTTCACTGCAGCGATCAAATCAGAGGTAGAAGCTAGTACCTGTCAAAATCAGATACCCGCCCCCCAAAACACATACCAAATATAGGAGAGGAGGGGGAGCAGAGAGAAGGGGTGGAGGAGGAAATGCAGAACTTCCCCTTTTGGGTAACGTTCTGTCAGGGCTGCGTTCAGCCCTTCCTTCTCTGTGCTGGCAGCTCAGCTGTCGGCTAATTGCCAGCTTCCATCTCTCCAGTGATCCACCTGTTGATGATCCGCTCATCAGCTGCCTACTTAAGGACTTCCAGTTCATTTGCTCTTCGCCTGTGTTAACATCACTACAGACTTTCTCCTGCATTGCTGTTGAAGACCTGCTTGACTACCGATCCTGCTTGCTGGACTCTATCTTTATCCCTGGTTCTTGGACATTGGCTTGGCTGACTACCGGCTCCGGTTACTGAACCCTGGCTTGCTTTACTACGCTTACTCTGCCTTTTTATTTTTATTATTAAACAAGTGTGATTTAACTGTACTTCTGTCTCAGACTGATTCATGGTTCATGGCACGTTCCGCTTTAAGCATTATGGGCGCAATTTTTTTTTTTATTTCCCAGTATTACAGCTTCTTCTCTGAGTATATTGTATTGCTGGCATTTCAATATACACAGATAAGTCAGCAGCTCTAGCTGTTAAAAAAGGACTCGTAATCAGGGTTTATAAATACTGCTCCAGACCAGGCATGTACAAAGTAACATTGCTATATTTGCATCTACCTTCCTGTTCATTCATCTGCAGATGACAATTAACCCCTTCCATACCGGGCCATAGCAGAAAGACGCCGGCAGGAACCCTCCCTCCGGGTGGACGTCATATGACGTCCTGGGTTTGAGGGGTGATATCTGAATGATGCCTGCAGCTAGAGGCATCATTCAGATATCCTTTTTTTCAGCCGGCAATCCTGCGCACAATAAGAACGATCATAGCGGCCGCTTGATCGTTCTTATAGGCGGTGGGAGGGGACATCTCCCCCTCCCGCCGCCATCCAGTGCTTCTCCGGGCTCTCCCGTGCCATCGGGGACCCGGAGAGAATCGTCGGCGCCGGTGGTGGGTCACGTGATGAGCATAGAGATGACTGGTGACCAGATAGTCACCAGTCATCTCTATGCTCGTCGGAGGCCCAGGCGCGATGTGATGACGTCACGCCCGGGTCCTCAAATGTAAACAACGCCGCCATTGCGGCTGTAAGTATGAGATCAGTGAATTTTTTTTCACAATCTCATGCTTTCCAGCCTGGAGGAGAGATGTGGGGTCTTATTGACCCCGCATCTCTCCATAAAGAGGACCTGTCACACACACATTCCTATTACAAGGGATGTTTACATTGCTTGTAATAGGAATAAGTGATAAAAAAAAAACACGCAAGGTATTACCGCAAACGTTAGAGCGCGTGCAACAATTCTAGCACTAGACCTCCTCTGTAACTCTAACCTGGTAACCTGTAAAAATTTTCAAAGCGTCGCCTATGGAGATTTTTAAGTACCGAAGTTTGGCGCCATTCCATGAGTGTGCGCAATTTTAAAGCGTGACATGTTGGGTATCTTTTTACTCGGCGTAACATAAGCTTTCATATTTTACAAAAAAATTGGGCTAACTTAACTGTTTGGTTCTTTTTTAATTCATGAAACCATTTTTTTCCTCCCAAAAAAGGCGTTTGAAAAATTATTGCGCAAATACCGTGCAAGATAAAAAGTTGCAACGACCGTCATTTTATTCCCTAGGTTGTCTGCTAAAAAAACATATATAATGTTTGGGGGTTCTGAGTAATTTTCTAGCGAAAGAATGATGATTTGTACATGTAGGAGAGAAGTGCCAGAATAGGCCCGGTATTGAAGTGGTATAAAAAGCCCTGTATGGAAAGGGTTAAAGTAACCCGACTAGTGAAAAAATTGTTTTTCTTTTAATAAAATGATCCCATTTAACTCCTTAGTTTACTTTAATCAACCCTATTTAACGCCTTAGTCTCCTCTCCAACTGTTATTTTACTGCCAATTTATTTTTGTTTCTATTATCCATTATTATTTAACCTTTGTTTCTTGGGGGGTGGGGGGGGGGGTAATATTTTTACACATTTCCCATTTAAAAAGGGGCAAAAATTTTAAGAAATAAATAAAAAAAAAAATATTTCATTTGTAAATAACTTTGCAATACTTTGTATCAGAATCATAATGTTGGTGTCATTTTCAGCAGGACAAATTACAGATCAAAATGCACACATTTTAGGTGCAGTAACAGCATTTTTTTAAACCAACACTGCTGGAAAAAAAAAAGTGTGGTTTGTTTAGTTTTATTGTCCAAGGATTGTGAAAACAAATCATTACTACAAGACAAGATCATGAAAATAAATTCCTGTTTGTCCTTAAAAAGAGGACTGCAGTCTGCTCACAGAATTTGTAATAAAAACATTTTAGCCATTCTGAAGCTTCCCTCCAACCACTTTGCATTATATTTTATATATACTGTGATTCTGTACTTGCCAAATATTCTGAAGAAATCTCTCTCCACTGAGTCTGGCTGCAGCCATTTTAACTGTAGGCAGCTGAAGCTAGGCATCTCTCATTGGCCCACTTATCCCCCCGAGATAGAGAGACACAACGAGAGAGAGAGGACGGACAGAGAGAGAGAGAGACACACAATGAGAGAGAGGACGGAGAGAGAGAGAGGACGGAGAGAGAGAGAGGACGGACAGAGAGAGGACGGAGAGAGAGGATGGACAGAGAGCGAGAGAGCGAGACACACACACACAAAGAGAGAGACGGACAACGAGAGAGAGAGAGAGACGGACAACGAGAGAGAGACTGACAACGAGAGAGAGAGAGAGACGGACAACGAGAGAGAGAGAGCCAGGCGGACGAGAGAGAGAGAGAGAGAGAGAGAGAGAGAAAGAGAGAGACGGACAACGAGAGAGCCAGACGGACAACGAGAGAGAGAGAGCCAGACGGACGAGAGAGAGCGAGAGAGAGCGAGAGAGCCAGACGGACAACGAGAGAGAGAGAGCCAGACGGACAACGGGAGAGAGAGAGAGAGCCAGACGGACAACGAGAGAGAGAGAGCCAGACGGACAACGAGAGAGAGAGAGAGAGCCAGACGGACAACGAGAGAGAGAGAGAGAGCCAGACGGACAACGAGAGAGAGAGAGAGCCAGACGGACAACGAGAGAGAGAGAGAGCCAGACGGACAACGAGAGAGAGAGCCAGACGGACAACGAGAGAGAGAGAGAGCCAGACGGACAACGAGAGAGAGAGAGCCAGACGGACAACGAGAGAGAGAGCCAGACGGACAACGAGAGAGAGAGCGAGGACGGAGAGAGAGAGGACGGAGAGAGAGAGGATGGACAGAGCGAGAGAGCGAGAGAGACACACAACGAGAGAGAGACGGACAACGAGAGAGAGAGAGAGACGGACAACGAGAGAGAGAGAGAGACGGACAACGAGAGAGAGAGAGAGACGGACAACGAGAGAGAGAGAGAGACGGACAACGAGAGAGAGAGACGGACAACGAGAGAGAGAGAGAGACGGACAACGAGAGAGAGAGAGAGACGGACAACGAGAGAGAGAGAGAGACGGACAACGAGAGAGAGAGAGAGACGGACAACGAGAGAGAGAGAGAGAGACGGACAACGAGAGAGAGAGAGCCAGACGGACAACGAGAGAGAGAGAGAGAGAGACACAGAGCCAGACGGACAACGAGAGAGAGAGAGAGAGAGAGAGAGACAGAGCCAGACGGACAACGAGAGAGAGAGAGAGAGAGAGAGA